>JAVTVX010000008.1:15567500-16167500 GCA_033439265.1 Dillenia suffruticosa | reverse complement strand
ATCTTCCAATCAAGAATAATTATAACATTTGTGAGAAAATAGTGTACCATGAAATGGATAATTGGCTCTATGTTTATAAAATAATATATTTTTTGTCGGTTTTGAAAAATAAAAGGAAAAGAAAATCCATTTCTGACACCGACACACAGTGAGACTCAGTGGAGGCGTGATGGTGTGCTATATGTCTGCGAAAAGACAAGTCCGTGCACGGAATCCATGTGCCTAAACCTTCCGTTCTCTCTAACATCCTTCGATAGTCACGAAGGCGAGTGACACAGAAGCACAGGTGCTCTCTACTTCCCCTCTTCACCTTCCATTCTCTCTCTCACAATCGCAGCATCTCTCTCTCTCCTCCTGGTTCGTTCTCTTTCTCTCTCTCTCTCTCTCCCACTTTATAGTCTTCTGATTCACTTTTGATGTCGTAGTCGTAGCTGTTACCTGTATAAAATCGAAGTTTGTTGCCTCATTTACAATTTCATTACTCTTCTGCATTTTTTGATCGCAATGTTAAATTGACAGATTCAAAGTTGAAGTGCTTTCTCTCTCTATCTCTCTCTCATCATTCTCTCTTTTTTGGTTAATCTTGTGGAAAAGAGTAAAGCTGCTATCTGTTTGCTTTTATAATCTCTTTTGTGCGATCAAACTTTTCTCAATTGATATGTTCCCTGTGGTATCATCATATGGAAAATCAGGACTCGGTAATTCTAGGATTTAAAATTGTATTCGCAAATTTTGGGAATAATGTGCAAATTTTGATGAAGGTTCATTTAGCATTCTATCACTATCTATATGGTTGTTTAAGTTAATGGGTG
The DNA here is from genome assembly GCA_033439265.1 of Dillenia suffruticosa. Classification (NCBI taxonomy): domain Eukaryota; kingdom Viridiplantae; phylum Streptophyta; class Magnoliopsida; order Dilleniales; family Dilleniaceae; genus Dillenia; species Dillenia suffruticosa. The sequence continues at coordinate 16,166,688 of JAVTVX010000008.1, read as the reverse complement.
ATGTTAAATCATTCTTCATTCAAAAAATATTTTAAGGTGTGTCTAACCATTATTCTGATAATGAAGACTACAAATGATGGAATCTTAGAAGCCTAATGTGTCGCAGTATATAGGTCATTCAAACCCATGTGACCTGGTGCTCTGATTAATTAGGTGTAGATCATTTGATTTCTTAGCCAACTGATCCTTTAGGTTATGGGTCATTTGGCTAGCATGGGACAACTTTAAGTAAAGCTCCTATGGTGGAATTGTAACAGAAAATAGTTAACAATCTGCTACTTTTAGAACGGTAAAAAAGTGTTCTTTGCGTTGGTGTTATCGTTTCCATTATTGTTTTTTCTCTTCCATTGTTTTTTTTTTTTTTTTTTTTTTTTTTTTTTTCCTTCTTGTGTCATTTTTGTGTAAACTACATCGGATATTGGAGTTATGCAATTGAAGTGATGCCTCAAGACTTTTAACTTTGACTTAAAGAACAACTTTGGTCAGAAGAAAAATTATCAAAGGGCTAAAATATGCTTCTTTGCAGAAAATCTAGAGTTTGTCCAAATCACACTAGAAAGGTGGCCATTTTATTTGTTTCTTGGAGTTTGTCCTAAGTCATGCATTTGTAGTTTTTCAATAAACATGTACTCATGCTACTTTCCTAAAACTCATAGCATTCAACTTGTGTCAACTTGTGTAGTCTAAAATATGAAATTGATAGTTTGTGTAAGATTTACCGGACAGTGTGCTAAAACATCAAGAAAAATTTCTTTCTCTCTCTCTCTCTCTCTCTCTCTCTCTCTTTTCCGTATTGCAATTAAAGTTATTACGCTTCAAACACTCTCATGTCATACCTTTTGGTCTATAATTTCTATATCCTTTCGGGGCATCTGTATGATTTGAATTTCCAAATGATAGAACTTGTATTTTTAGCTTTGATATAAATCATATTATCCAGTATCATGCAGTCTATGGGCTTGGGCGGAAAAAGTACTGGTAAGGTAAACTCTTCCCCTTTTCTACTAAAGGAGTAATACTCAAAATCATGATTTGGCAATAGTCCAGGTGTAAAATTTACCTTTTGGTGACCATTCATTGGAATGCTTGGACTAAAAGAGAGAGAGTATATATTACGTGAGTGACTGAGGTTGACCATCATCACTTCCTTTTCATGAATTACATTTCTGAATAATGCAAAGCGATAGTCATCAGTGTAGCTTTTGTGAGAAAAGAAAGTGGAACACTTAGCATTAGCAATGCATCTTTGTAGACCAAGAAATATTTGATCTTGCCCCTCAATCTAGCGTTACAGAGGGATCATACTATCTGAGCAGTGAGGTTATCTTTAAATTTTCCCTTTTGTTTTGGTTTTTCACGAAAGTTTGCGTGAATCATCCATTATGTTCTCTAAAATCCCTTTTTCTTGACACTAAGATGATATCGTTTTGTCCTGCAAGGAATGCAGTCTAAGAATCTGTCATAGGAAGCCTGCATGTGTAAGCATAGACGAGCATAAATGTAGACTTGGTCATTGAAGCCCTTGTTCAATATGGAACTCTTTGATCAGTGCAATGAGGTGCATGTGCATCATTTGTCTCTCTCTTCTACCAAAATAGGAGTAGCATTACATATTGGGGCTAGATTTTTAAATCCACCTATCAGATTGTATATGAAAGAAGTCCAAAGTAACCACGTTTCTGATGTTGGTTTGTGCTACTGTTATTTGTGAATGGAGGATGCTAAAAACTCTTGTATAAACATGCATAATTTGTGTATAGTATCACAAATTTTATCTAATGTGTGGCATGTTGAGAATGTTACAATGGCATTACTACTGTTTTTATTATTTGATTAGGTCAGTGTAAAGATGTTTTAAAATGATTTGGCGTGATGTAATGTGCACCCACTTGCCCATTGGTAGTCTTGTGAGTCATTTGAGTTCTAAAGGTGCCATTAATATATGCTTGTTTCATCATGGTACCATAAAATCACTGTGCCCTTCTAGTTTCACAATTACATACAGTATACATTCATTTTGAAATATGCTTTTGTAATGATGGAGGTTTTAGCCCATTCTGATGACAAACTCTATAGTTAGATAAAAATGTCTGAAGGTAGAAGAGCTGAGGCTCTCTTGAATGGCATAATGGAATCAATAGCTGATAATATACAAAAAAAGAATCCTGTCTCATTTTTTGAGGAAGAGAAATCAAACTCAGTCTCTTCTCAGTTCAATCAGCTATTTGGGCGCCAGAAGCCTGTTCACCATCTTTTGGGAGGTGGAAAATGTAGGTTCTTTTCTGAATTGCCATTTCTTTCTAGCTCATACCATCCTTTTGATTTTTCAATAGCTCACTTTTCCAATTTCAATGATAATATAGCTGCTGATTTGCTTCTATGGAGGAACAAGAAGATTTCTGCCGGTGCTTTAGCTGCTGCAACTGCTGTATGGGTACTTTTTGAATGGCTTAACTATCATTTCTTAACTCTTGTCTTCCTTGCCTTGGCTCTTGGCATGCTTGTTCAGTTTGTTTGGTCAAATGCCTCAGGCTTTCTAAAAAGGTAATTTTGCTATCTATCTTTTCTGTTTGTCCTTTTCTAGACTTACCCAAGCTGTTTACCTGGAGTTTTTTATCAGCATGTTCGTGATGTCAATTCATTCATGGCAACAGGTCACCTGGTTCAGTCCCTCACGTTGTAATTCCAAATGAGTTATTTGTCAACATTGGAAGTGCTGTAGGTTTCGAGGTTAACCGAGCTTTGGATTTTTTACAAGATGTTGCATGTGGGGGAAATTTGAAGCAATTTCTTATAGTATGTCTACACCCATGAATTCTTTGGTATTTGCATATTATTCCGGATTATGTGGTCCTTTTGGACCAGACTCTGATGCTAATTTTTAGTGCAACTGCAATGATACTATTAATCTTTATCTTCGTCTCCTCTTAACTGATTGCATGTGTTCCATGCACACCTTACGTAGTACAATCCATCATTTATCTGCTGTTTTATACATTCCCTCTACTATATTCCTGAAAATTTTTGAAAGCCAAAGCACTTAGCAATAATGTGTGAAGATACAAGTCTGCAGATATTTCTCTTTTTACCCCTTCCATGCTGGTAAAAAAGAACGGTCCAGGCATGCCCTTGGCTAGTTTCTTTGTCTTTTACATTTGCATTTGCATTCATTATCTTTCTTAACGAATTAAGGATGAAAGGATTCCTCCAGGTTGTGGCTAGCTTGTGGGCTGCTGCTATGATTGGCACCTGGTGCAATTTTCTGACAGTCTTTTATATTGGTAAGAGATTTTACAAGTTCCTACAATGCTGTAAGTTTCAGAGTGAAATTATAATTCTTCTCATTGAGCTCTTTGTAGTGGATGTTGTTTTTATGATGCTACAATGTTTGAACTCAAAATTTTTGAAGGATGTTTTTTGTGTGATTTTCAAAGTCAATCATTTTACAAAATGTTTATCAAAGTTGGGATAATATTACTGAAGTGAAAATTAGAAACTTTCAGATTTCTTGAATTTTGAGTCATGGGTGAAGTTTGGTTGTACTAGTGTTAGATGAAACGCTTTTCTGGTAACTGCAGGATTTTAGACAAATAAAACCACTAGAAAAATTGCTGAGATCTGCAGAATGAAAACAATGATGGATGAACGACTTGTAGATTTACCTATTGGGTAGTGTCCAGTACACCAGAAAACAAAAGAGAGGAAAGGATAACAAAGACAAAAATTTTCATTTACTAAATATTTTATTAAACTAACTATTTTATTATTTTAATTGACCTAGAATATCAGAAATGAAAATAATTTATAAGATTTTTCATAATTTGCCTAAAGTAAAAATTCAAAAAAGTCCTTTTTTAATGTAGTTGCAAATTAATGCTCTCACTTCTGTCCTCATTTTTAAAAAAACAATGTTCTCTCTCTTCAATTCTACAACACAATTACTTTTAGACTTTCCTTCTTCTGCTTTCTCATGTTTTTTCATCTAATCTAACAAAACTTCTTTCTTTTTGGCTTTAGCTTTTTAAATTCAGGATTTGTTTTGAAAGATGGTTGAAATTTGTTTTTGCGATGTTCTTGTTATTAGGGGCATGTTGAAGATGTAGTTGTTTTGTGGGCTTATTTTAAAATAATAGTTATGATTATTGAGATAGGATTTGTGTATAAGAAGAAATTACTTTTGGTTGAAAGAAGATTGGAATTATGAGGTGAGAGAGAGAGGGAGCCCATGAATTTGAAGAGAGAGACACTAGATCTAGGGGGAGAGAAAAAACACAAATAATCAATACCAAATTGGGGGGGGAGAGAGAGAGAGAGAGAGCGAGAGAGAGAGAGAGAGAGAGAGAGAGAGTTATACAAATTTTAAGGAGAGACTGTTGTTAGGAAAAACATCAATGTACAAATGGTAAAGGTTTACATAGAGTTATCTCTTTTATCACTATAATAATCTCTCTAAATTTTACTGAATTACTATAATAATCTATCTAAATTTTACTGAATTTTAATTTGCACTCCGAAAGTAGAAAAATAGAGGAAAAGCTTATCTCCATAAACTCTAAACCATGTTTTATCCCATTACTGAACACTACCTCTAATATTTAAGCTGGTCTATGAAATTTTGTACTTATAAAATGCCTATACTTGTTTGTTTTGCTATGTTACTTAAAATGACAATTTTATGTTAACTGTGTTAAGGTTTTGTTGCTGCCCACACACTGCCCGTTCTGTATGAGAAAAATGAAGACCAAGTCGGCAGCTTTGTGGACAGGGTTCTTGGTCAGTTTCAGAAGCATTATAAGAAGCTGGATGCCGGTTTCCTAAGCAAAATCCCCAAGGGAAACCTCAAAGGAAAGAAGTTTGAGTAAATCATGTACATGGAAGAAGGGCATCTCCTAGTGCTAGGTCGTTGCATGAGGTTTATATGAACTTCTGTATGCTGACAACCTCAGATAACTTTAAATTTGACAAATCTATGTTATGTGATTTTCATATAATGTTCCATTTTTTTCTCTTGCTCGGTATCATCAAGCTAATAGGATAGAGAGAGCGTTCAAAGCTTCAACCCAAAATTTCCAAAGCAAATCCAGGATGTGGGAACTCGTTTCATTCTGATTCCTGTCAATTTCCATGGCTTCTCCTTCAGGTGCAGCCCTTCTCTGTTTCTTCTATAATTCTTCATTTTTATCTCTCTCCCTGATAGAGAAGAGCTATGGAAGAACAAATTTTTGAGGGGCAATACTCTCTTTCCTTTGAATTAGAGTTATTAGAACTCATAATGATTATTTATTGGATACAATATTAAGATAGGATAGTTTTCTTTGAAGTTTTATCATTTTAAGTTTAATATTGAAATGAATTAAATGAACATATAATATAATATATATATATATATATATTTTAATCTATTCTATTTGGTCCGGTGATCGGGTATTGTTTCCAAGCAAGGTCTCGGGGTTAAAGCCTTGTGTATGAAGAAAACAGATGGTGGGTCTCTAAGGGTGATACCAGGTTTAAAATTCTTGTACCAAAAAAAAAAAAATAGGTGTTGGGAAATTGTGCTCCTTAAATGCCTAATCGAATTCAAATTAGATTTATCAACACTTTTGACATAGGTGGGACGGACACGTTTGTCCCTTAACTAGTTCAGGAGTTTGGTTTCCCTGAACACGAAAAAAACAATGTTAAGAGATCTGTCCCCACAAAAGTGTGTCATGTAGCGGTCGATCTAGATTAGTCGGGATAAAATTACGAAATATTCGGTTGTTGTCAAGTTATGGTACCAAAAAAAGAATTTAAAGTGGATTTAATCGAATTTAACGTAATTATAGAATACCGTTAATTTGACCCGAACCCCCCCCCTCTCTCTCTCTCTCTCTCTCTCTCTCTCTCTCTCTCTCTCTCTCTCTCTCCCTCTCTGTATGTATATATATGTGGAAATTGAGCCTAATTAGAGACCAAGGCATGCATCAAATCCAAGCCAATTGTACCCATCAAAGGCTGACCATAATTTTTAGTAAAAGGGGAAAGAATAGTTCGCTCTGTATGCACCGTGCACGGCCGCCTAAAGGCTGACCATATTGTGTGCCAAACAATCTGCTGCCAAAGATCTTAGCCCTTCCCCTTTGGTTTGTTTCCTTTGGTTTCCACTTTTCTTTCTTTATTATTTTACTTTATGTTGAAACATCTTAATGAAAAATAATGATTATTTGAAACATTATATTTGAAATCTCTCATTATTAAGCTATATATCTTATGACATTAATACTATTTTGAATTTAAAATGTAGTCACTATTTTCATAATATCACAATATTATATTCACATTATTTTGTAATTCCCTAATATGATAATGTTGTAAACATTACAATTAATGCAGTTTGACTAATTTTAAGAAGCACATTTGTTTGCAAATATATAGAAGAGAAAATACATTGGACAGAAAAGAAAGAAAATAAAGAAATAAAGAAAAATATCAAAATCTAATTTTTTTTATTCATCATGTTTATATAATATCATTTTTCAATTTTTTATTAAAATATAATAGATATTTTAATGTCCTTAATCTGATAATACGAATGTTAATAAAATCAAAACGTTATTATTTAAAATGTAATTTTTCAAATGACGGGTTGCAAAGCGTTAACGGAAACAAATTTCATATTATAATTTTTCAAATTTTTACTAAAATACAACAAATATTTTAATTAATGTCCTTAACCTAGTAATACGGATGTTAATAAAATCAAAATGTCATCATTTAAAATGAAAATTTTCAAATCTTTACTAAAATATAACAGATATTTTAATGTTCTTGGCTCAATGATACAAATGTTAATAAATCAAAATGTCATAATATAAAATATTATTATTTTTTTAATGACAGGATGCAAAGCGCAATGGAAACAAATTTCATATTGCAATTTTTCAAATTTTTACTAAAATATAATAAATATTTTAATGTCTTTAAATTAGTAATACCAATGTTAATAAAATCAAAACGACATCATTTAAAATTTAACTTTTCAAATGATGGGTTGCAAAGCGTCAACGGAAACAAATTTCATATTATAATTTTTCAAATTTTTACTAAAATATAATAGATATTTTAATATTTTTGATTCAGTAATACAAATGTTAATAAATCAAAATGTCATAATATAAAATATTATTTTTTTTTTAAATGACGAAATGCAAAGTGTAATGGAAACAAATTTTATGTTTCAAAATTTCAAACTTTTTACTAAAGTATTAGAGGTATTTTAATGTCCTTGACTCAAATTGCAACTTATAATTTACTTTGTCACAGAATTTCAAATTGTATTCTTTATTTAATTTTTATTTTCTTTTTTTGTGGATAAAAAACTTTAGTATGCTGAATTTTGGAAATTATGATGAGACCCCATTTTGAGCATAGCTAAAGTATTACTAATTATACTTTTCATTTCCAAGCAAGGAAGAGAGATAAAGGTGTGCATGATGGTCATTTTCGTGACAACCATTTATTTTAAAAATAAAAAAAGAAAAATATTATATTTTTTAGGTTTTTTTATTATTTTTTTTAAGAAATCCTTTTTGACTAATAAGTCAAAAAGACAAAAGAATTTTTGGCGCTCAGCTTGAGACCATCTTAGGGCCCGAAAATTCAGGATTCAAAATTCGACAATTATGGTGTTATATTATAGAAGGAAATTGCGTACTTACTTCTCTCTCTCCTCTCTCTTACTCTCTCTCTCTCTCTAGGGTTCTAAATCTGAAACTCAGACAAACTTCGAATTCTAACACCGCAAAGCTTAAATTAGAGTGGGCTGTAGGGTTTAGTGAGAATTGAAGGTAGAGAGGGATGAGTGAGGAGTGAAGATGGCTTATCAGAAGATGTCGTCAGCTGAAACGGCGATCGGTTGTATAGGTTGTGGATATGATATCTCGGATGATTTGAGACTCAAGTACTGCAAAGGCCAACCCTTCATTTCCCGTTTGATTGAGATCGATAATTCTCAGTCTCGTGACATTGTTCTTCCTGGTGGAATTTTGATCCCTAATGTGTCGAAATCGATAAAGTGCGATAAAGGGGAACGAACTCGATTTCGCTCCGATGTTCTCTCTTTCCAACAGGCATGGATTCCCTTTTCAACTCTCTCTAAAATTTTTGTTTTCATGTCTTAGTTCATGTACAACATTAGTTATCCTGGTTTGTTGCTATACTTTCTTAGTTAAATTAGAATGTGAATTCTCATTCAATTGTTCAAAAATATGGAATCTTGCCACATTGGATTCGGTTTGAAGCTTGGTTAATGTAGAATGGGGTTTATGCGATCTGGGTTTTGGAAAATGTCTCCCTAGTGTTATGGGTCTTGATTGAGTTTTATGTCTCATGAGGTGGTTTTTGGAGTTTTTGACTGAAGGGCTTTGAATAGGTGCTGCTTTTTTTCTTCAATGTACATTGATTACAACACATGGGAATAAATGGGAGACAATAGTTTTTAAATTACGATAATGTATAATGTTTTGTAACTTTGTTGTGTTACTGTGTCTACCATGTATCGTGATTGTTTTCATGCTATATAGATTATAAAAATTGAGGCAAGAGCATCTTAAAATTAGAAAGTTTCTAGTTTTTTATTTTCCTGTTAGTTTTCTTTCTTTATTTAGGTTTCTATTTAGAAAATCTCTATTATCTTGTTTGTTTTTCAATTCTATTTAACTATTTAAAATTTTTTAAGTAATTAAAATTTTTTTAATTAAAATTAGGGTTTGCCCTTATTAGTTTAAGAGGACAATAATAGTCACATTGCAAGGATTTTATTTTTTTTAAAATTATAATTGAGAGGCTTCAAACCCTAAATTTGGATTTTTTTCTTCTGATTTTGGTTTTCTTTCCTGTATCAAATTGGTGTCAGAGCAAAAGATATCCTAGATTTGTCCTTTCGATTCAATTTTAAGCCATGATTGATGTGGTAGAGAGGGTGGAAGAGGAAACTAAGGACATCAAAGAAAACTGACTGAGATAAGATGCATGACTGAAGAGTTGTCGTGGACTCTGCAAGATTGGCAGCGGCAAGAACTTATGGGAGGCCGAATGGAGATTTCCGAAGGTAACCACGACCCCTTAGATATGTCGGAAGGTCTTCTAATGATAAATCTGATACGGGCAAAGCTGAGAATCCGTGGAGCTGCAAATTTTACAGCAAGAGGTAGATTGGAAGAGAGACTGCTGCATGCGTTGGAATTAAATGGTGGTGGAGTGATGATTGAAGTGGATGATTTTTATGGACGATTACATACTAAAAAATATGTGGATTAGGAAACCACTGTAGAAAATTATTTTGACTGGAAACTCATTACTGAACCGAGAAACGTCCCATGTGTGAAGTTGAAATTGAAATTTACAACACTTCAATAGTGGAAGAGAGTCGAAGAGCAGCCAATCAAGTAAAGCAAAAAATCAAAACTTCGGAACAAGATGCGGAAACAATTCTTGCCAGCAAATTATGCAGTGGAGATTTATGAACAATTTCACTTATCGATTAATGATGTTATGACAGTAAACTAATATACTTCTGAATTTAATAATCTGTCTATTAGACTTAGTTTAAATGAAACTAATGAACAGTTTATATCCCACTATCTTGCTAGACTGGATGAAAGTATTAGAGATGAGTTAGGAGTGATTCATGTGTCTAACTTAGAAGATACTTGATAATATGCCTTACTAGCTGAAAAGCGAGTTTTGTGCTATAGCTTTAGGAAACCCATATGTGGCAAGATTGAAAGGGTTTCCCAAGGTAGCTTCAATGATGGGGGGATCTGCTTCAACTAGTATAACCAATAGAGGGAGCATGAGTGGAAGAAGCAGAGGTGACAAAGGAAAGAACGAAGTATGGAGTGAAGCACAAGTCAATTTTGACAAGATAGCCGCTTGGTTTCAAATTAACTATTTCAGCGGTGGTTAAAGGGGACACATCCTACGCTTGTCTTCAAAGCAGAGTTAATATGGTTGAAATTGATGATAAAGGAAGAGAAGTATCAGAATCTGTTTGTGATGGATTTCATGAAAAAAAGTGATGTAGTTGATGTCTACTCAGCACATGGAGAGTTTTTGATGGTTATTTGGGTGATGACAACAACACCCAATATAAGAAAGATTAAAGAAGAAGGAGCATTTTCAAAAGTCGTGTCCCTTTGTGGTGGTAAAGCATGTGATTGGGGATTGTAAAAAATTGTACTTCTAAAAAAACCATTGAGAAGTTCAAGTTGCCTACCAATAAACATCTTTGTCCGTACAAAATCCAACGGGTAAAGAAGGGTGAATGAAATATGAATGACATTCAGTCAAATTTATCAAGGGAAGTAGTTTAGAAGAGGAGGTATTTTGTGATGTTGTGCCAGTGGATGCATATCACATCCTCTGACCGTTTGATCATGATATGAACCATCGCAATAAAGAGAACATATACTCATTCTACAAAGATGCCAAAAAGTACACTTTATATCCTCAAAGAGATACTGTAACACCTAAAATTACTAATACACTGAATGATTTTCTAACTTCCGAAAAATTAGAATGAAGCTAAACAAGCTGGAGTGATAATGGAGAAGTATTTTCTCATCATATTCGGAGGGGCCATGAGGAAGTGCAAGCTGCCCTAAAAACTAGCAATGAGGCTTATACAAAATCAGTATAGGCATGTCAAGAAAAATGAAGAAGTTGATTTGGTGTTTACACACTTGTCCTAAAGGCACTTATCATAAGTTAAAATCAAGGAAGTTTGGACATGTAAGGTGCTGAAGAAAATTAGCTCTAATGCTTATTTAATAGAGCTTCCATACTCGATCACTGTCCTGTAATTCATTCACGTGGGATTTGACATGCACATAAATCATGGTTACAATGTTCTGAGATTTTTCCTGTGGTTTATTTTGCTTTTTGTCATTTTTTCCAGATGTCAGAGCAATTCAATCAGGAAATATCGTTGTCTGGTAAAATTCCATCTGGTCTCTTCAACACTATGTTTGAGTTTTCAGGTTGCTGGCAAAAAGATGCAGCCAATACCAAAACCCTTGCATTCGATGGGGTGTTCATTACACTATACACAGTTGCACTAGAAAAGACTCAGATGATACTTTGTGATCATGTAAAACATGATGTTCCATCAGCTTGGGATCCTGCTGCACTGGCAAGGTGATTTTGAAACCAAGATCAATATAAGTAAATTAATCACAAGTTTTTTAACAGCGAAACTGTTGTTGGAAAATGCATTTAAAATTGATGTCAATTATTAAATTATTTTATTCTTTTCATCCCCAAAAAAGTTATGGTGTTAAGTTTGCATCATTCGAGAGTACATCACTGTCTATCTTACATAAGCCCCCAATTGAATTTTTGATCAGCAAAATTGTTTCTCTACTTGTTGCTTTATACCTTTTTTTCTGCATTTTATGGCTTTCAGTGGTTAATTAGTTATCTTCCTAATTATAGTGCATTGCTACCCTGTGCATGGTTTTGTGTTGCCTTTAGATATGGACGAGGATTCATTGCTGGGGCTTTTCCTGTACTTTTATTGAAATTAGTGGACCCAATCAGGTTTATCTACACATGTTTCTTCTGCCTGACTTGTCTTTTCCAAGTTTGGGATTTCCCTCTCTTAGCTAGTTGTGAATTAGAGTGTACTTTATGTGTTTTATGTGTAAGGCTATTTTAGTCGCTTTGTCTATTATATAACCCTACACACACACACACATGCACACACACACACACACACACACACACACATGTAATGAGATACGCCTTACACAGTGGCTTTTCCCCAAATTTGTTTCTCTCTCAGCGTGGTATCAGAGCTAGGTTAACCTAGAGAGAGAAACAAACCAAAAAATCTTTTCCTCTCTTAGATCTTTATCTATTTATTTATTTATTTCCTTTCTCAACTCTTCTCTGCTTTAGCCTTGTGAGTTGAACACTTAAACTACCCTTCTTCCCTTACTCTTCCTCTAGTGCAACCCAGATGGTGGTTGCTAATTTATATACAGATACGACCCACATGTAGTCATGACTATTGGTGGGGTGTGAACCAAGGGTGATTCACACCAAAAGGAGGGCTACTCATGCAGTTTACTGTTCGTGCATTGTTCATTGTGGTATTGTTCACAAGTATTGTTCATCGGTATTGTTTATTGATACTGTGGTGTGTGATCTGTCTAATTAGGTAAAGAATGGTGGATATTTTGCTATTGTATGAGATGGTTAATAGTGAGTTGGGTAAAGTTATTGGTCTTCCTTTAGAATAATAAATCGAATATTAATTGGTGGCGAGAATTAATTACAATGGGAAAGGACAATCATGAGATATTTGACAAGCTGTGATTTGTTGGATCATCTATCCACCGGCTGAAAGTAAGGTGGGGTTATGAAAAAAATGGCTAAGGGAAGATTATAAACTCTTCAACTAGATTGAAAGGACTTTTGGTAATTCAGTAGTCATGATATTTAATCATTGTAATATAGGGGAAGAATTGTGAGAGTATGTGAGTTTCAGTATGCAAGTAAGCAGGGTTTATCTCTTATGCACAACTATGCAAAGTTTCTATCCGATTGATCAAAGGGGAAGATTTCTGTTTGAATATTATGGAGATGTGAAACAGACTTTTGAAAAGAAAAGAACAATGTTTCCTATTACTAGTGATGTTCCAAAGATGTAGGAACAGGATAAGCTACAAGCAGTGGAGTGTTTTCTTGCGGGATTAGACGCCGAGTATGAGGTGATTCATGCTCAATTGCTTGTTGGGCTGGAGATTTCAACCACATTGAGTGATATGTATGCTTTTTTTCTTAGTGTGAACAAGGGATCTACTATTGACTTTTCAGTGAGAGTTATACTGGGTGATGCTTCAGCATTTATAGATGCAATCTCAAGGCCTGAGAGTACCTGAGGAGGTAGGGGTGGTACGTGGGGTGACCGAAACAACAGTTCTTGTGTTTGCTTTGCTTGTGAGGAATCATGACACAAACAAAAATTGTTGAAAATTGCATGGGAAATCTTCACAAAAATCTGGTCAGTGATATACTAATGCTTCTATCTGTTAAGAAGTTTGATAGAGAAAAGGGTGAGATGATAATCTGAAGAAATTGGAAGTTCAGTAGCTTCCTTTGGTTGGAAATATGACAAAGAATTACAGCCGAGAAGGAAGAAAGAAACACACAGTCTGTTGTGGAATAACAAGACTGTCCTTGACTCGTAAGCTAGAAAATAATTCCCCCTTCCTTATTTCATTCTCCCTTATTTATAGCTTACTTTTGCCTCCCATATTCTCTCATAACTGCTCAAGAATCTCATATTCTTTTCCATATTCTCTCCTAACAACAAACTGTTATCCTTCCGTTCCATGCCTTCTGCGCTGATATACCATCAGTCTTCTAGGTTCCGCCAACTCATCTGCTTGTTCAGCAGCTACCTCATCTGCCAAGTGTTCCTTTGATGCTACTTCATTACCCAGCTGGATATCTACAGATCCTTTCGTAACATTGCCCCCTGCTGAAACTTCAGCCTTGTCCTCAAGGCTGTAGGCAGGAAACTGCCCTTTAAAGTCTGAGAGATTCATCCATGTCGCATCATCTCTGATCCCATTTTTCTAGCGGATCAGCAATTGTGTTATGGGTTGCCCCCCTTTTTTGACCACTTTTTCACCAAGAATTTCAGCTGGGTCACAAAAGCTTCCTTCAACTTCAAGATTACGGGGTAGTGCTAGTTCTGGGGTATGACTTCCAATCAATCGTTTCAGTTGAGATACATGAAAAACGGGATGAATTCGGGACTCTTCCGGCAGCTGTAATTTGTAAGCTACCTCCCCTATCTTTTGAACTAAAAGAAAGGGACCATAGTACTTGGCGCTCAACTTTGCATTGCCCCTTTTGCGAACTGAAAGCTGCTTGTATGGTCGTAGATTTAAGAAAACCAGTTCTCCTACTTCAAATTGTACATCTCTCCTGTGAGCATTGGCAAACTTCATCATTTGCTGCTATGCCTTTTTAAGATTGTGTTGAAGTTGCCTTAAAATTTTACCCCTGTTCATCAGCTCTCTTGCTACTACTACACGTGTTTCTCCCGGAAGGAACCTATGTATTGAAGGAGGAAGTCGTCCATACACCACTTGGAAAGGAGTCATTCCGGTGGAGGTATGGAAGTTCGTATTGTAGTTGAATTCCGCCCATGACAATCAAGTGTACCATCCCTTAGGTTGTTCTGAAGCAAAGCAACGAAGGTATGTTTCGAGGCCTCTGTTCAATACTTCTGTTTGTCCATCTGTTTTCAGATGATAAGCACTACTCATTTTTAGCTTTGTGCCTTGTAAACGAAACAATTCGACCCAAAATCGACTAAGAAATATAGGGTCACGGTCACTAACAATTGAACTTGGCAGACCATGTAGATGGATCACTTCCTTAACAAATACCTCAGCTACTATCTTAGCTGTGTAGGGGTGTTTCAAACCCACAAAATGTCCATACTTGGATAATCGATCAACCACCACGAATATGCAATCCTTCTCATGTGACCGAGGAAGTCCATTGATAAAATCTATTGAAATATTCTCCCAAACTATTATTGGGATTGGCAAAGGCTGCAAAAGTCTTGCTGGGGTCCTTGTTTCATACTTCTGATGTTGACAAACTAAACATGTTGCTGCATAGGATAGAACGGACTTCATCATTCCTTTCCAATATAAGTTTGCAGCCAATCGTTTATAGGTTTTCAGGGCGCCATTATGACCTGCACCCGGTGTCTCATGAAACTCAGCTAGTAAGGTAGAAATCCAGCATGAGTTTTACGGAATTTCCACTCAATTTTTGTGCAGCAAAGTGCCATTTTCCAGCGAGTATGGTGGTCTACAGTGAGGATCCTTCTGCAGTAGAAGTTTGAGTGCAGACAGCCCTTTATCCTTAGTGATCTCTTCCTCAATGTGCTTCCAATCATTCCATAGTTGCCATGCCAATGCTGAACAGGCTGCTGTCTCCTGCAGTCGAGAGAGTGAATCCGCGACCTTGTTGGAGCTTCCTGATTTGTACAACACCTTGAAATCATAGCCCAACAACTTAGAGACCCAATGTTGCCGGGCAGGTGTTGAAATTTTCTGCTCCAATAAGAACTTTAAACTCTTATGGTCTGTTTTGACTTCAAAATGTCGTCCTATGAGATATGATCGCCAATGTTGGACGGCTAAGACAAGAGCCATCAGTTCCTTCTCATATGCTGATTTGGAGAGAGATTTGTCGGAAAGGCCTTTACTAAAGAAGGCTATGGGTCTCCCATTTTGTAGGAGGACCGCCCCTACTCCCTTTCTTGAAGCATCGCATTCAATTATGAATAATTGAGTGAAATCCGGCATTGCCAATACTGGGGCATGAGTCATCGCAGATTGTAATGCTTCAAAGGCTTGGTTAGCTTCCATAGACAACATAAACTTGAGTTGTCCTTCTTTCCTTAATAGTTTCGTGAGAGGCTTGGCTATCTTCCCATAGTCACGAATAAACCGTCTATAGTAGCCGGTTAAGCCTAGCAATCCATGAACCTCTTTTGTGGAGTGGAGAGTTGGCCACTTTAGAATGCAAGCGATCTTTCTTGAATCCACTTTTACTCCATTCGAAGAGATTATGGGGCCCAAATATTCAATGTCCCGCTTCCCAAATTGACACTTCTTCTTGTTGACCACTAGAGAATTTGTTGCTAAGGTTCGTAGGGCTGCCTCTAAGTGTTTCAAATGGTCATCCCAAGTGTGACTATAGACAAGAATATCGTCAAAAAAAACCAAGATGAATTTTCGGAGGTAGGGTCGGAACACATCATTCATGGTTGCTTGAAAGGTGGTGGGAGCATTCATAAGCCCGAAGGGCATTACAATAAACTCATCATGGCCCGAATGTGTTCAAAAAGCTGTCTTAGGAATGTCGGATTCCGTAACTCGGATTTGATGGTAACCGGATCACAAGTCTAGTTTGGAGAAGTATCGGGCACTATGTAGTTTGTCAAGGAGCTCATAAACCACCGAAATTTGATATTTGTCTGGTATAGTGGCCTTGTTCAGCTCCCTAAAGTTCACACAAAAACGCCAACTACCATCCTTCTTGCGGACCAGAAGCATCGGGCTGGAGAAGGGGCTGGAACTAGGTCGAATGATCCTGGCAGTTAGCATATCCGCCAGCAGCTTCTCAATCTCATTTTTTTGCTCCATAACTATAGCGATAGGGTTTGCAGCTAACAGGACCACATTCTGGTCGCAAGGGAATTTGGTGATCTGTTGCGCGGTAGGGTGGAAGCTGAGTGTCTTCCAAGAATACCACAACAAAATTGGAGAGAAGGGACTGCAGTGTTTCGTGCTGGTCACGGGACAGGGAAGTATCTGTGGAGTGCTGCTCACTGTCCTCTATGGGCCTCTCATAACCATACACCAAAGTCCATTGCAGTAAGTTTTTTTAAAGCAGCTAAGGAAGAAGAGGTTCGGATCAGAGCTGGGTCACCACCAAGCACACAGTCTGACCTTGCCACAGGAACTTCATCGACATTGTCTGCCAATTCACTCTAACTTCACCTAAGGTTTCCAACCATGATACTCCCAAAATGACATCTACACCTCCTAGGGGAAATAAGAAGCAGTCGACTGCAATTGTGATACTCCCTATGTCTATCTGAACAGCAGAGCATAGCCCTGAGGAAACCAACCGTCGCCCATCACCAAGCCATACCCAAAAAGGGTCCGTGGTGGTCACCTGTAAACCCATTCGTTTAGCCATAGATTCAGCGATAAAGTTATGACTGACTCCACTATCTACCATGAGTAGCAATCGTTCCCCCCCCCTAGTAGACCCTATAAGTTTCATGGTCTTAGGATGAGAAATATCTTCTACGGAGAACAGGGGAAGCTCCATTGTGGCTAGGGAAATGTCCGAGTGTTGCGCCAAATCTTCTGTGGTGGCGTCTATGCTCGAAGCTTCCGCAGTTGAGGGTCCCTCGTCTTCGCCAAGAATGATGGTTCGCAGACTCTTGTTGGGACAATTATGGAGAGGATGATATGGTTGTTGGCACTTGAAACACAACCCTTTGGATCGGAGGTCCATAATTTCTTGGTGGGTCAATTGACGGAAGCCGCGGTTGGAAGGTGCCTGATGTTGCACAGGAGGAATGGAGGAAGCGGATTGTTGATTTTGAAAAGTGTTTGGGTTTTGGGGTGGTTTAAATGACAAATGATTACGGGTCGTGGTTTTCGGGTGGAAGTGGGTGTCGGATCCTCCAAGGGCCGGGTTGGACCCGCTCCAATTTCGTGACCCGGCTGAGAAGTGGGCCCCGTCGTCCCTACTCGGTAAAAGCCCCATTATAAAGTAGCCATTCTCTCGTTCGACTTCCTGAGCAAGTTTCATCGTTTGGAAGAGCGAGAGAGCTTCATGGGAGCGAATCTGAACTCGGATCTCGTCCTTGAGACCATTGAGGAAGAGCCCCAACAGGATCGAAGAGTGTAGCCCTTTGATGAGAGCAGCCCTAGCAACGAACTCGTCGATGTATGTATCGATCGGTCTTGATTGTTTTGTCGACGCCAGAGCTTTAAAAGGGTTCGCTGATAGCCCTCCCCCAAACCTATCAAAGAGTTTGGTAGTGAGATCGCACCAAAAGAGCGAGGGTTTTTGGGCCAATATCCATTGTACCCAATGGAGAGCGGAGCCATCCATGGAGAGCATGGTGACAGCAACTTTTGAATCATCCGCAACGTAATTAATGGCGAAGAATGCTCTGTACGTGCGACCCAAGCCGCGGGATCATGGCCATCGAAGCAAGGGAGATCCAGCTGATGCAGCGCGAAAGGTACGTCTTCCTGTACCGGGTTTCTGGGTTGAGAGTGACTGTGGGTTCCGAAAACGGGAAAGGACCCTATCTTGAGAGAAGGGCTTCCCGGAATGCCATGGATGGTGGAGGCAGAGGAACTAGTGTCCTCTTGACCATCATTTTTTTGGTGTAACAGTGCAGCTACCAAATCTTCCAAAGAGTCAAGTTCTTCCATCTTAGTACGATGGACAGTCATCTCCTCGACAATCGTCGAGACACTCTTCCCCAGATCCGCAAGGCTCTTTTCAATGGATTCGAGTTTGGCGTCCGTTCGGGTGTTGGTCATGAGGGAAGCGAAGAGAAAGCGTTGGAGAGAACAGCAAGAGAGAGAGTGGGGAAGAGAAGGGCAGATCGGACCAAATTGTTAAGAAGTTTGATAGAGAAAAGGGTGAGATGATAATCTGAAGAAATTGGAAGTTCAGTAGCTTCCTTTGATTGGAAATATGACAAAGAAATTACAGCCGAGAAGGAAGAAAGAAACACAGTCTGCTGTGGAATAGCAAGACTGTCCATGACTCGTAAGCTAGAAAATAATTCCCCCCTTCCTTCTTTCATTCTCCCTTATTTATAGCTTACTTTTCCCTCCTATATTCTCTCCTAACTGCTCAAGAATCTCATATTCTCTTCTATATTCTCTCCTAACAACAAACTGTTATCCTTCCATTCCATGCCTTCTGCGCTGATATACCATCAGTCTTCTAGGTTCCGCCACCTCATCTGCTTGTTCAGCGGCTACCTCATCTGCCAAGTGTTCCTTTGATGCCACCTCATTACCCAGCTGGACATCTATAGATCCTTTCGTAACACTATCCAAGAGGGGTTTTCTACCTACTCCCACTGTGCTCCTACCCGAGCCACGTTTTGCACAGTATTGTCTACGACTTTTCCAAGATCTGTTTCTCTCTTGACATAGCTTTTATGGAAAAGGTTGTTCAGTTGCCTTTAGTCTAGTTTTAGAATTTTGAGGGTGTTGACAGAAGATAAAAAATTTTCTGCCTTTACTTTTCCTGTAAGAGATACTTGATATACTTCTAAATAGGAACAAAAGAAGTCCAAAATATTCTTATTCCTGTTCTTTCTTTTCTTTTCTTTTCTTGGTTGAGAGGCAAAAAGAAAAGGGAAGAATCTTTTACTAGGTTTCATTGTTGAGGATTATTAATCTCTTGGATGCACAGACTTGGATGATGCTGGAAAAGCAGAAAGCACCTGTCTATGATTGGAGGAATGATGGGTTTAAGGCCAGGAAAGGGCAGTAGAATGAGTATTAAGGGAAAACTTTAGGTTGTAGTTGAAAGAAGGCAGAATTTGTACATATATGGAGGCAATTTAGTTGCTGAAATTTTGCAAAAAAGGTTGTAAGAACGTATAGACAACAATTGTGTGGAGGATTACAAAAAAGAAGAACAAGGGCGAAGGAAGGAGAAGAAGATACGAGAAAGGGAAAATCTTGGCAAACTAGCCTTCAGCACAAACAATCAAATAATAAACTCTTATTCACAGCCAATTCACCTTACGTTGTTTAAAATTAGTGAGCTTATAGATGTTAGTGCAGGACAATTTGACGAGAATTCTAAATGTTTTGAAAGTTACCTCAATTCATGTAGAAGCATAATATGACTAACATCACTAAAGAAGAACTATTTTAAGGACTTTAGGACCCAAAAGACAATATGTTGAATGCAAGTCCATACATAAATGAAAACTTCAAATTAAAATAAAAATCTTATGAAAATATAAACTTCTAAAATGATGGAAACTTCCAACAACCCTTATGTAACTCTTGACTGACTATTGAACATACCAAATTCCATTTATTTTTTAATTTATTATTATTTATTTATTTCAGAAAATACTATGAAAAGACCTTTTTCTTTCTTGTGAGACCAATGCTGTTCAAATAGGGCATGTCATCTCTAACAGAGTTATGGCTGCGTTAGCTGATAATGTCATCTCTAAGAGAGCTATAGCTGCCTTAGCTATGGCTGCCTTCGCACTGTGCCAGAAGAGCAGCAATTTTTTTAAATACTATCATTTCAATCACTAACCCTATAAAAGTTTATTTTTTGGTTGGATCAGTTCATACTATCAGAAGATTTCAAGTCATTTAACTGCCTATGAAATAACTGTCTTGAAAGAATTTACAAATTGTATCTTGTAAAAATGTGTAATATGGCATTACTTGACCTAACCAAGACAGCTTTGTTTTTCTGGTATTTCTTATTTTCACTACTATCTATTACTTTGTAAGTTGCTCGCCTGAATGCATATTTCACTATTAAATTTCTTGTCTGAATTTGAAACTAGTTGTGCAGAACCTATACTCAAATGTTGTAGTTTCAAAATTGCACCTATATATGCAAGTCATACATGAAGTTGATATTCAATTTGACCTTGCTCTAGCAATGTGCTAAATGTTCCTTTTTATGTGATCATTAACTACTTTGTATTGTTCAAGAAAGAACTGGCTATTTCAAATTTGCATGTTTCTTTTATCTTCCTTGATTAGTAGTATAACAAGTTTGAACCGAAACTGCTCTTCTGTTGTTATTGTAACTCTAGGTTTATTAATAAATATGGCACTCATGCTGTTGTGGGTATGAAGATGGGAGGGAAAGATGTGATCTATTTGAGACAGCAGCATCAGTCAACTCTTCAGCCTGCTGATGTGCAGAAAAAGTTGAAGGAGATTGCAGACAAGAGGTTTTCAGATTCAAATGGACAATATAGTCTGCCATCTGAACCCATTCATGGCAACGATGAGGTTGTGAATGTCTTATATGCCTTTTCAATTTCTGCAATACTAAAGTCCGTGTCTTTTGGCATTACATAGTGTTATCTTGAATGATGTGATAGAATAGTATGAGCATGTGCAGCAGTTTCCATGGGGTAAAATGATGTTCCTTCTAGTTCTTTCGCTTTTCTCAATATTTTGATTTTGGAGGTATTTGAGGTTTTGGAAGTGATATTATTAAAATTTGAATTATGTGATAGAGTAATGAAGCATGTTGAGTAGTTCCTAGGGGGTAAAAGGATGTTAGGTTCTTTCCCTTAATATTTTGGTCTTGGAGGTATAAAGGAAGTCTCTCTAATTCAGGACATTTTTTCCCTCCCTAGTTAAGACAACAAAGCTCAAGACTTGATATCTTAATTTGTATGAGCATCTCTTCTTTTCAAGAACATTTGCTTTTTCTAAGGGCAAGGAACTGTTGGAGGGAAAATAATTGATCATCAGTGTGATTTTTTCAGAGTAAGCATCCTATAAATTCTTGTCTTCACTATACCAATTTCAACTAGCTCCACCCTATAATTCACAAGCACAATGAGAGAGATTCTTACTCTAGGGCTGATGAATAAATGCAAAATGCTTTCCTTTTTCAGCTTTCATTTATATTTCAACGCTTCATTGACATTGTTGTCATTGTTGCATAGCATTGGACCCCCGGATAGTTAAGTTTGTTTTCCATGTCTTGTTAAAGACTTTGTGAACTGCAATATGTACAAGGTCTTATATTTATCTGTTACTGATGCACTGCTGACCTTCTTATTCAGTGTACTGGTTCATACCTATATAAGAGGATCTAATATAAATTACATGCGCCACCCAACTGAGGGGGTCTTTATGTTATGATGTAGCATGAAGTTACAGTTTAATAGTGGACCTTGTTAACCAATCATGCAACACCTTGAAAACCTGAAACCAAGCCCCGGCTAGTTAAAAAATAATGATAATAATAATAATTGTAATGGAAACAACAATGTCAACGACTACATAAAGCTAAAAGCATATCTTGTCAAGGAATTTTGGAGGTTACAAGATGCTTTTAGTGGGAGAGAGTTTGATCTAGCTAAATCTAGGTGAGCTTTGGTCATGTATCATTGGAAATTTGCCCCCTTCTTTGTTCTTTCTTTACCCCTTGCTCTTGCAAACTCCTCTCTATGTTTATTCTTTATATATTTGTACTCCAGTTAACAGAGTCAAATTAGATGTGAGTGCATAAGATGAGAATCCTGCATTTTAGTGGCCAAAGTTCAAATACTGCTTTCAATTATTTTAGACATTTAAAGCTAGATCTGTTTTCACTCCTTTCCATAGGCTTTTTTTTGGTATCTATTGTAGATTTATCAAGTTCTTTTTGTTGTTAAATAATTTCTTTTGTTCTATTCTTGTTTCAGTTGGGCATAAAGAAGCAACGGTTGAGGTTTGCAAATACAAGCCCATCAAGTTCATATTCACTTAAGGAGGTAAGATTTACAAAATATGTTATTAGAAAATATAAATCCTCTGAATAGTTGTGAAGAATCCTTCCTGGACAATTAAGTTAAGCAACCTTGAATTTTCAGTTACCATAAACTTTATCAACAGGATATTGTAACCATCTGCAAGAGAAGGGGTGGTAGTGATATTAAAGGCTTATCCCATTATGAGTGGTTGCACACTGTACAGTCAGACCCTGATGTGATCTCAATGTCATTTATTCCTATATCATCTCTGTTAAATGGTATACCAGGGAGTGGATTCTTGAGCCATGCTATAAATCTCTATCTTCGCTGTGAGTAATCTCTCTTTCTTTAAATAAATCTTTTAGTGCTCTTTTTTTTATTATTTTAAATAACAATTGAAACCCTAGGCACTACCCTGAGCTTGTGGACCTTAGATCTCTTTCTTCAAAACTTTTCCATAAGTTCCTGTACTGTTCTCATGTGGAATGCTTCTCTATTTAATCTCAGTTATGATTATGTAGAAGTTTGATTTGTATACCTGGTTTTGCATTAGAATTCAATTTGCGCCCTGTTATGTGATTACACTAATCAAAGTGGCAGGCTGCTTATCTTGGAACTAGCATGTGCTTTTGTCCAGGCCTTCGAACAAAAAGAGCTGTTCACCATCAGGCTCAGGCCCATTTCGATAAGTGCTTCACTGGTCCATGTTCATACAATAAGTTTGCCAAGTTTGAACACATAAAAGCTTTCTTGACTCACAAAAAAGTTCAGTCTAAGGATCAATTTTATCATACATTCTATTCTTTAAAAAAATTCTGTATAAAATAATTAGTTTAAGATTGCTTTTATTAAGAGATAGAGCTTGTAAAATGTTAGCAGACAGAAAATCCGTTAACAGTAACTGTGATAAAAAATAAAAGTTTATATAGCAAGTTAAGCTGGCCAAGCTTGTGAACATGCTTGAGCATGAGCTTAGTGACTAGAGCTTGAGTTGAACTTGGCCTCAAGCTTGAGCTCAGTTAATTTAGTTAAACAAGCTTTACTATGTCAAAGCTTGGCATTCTCATGTTGATATTTTTCAGTTTGACGTATAGAAGTTTGATTTTTGTATCATGACGTATCTTTTTTTTTTTTTTTTTTCCAACACTTTTCTACTTTTCCATCATAAACTTGATTTGTGGCCTGGTAATGCTTACACTAATCAGTGGGGATGCTTCTCTTGGAACTAATGTCTGTGCCTATCTCGTGGAAAAGATGATTGTTGATCATGCCGATCACCCTATAGTTTTGACATTTGGTATCATCCAGCTGTTATTGGATGCAGATAAACTAGTTGACATTAGCTCTGGAGTTTGGCAATCCTGTCCTCTGTTGTGAATTTCAAATGAACACCTTTTACTGTCTGCTGACTTTTGAAAGGTTCCTAATTGTTTAGTTGATGCTGCTTTGTGCACTTGACACAAGGCATTTGAGATTCATGTTTTAAGCAATAAATGTTATCAAAAAATAAAAAAAAAAAAGCTATAGTTTTCACTATGAAGACATTTCCACGGTGTATGATCCCTAAATTGGTACCTAACATACCTTACCAATTATTGCTCTACAAGATAATTCATTCCTTCTATGCTTGGGGAAATTTGTCAAGAATTATTAATCGAGTGGAATTCCTAATTTACAGACTTAAAATCAGCATTGCTCATGTTTTGGTAATTAAGCAATTCATGGCTTTTTGAACGCCTTAGTATGCAGATTGTTTGAGAAAAATAGAACTACCTTCTAGAACCTCATTCTAGATGAAATTATTTCTACTTTGTCATTGCTTACCTTATCCTTTTCAAACACTGTTTTGGGTATGCTTCTTTGATAGTTTCTGATAGGTTGAGCTGTGTGGGTCCATGTAGTGCTTCCAACTGTATTGAGTTAAAAAAAAAAAGAAAAGACCAAAAAAAAAAAAAATAATAATAATATTTGCAGTTGCAGCTTCAATGAGCAAAATTGATGTACTGCAGTTGGTATTTTAAGGTCTTTGGACTAATGCCTGTGGTTATTGCCTTGAACTTCACATTGCCTTTCCTTTGTCTCATTGCTGTGCATATGCTTAAATAATGTGAAATATTGACTCTTACTATCTATTGTTTGGTTTTTTCTATCAGATAAACCACCGGTTGCAGAGCTTCATCAATTTTTGGAGTTTCAGCTGCCAAGACAGTGGGCACCTGTCTTCAGTGACCTTCCCCTTGGTCCCCATCATAGGAAACCACAAAGCAGTGCATATTTGCAGTTTAGTTTCATGGGTCCAAAGCTTTATGTAAATACCACCCCGGTAAAGACTTTTCGTTTCTGTTGCCTCCTACTGCCTAATAGTGGCATATTTACTACTGTCATGTTCTTGGTCATAAAATAAAAATAAAAATATAGATATATATAGGTTAATAGCTTTGCTGATCTTTTGCTGGGGTAGCATTGGGTTTCACTTCTTTCTGATTTCGTGGGTAATCAAGTTCTTTTCTTTTCTTTTTTTTTGGGGGGGGGGGGGGGTGGGGGTTAGAGCATATAGTTGGGCTGTGTTGCTAAAGATTTGCTGTTGGCATCTTTTCCATAATTGATCTTTATATACACCAAATTAACATCAGTGCTTCCAGATTGCAAGTACACGAGGCCTTGAGCCTCCTTACAAGAGTGCTTCTTGCAATGTCATGAGTGATGATATCATGACACACTGTCATTTAAGTTTTTACTTTCTTAAATGTCAAGTTGTTCAGGTGAAATTGTTGCATCTTGCTCCATTTTCATTTTTTCAACCATCTTTCAATCATCTTTTATTATTATACGTGATTTATTTATTCACGTGATTTACTTCAACGTGACAGGTGGATGTGGGTAAGAGGCCAGTCACAGGTCTCAGGCTCTATCTAGAAGGGAAAAGGAGTAACCATTTAGCTATCCATTTGCAGCACCTCTCCACACTTCCAAGAATCTTTGAATTGAGAGATGATCCAAATGGCAACTTTCAACAAGAATCTTATGATCGTAGATACTATGAGAAAGTACAATGGAGACATTTCTCTCATGTTTGCACTGCTCCAGTAGAGGCTGATGGCGAGCTTTCCATAGTTACTGGAGCTCAGTTACATGTTGAGGAACATGGTGTGAAGAACGTTCTCTTTTTAAGACTCCGCTTTGCAACTGTTATGGGTGCTATGCTGACAAAGCATCCAGAATGGGATGGATCACCAGGTTTGGCCCGTAAATCCGGGCTCATATCAACTTTGATTAGCCACCACTTCACAACAGCTCAGAAGCCACCTCCAAGGCCTGCTGATGTGAATATAAACTCCGCCATTTACCCTGGAGGCCCTCCGGTGCCTGTCCAGGCACCAAAGCTTTTGAAATTTGTTGATACCACAGAGATGACGAGAGGGCCAAAGGAAACACCTGGATACTGGGTTGTATCTGGTGCAAGACTCATGGTCGAGAAGGGCAAGATCTCACTCAAGGTCAAGTATTCCCTACTAGCCGTAATTTTACCGGATGAAGAAATTCTGGAAGAGTAATAACAGGAGATGTTACTTATGGACAGGAAAAAGAAGGTAAATAGCCCATTAAACAAGTTTAGAGTGCTTGAGCTAAAAAAGAGCTTCTGGGGTCATTAGTATAAGCTGAGTCTGTTGTGGGGATGCGTGAAAGAGCTCTAAGATGAAAAAAGAGAGAAAAACAGATAGAAAAAGAGGAAAAAAGATGGAGTTGCAAAGGGCATTGAGTGAATTGTTGTGATTTGTCTCAGTTTTGCTTTATGCAGTGAATCTTTTGTTGGTAGCATAGGTGTTTATTAGGTATTCCACACCCCCATGTATAAAAGAAATTGTCAGTTTTATGTTGCATGTATGCAAACTTCTGCACATTAGCTTCATTTGCAGTTTAGTTCAATTGAATTCATATTCAATTTTCCCTTGGTCCTCTGTTGTTCCTCATTGCCTCTCCACCCCACCACTTCAGACAATGACCACTAATTGTAAAGGCATCATGGTTGTAGGTTTGCTGCCATCCCTGGCTTCAGGGGTTTGGTTTTACCGTAGTTGGAGTAAAATCGCTTATGTAGCTGACTATATAGCCTAATTGTTTGTTCAGGGTCTTGTGATTTGACTGTGAATTTAAAAAGCTACCTAAGGACAATTCATGCCCAATTCTGAATAGCGGTTACATTTTCGGTATTACTGCAGTTGGCAAAGAGTTAGCTGATGCTTGTTTCTGACATAGCGCCATTTCTTACTGTCTGTGAAAAGTTCATTAAGCCGCGGGCCTTCTACCTCGCCCTTGACTAAAGCAAGGCCAAGTCTCAATTTATATACTTATTTTTCCATAGAAAGAAATTCATACAGATTAGAAGATAGGAAGTGATTTTACATTACCAAGGAAAATTTTCTTACACCATGAACAACAGAAGGCACTTTCTTCATCAGGACTAAGAAAAGACAAAACTTTGATCATGAGGAGGCCAATAAATCCCTTCTCTTTGGCATGGAAGGGGAGCCGGTTGAGCAATGTAAGTAGGGTAGTGCTGTCCTGGCATCAGAACCGAGAAATCTGACGCATATGAACTGGACACCTGTAACCAAAAGAACACATGAGAGAGAGAGAGAGAGAGAGAGAGAGAGAGAGAGAGTGTGTGTGTGTGTGTGTGTGTGTTATAGGAACATACTCTTTGTGCATTGCCAAGTTTTTCCATTTGTCCTAATTCCAAGGATGCGTCAGTTGCTTCTTGAGGTGAAGAGAATGAAGGACTTGGCCTAAACAAGTGCTCAAATATGGCCATTATGAGAAACATTGATATTAAGATGGCTGTTGCAACAAAGCCAAAAGATATGGCGTTCATCGATGTCCCAAAATTCTTCCAGGGAGCTTCTCGGTCAATTGTTGCCTGAGATGGGGCAGTGTCTGAACCAGCATAGATGTTCCAAGGCTTTGATCTTTCAGAACTAAAATCATTCATCCTTTATATCCTCCCTTCAGACCTTATTCTTTCCAAACTGGGTTTTGGTGTTTTTGAGTAAATTTAGGAGGTCTTTGGTGCTAATATAGTCATGACTACAATCTGTTTTTCCTCGAAAAGATCTAAAGATAATCATTCATTCTGAAAAAAACAAAACAAGAAAAATGGAAATCGAATGATCAAGATTTGGAGATGTGGAGGTCATAAAAAGTAGCATAATGAGATGGAAATATGTTTTTCAAAATAATACCAAAGAGCATTTGAGGTACATACCTTGATTCATTGCAAGTTAAATGAAAGAAAATGTAAGAACTTTTAACTCATTTTCCTCTCCCAAAAAAAAAAAAACATATTTCACTATAGAAAAATTCCAAGGAAATGCTATTGAAAAGAAAAAAGAAATAATCCTCCTGCATAGAATTATTGAGAAAAGGGAAAATACCCATCTGAATTTTGTGTAAGTGCACAGACTGAAAGAATGGAACAATAATGTTGACACGCAGATCCCAGATGACAAAAATTTTCTAATCTATGAAGCTACAAAAGAAAAAAAAAATACAAAATGGGGAAATTCCCAGGAGAAAATGCAGAGAATTAAACCTAGAAAAAAAAAAAGAGTTGGTATTTCAAAACTACATGTTAAAGCGATGATTGAAGAGATTAATGTCTTGTTAGATTAAGGAACAAAGATTTAGGAAAAGGAAGCGAAAGAAGACAAGTTATTAGTGAATGAAAAATTTTTAAACATGCATTGAGGTGAAAGATTGCAATGTGGCAAACCTGTACTTTGCGGAAGCTAAAACTGGCTTTGCATTTGATCTGGAAAATACCCATCTCTCATCACAGTCTTTCCTTCAATATAAGCTCAACTGTCTTCAAAGGACAAGACAGAAAACACCAACAATCTTAAGCTTTATATATAGAATTAAAAAAGGTAAAAGACAAAGTCAGGAGCCAATTAATTTTTGTAGAGCACAGGTACAAAACATCATACCATAAAAACATGATGATATATTCAAATTATAAATGGTTTTATACTATTATAAGTTAAAATGTATCGTAATGTTTTATGTCATGCATAACATATAGAAACATTCATTTGTAGAATTCATTTATGGAAATGTCGATGTTATATAATTTAATTTCAATATATATGTATGAAAGATATGTTTTCGACAAATGCGAAATAGAAACATTCGAATCTAGAAATTCATATGTAATGGTGTAATCTTAGTAAATAAACACATAAGAAGGTTGCTTTTGAGGCTTTTTTAAAGTTTGGGGGTGGTGTTTGATGCCTAACTTAATGCATACTATATCCTTGTCTGATGAAGAAACTTTAAGAAATCAAAAGGTGGAATGGACCCTTGTTGTCTGCAGACCCATAAACAAGAGTGCCTCATTGGCTCCTTTTTAAAGGTACTTACTTTCAAGTGTGCCTGAATTGCCTACAGGGAGCATTATAATGCGCTTGTTATGCTTATAAATCAATATGTACATACCCCCATTTGTAAAAACACTACCTGTTTGCAATTATGAACCTGCCAGTCTTTCTTGTTGTATGGCCTCATAGTCATACCTTTATTTCTTTTTCAATTTCTTTAAAGTTCTTTCATTGTTGTCATAGTCATTAATGTAAGTTGACACATGCATACATTATTTTGGTGAAAATTTAGTCATTAGTACTTCCTTCCAAGATTATGAATTGTAATAATGATATAGATTTATGAATTGTAATAATGATATAGATTTGTCAACACCTAATTGATCAAGTGATTGATCACTGATATCTCTTAAATAAGTTTTTTAGTTAAACTCTTGTGTATAAAGAAAATATTCACTAGAAGAGTTTACCCTTTAATCGTTCAACTCAACCCAAATTGAGTTTAGTCAGGTCTAAAATAATTAACGGTATATATGATTTATAAAAAAAATAATCATATGGGTTTGAAAAAATAAATATGGGATTAAGAGATTGAACTAAAGAAAAATTCATTATTAGGTATAATGAATCATTGGTCTGCATTCAAGGATTATTAATAGGGGATCAAATAGAGCTTTGCTTAAGCAGAGTGAGGGACAATGCTCAACCCGACACTCTTATCAAAGATAAGAATTTAAGTCATTTGGATACTTTATTTAAGTCAAATAAAAGTAAAAAAGAAAAAGCATTCATATAACTGATTTGAATTATGGGGTCGAAGATCAGTTGAATTGTATTAATTTTTCTTTTTTTTGAAAAAAAATCCCAACATAGGAATTATGTTTTAAATACTAAAAATGGAGGCAATATCTGCCAAAAAAAAAAAAAAGAATTTTAGAAAAAAACTAATAAATAAAGAGTTGTGAAAATCACCACCAGTTCGAAAGCAGAATTAGAAAGCAAAAAATAAAATAAATAAATAAAAAAGCTGCAATTCAAGTAATAAACAGCAAAAGGCTGCTCCAAAGTAGTACTCCACATGAGTTTAAATTATAAATTGATATAAGTGGCAGTGGAGAGGTGAGCAATAAACTGGAAGAGAGGGAAATCAAAATTCACAAAAAAGGAAGATCAATGTTGGATTTCTTACAGCTATGCACAAACAGAAGTGCCATAATTTATGATAATAAGGGAAAAAAAAAAAAAAAGATGGGACCGCAAAAGAATAAAGAAAAAACTGACCCTAGAAAAGGTATGATGGAGACCTAAACAACATTTATTCCCTATGTTCCTTTCTTTTTCTTGTTTCATTTTTCAAGTTATTTGTTGAAAGCAAACTTGTGGCTTTTGTCAGGGGAAGACAACCCTTGTGATAAATTATTCTCAAAACTAATCAAACAAATTGTCAACCTCAAACATCATCCATCTCGTAAAGAGGCCACGAAGAGTAGAGAGAGAGAGAGAGAGAGAGAGAGAGAGATTGAAATAAAAAATATTAAATTAAAAAAATCATTTTTAAATAAATTCTCGATAAATTTGAATTGGATTAATAAAAATGTAAATCAAGATAGCGATTTTAGATAAAGAGGGAGGAGATATTTTGAAAAATAATGTTTTTTCTGTCTTGTCCTGCAATCGTCTTAGACCGGCTACCTCAGACATCCTTCTGTCTTTCACTTTACTACCATGCATCTATTATGAAAAAAAAAATAAAGAGATATAAAGCAATAAGCACAAGACAAAATATGAGAGAGAGAGAGAGAGAGAGAGAGAGAGAGAGCTTTTCTCTTTTTTGGCTCAAAGAATGAGTGGTGTCCTTTTGTCAACAATACAATCACAATGTCTGAGAAAGTTATGATCGCCTCTCTATATATCTACACCTATTCATCTAAAACAAAACAATGCTTATAAATTTAGAGTTGAAAAAAAAAAGACTTAATTGATATGACAGTAAAAAGATGTGAGCTTTAATATTCCAATTCTTCCCGACAAACAAAAACATCAAATCTTCAACCAAACCAAACAAAGATAATAATAGAATCACTCTCTTCCACATAAACATAATAACCAATGATGACCCAAATTGAAGAACCTATGTATGATCCTAAATTCAACAACAAAACCTTGTTTTTTTTTTTTTTTTTTTTTTTTTTTTTTTTTTATTATAGAACGATTTAAATATCTGATTAAAAGAGAAAATTTATATCACTAAATTATTCTCTCGGGACATAACAAAGCCTTCTTTACATCTAAAGGTACTATGATATTTATATCTTACCCATCAAAATTTAAAATCTCAAAAATAATTATATTGCCAAATTTTTGTTGAAGCTTTGAATAGGTGTTACTCTTTTGGTTTTCTTTTTCGATTATATATCAATATAGTAATTTTTTGCATACATTCTCACAAATCTTTAGATTCCACAAAATAATATGCTCTCAGGCAATGAGTGATACCCATAAGCGAATTATTTGTAATCATGGTTTACAAGTAACACATGGTGGGTGTCTTTTCTCATATTCAACATCTTAACAACCATTACTTAATTTGATAATTTTTCTTTCTCATTCCTTCAATCTTTATAATTTCCACTATCTCAATTACTAGGGTCACCTCAACAAAAGGAGTACAAGTTAGTGTTCCATATTTTTCTGCTTAATTTTCCAAAGCAAAGGGTCTCATGAAATGCGAGGTAATTAAAGCAAATGTTGAGAAAAGAGATTGAGGCATAAATGTTATCTCTTCCTTTCTATTCCTTCTCTTTTCTTTAATCCACAAGGGAAGCAAACCCTTTTGACTTTACCAACTTTTTACTAGGAAAATCCTATGGGTCTACAGAATCAGGAAACGATTTTTACAATTCAAGATTTTACCTTTAAAAATAATTAACAATCTAATCGGTCCAAACTTGAAAGAGGCTAAAGTTTCCCAATAACCAAACAAAGGTAATGGCATACAGAGAGGTTTAAAGAAGAAGGAACAGAAAGGTGTGAAAAGAAAGGAGTTATGTCCATTCACCATGATTCACCTCATTACATAATTCATGGCTTGGTGTTTACCTTTCGTTTTTGCCTCTTACTTTCATGTGAACCCCCTCCATGAGGGAATCATGATTTTGGCCATATGAAGAAAATGAGCAAGGAAAGATAGTGTAATGAGAGAGAGAGAGAGAGAGAGAGAGAGAGAGAGAGAGAGAGAGAGAGAGAGAGAGAGAGAGAGAGAGAGAGAGAGAGAGAGAGTCCCGAATCGGATTAGTCAAAATATAGTTTCGGATACGGGTTGGTATAATGCCAAAAAGAGAGATGAGTCAATTTATTTCTCTCAAAACTTACACTTTTTAGTTAATAATCCTAGTGCCCATTGGGGTTACAGTAGCCATCATGCAAATCCTCACTAGATATTACAGTAGCCATCATGTAAATCCTCACTAGATATAATTGACTCGGACAAAAAGGTAAAGCCATTAGTCCAATGTGAGAGAATCTATGAACTATTCTTTCCTTTCCCTTTCTCAACTATGTTTACATGCAAATTTCGACTAATGGATGTGACTGGAAGTGGTGGTTTATTAAGACATGCATAACCATGCATGAATGGAGCCTAGTCTTGCACATTATTCCTTTTAGTGGCATGTCTACTAAAGAACAAGCTTATGCTCCACTACCAATAAAGGCCATGGGAGAAAGGCTGCATGTGCTAAGAACATGCCCACGACTTAATTAAAATCTCCCCGGAAAAAGGAATTGGGAAGAGAGAGAGAGAGAGAGAGTAACAAGGAAACCAAAATAAATAAATAAATAAAGCTGTTCACTGCACACAAAGTTGAGTTCAGCCAATTAAAGTTGGATCCCAACTTGCAAAGGAACAACCTTGGAGAGAAGCTCACTGGAGTTGTCACTGATCAAGTCCCCAACTAATAATGCACAATTAATCATTTCAAACACTTTTTGACTTTTGATTGCTAAATAGGCTCAAAAAATTATTATCGTTAAATTAAATTAAGACCCGAAAGGGTCCAAAATTGTGCGGAAAATTAGACAAACCCCATGAAGCCAACAACACTATCCATAAGAATAACAACAGAGTTTCTAGTAAATTCTTTCAGAACTTTGGGTATCATAACTACCAGAATTGAATTGGCCGCCAAAGCAGCAGGCCCTGAAGCTCCGTCTTTCCTAGCTCTTGCAAATTCAAGCCTTGAGCCGTCCATAGAACTTGGCTTTCTCCTGGGTTGTCTGGAAACGACCATGGCCAAACTTGGAGGATGTATCAATAAACTTGAGCTTAATCTCCTCCAAGGCAACCCTAGAGGTCTGCTTGAGCAATGACTGCCTCAACGTGACCACCCGCTTCTTCGGGCCCACACAGCAACCCTTGATCATTAAGTAATCTTCTTTCACCACTCCATAGTGGGGGAATCCTCCCATTGGGGTAATATCCTTCTCGGTCCTGCCAGCACCAAACAGGAGAAAAGACAACCATCAATACAACACTAGGTAACTGATCCTGAATTGTCCCAAGCAGTCATCAATTTTCTAGGCATACCCAAAGGATGAAATGGAAGACAAAATCTAAGGATAGAGAAGTAAGAAGTGTTCCAAGACCTGTCAAATTCAGTTATGGCAGAATGTGATTCTTGACTGGCCTTTCCAAGCTTGTAAATTTTCTTGTTCAACTCCGTCCGATGATGGTAACCATTCTGGCCAGCTCTGGCAACTGTGAATGAAACTCGAGCTGGATGCCATGCACCAATACAAGCAACCTTGCGCAAACCACGATGAGTCTTGCGGGGAAGGCGAGTGACACCCCAACGGGTCACGACACCCTCATACCCCTTACCCTTGGTTACTCCGATGATGTCAATCATTTCATCTTTCTGGAAAACAGCATCAATCGGAATCTGCTTTTCAAAAAAGTTATAAGCATAATCAACCTTCTGAGCAACAGTTCCACCATTCACTTGAATTTCCATCAAATGTGCCTTCTTCTGCTTCAAACCTTTCATCTTCCTTATCTGCCAGGGAACATATCCAAACTCAGCAATGAAGGGCCTCCCAGGAGAAGAAATTTAACCAAAAAAATCTAGGAAAAGAATGAGAAGATTACATCTCACCCAAAGCTGAGAATTCTAGAATTGCAAAGGGAATCGTTCAAGAACAAATTTATACAAACAAATGCAAAGCTGACGATATTGAAAATGGACTGCCTCCATGCTGATTGTCGCCTAAACTACACAACAAACTTGGGCAACTAGAGCTCCAACTCAAGACCATAGAGGGGGGCTCAATGAGATCCGCCCAATTTAAATGGCATTACCAGCACAATCCAGAATTATTCACTTAACTGTTGGCAGCTGGATTCTCTCTTATATTTACTTTGTCATATATTGAAAAATCTCATTTAATTTATAAAAATGTGAATTGACTAAATGAACAGAAAAGCTGCTTTTCTGCCACATCAAGAGTTGAGGAACCTCAAGCATACCTGAGTATGAGCCAAAATACGGACCACAGAGCAATGCTTCTTAATTTTCTCCAACTGTGCCTGAATGTCTTTCTTCCCTTCTTCAGTTTCAAACTTCTTTGAGTACTTAGTGAAAGCCTTCTTCTTAGACCTATACCAATTCTTGTAGAATCTTCTCTTCACCTCTTCACTTAGATGCTGGGCCCAAACAGTTGAGATTGCACGAAGTCCTTGTGGTGTTTTGATGTAGCCAACTAGCCCAACAACCACCACAGGTGGTGTCTCTATTATGGTTACCGCTTCACAAGTCTCCTTCTTGTGCAACTCTGCAGACGGAAAATTCATGGGGCCATCAAACCAAGACAGCCATTATTTAATTAAGAGATGAGATATGTATTTTGGATATTTCCTAATTGTTATCAACAGCATTCATCAAAAGATTCACATTAAACTCATTAAGGGATAATTGGGACCAGTCAAAAAAGCCACGCCTGATGGCATAACACTTCCAAAGTTGGAAGTGAGCCATGCTAGCAAAGGAATGACACAAAAAGGATACATGATAATAGGAAATGAAGTGAGTGGCAACTTCTCTATTTTACTAAAGAATACTAGGAAAGAGATCCACAGTCTACAGCATGGTCTAGAAAGATATAGCAGCAAAACAGTAGTACAAATACACCACAGCCTCATAAGTAGAGACATCTCTGTGATTGCTACAAACATAACAGTACAACATATTGTCATAATAGCCCTGAGACATTCTTTCTGGCACCAGCCATTATTTCAAAAGATTTAGCAAAACGCTGATTCCTCAATATGACAGATCATGATCATGCATAATCATGGGCCATAATTAGGTATTGAATTTTGCTATAACATGTAAAAGCTTCCCTTCAACTTTATGGCAGCTAACACGGGTGGGGGTCATGCACAACAAAAGGAAACTTACTTGATCCTGGCTTCTCAACTTCTCTGACAATATGAGTCATTCCAGCTTTATATCCAATGAAAGCTGTTAACTTGCAGGGTTTTGTGGGATTATCTCTGGGGAAGGACTTCACTGCACAATCAAACAGACAAAAAAAGTTAAGAACAAAGCAGATGCTTAGAACAGCAGGACCTCTGAAGTGTTTCCCAATCACCAACTACATAACACTAACAAATATAGTAACAAAAAATGAAGAAGAACAGTTAAATGGACATCAAGGCATCACACCTCTATTGTGCAAAAAGTAAACACGAAAACAGAAGGAACATTGATATACAAGAATTTAAACTTATGAACAATTCAAGACTTAAGTTTAAATTCAAAACATAAAACTTATGAACATTGATATAACCTAAATTTATTATTTCAGCCATAATTAGCCATAGCAGAATCTTTCTAATCTAGAATAATGCTACAATCTGTACTTGTGGGATATATTTAAAGGTAAAACCATTTTTCACCAGATATTTAACTTTAAATGTTAGTTTAGGCAAGAATAAAACCAATTCATATCAAATTTGCTTTAAATAGATAATGTGGTATAAAAAGTGAACAAGCATGATAATGTAAAGCAATTTTTGTTACAAGAGTACTCTAAAAATTTCAAAAATATTTAGGTTTTATAAAAGTGAAACTTTGACAATATAGGTATTACAAATTATCATGAAATATATCATTTAAGGCCATGCCTATAACAAAGTGCAGGGTCCATACAAGAAAACGCAATAAGAGCATAGACATCAAAAACAACAAAGCACAAGAACAAGCAATCAGCCTGTTAGATCATAAGAGATATAAAAAGAATATATGATTAAACATAGAACAGGACATGAACTAAACATGAGAACCTTTTCCTCTATGACGAGAGGCTCTCTTTCTTGGAAGAAATCCTAGAGAACCATGCCTGGGATGGTCAAACTTTCGGTGAGACATGATGATCCTTGTACCTTTCTCTGCAGAAGTCATAAAGCTCAATCCATTTCTTTTGAATGATATAAAAAAAATGCTTGGAAACCACAATAGTTCACAGACTGACAAGTGATATAACATAAGAACTAAAATCTGAGGACATGACCTAATAGGAATTGGAAGCACAATTGGCAAAATCATATAAACTAAAGAAATCATTTATTATTCATTAAAGTCAAAAATGCTAACAAGCTAAAAACTCTTGCTGATTAAGAAGATATAAAATCCACAACCAGTAAATTTCAAATTCAAAAATTAACAACACAAGTATAGAAATATTATCAAATAAATAATAAAATCTACAAATGTTTAGACTAGAGAAAATTAAAGTATTTATATTTCTGTATGTGTGACCCTAACATGAGATAGTGCTATGTTAGAATTATCTCCACAGTAGATGAATTAAAATGATCCCCTACACCAGAGGCCTATGGCACAAAATTCATGCCAATTCTCAAGGCTCATTTAGTCTTTCTTCCCCCAAAATACCCAACAATGGATTTTTGAGGAAATAAGCCCTTCGGAGACTCCAGCCTTGATTACACAATTTTTTTTAATAGGGATCTTATTTCAATCATCTCTTGAAGGAGGCAAAAGCACAACACAGATTTCCCACATCAAGGTTCAAAATAATTATATTCAACAAAATAAGAAATAACCCAGAAAAAAAAATCAGAAGCCTATTAGATTCAGCTTTTTTTTTTTTTTTTTAAAAAAAAATTTCATCTCCCAAAGTTGCTTTCAATCACTCACATCTCCCACAATAATGGTGCGAACAAAGCATACCTTCAAAACTCTGCACAAAATAAAAATGAACCAGAAATAAAAAAATGGAAGAAAATTTAGGATTCAAGTAATTTAATAAATAAATCACTTCAAAAAGAGGAAATTGTCACTTGTCAACAATATAAATACCATGTATTGTGATCAACATTAATTATTACAAAAAAAAATTAAACAGAAAAGACTAGAATGAAGAACAAATAGATGACGTTCCAACAAAATGAATTAACTTATGAAAAGGAATCACAAAATCAATGGATCTGCAGAGTCAGAATCGATTAGCTTACAAACGATTTGTATATAAGAAAGAATTGAACGATGTTAACTCAGATTAAAATGGAGAAGAAGAACTTAGAAGTAGAGACGCTCGCTCGCTCACGCTCTGCGCTGAAACGGCTACTGAAATTTAGGCTGTCGAGTTCCTACTGATAAAAGCGAAGGGATTGGAGCGGTGCAGAATTTGTTTTAGCGCTAGTAGGGTTTTCGTGTGTATTCTATAGGTAGAGTGAAACCTTTATTAATGATAGCGGGCCGGGCCAGACCAGAAGATATATCGGATCATTTGGGCCGGCAATGGAACCGAGCCCCATACAACTGGTCTTTCTCTCCCACGGGGCCATATTATTATTATTATTATTTTTTTGGTGAAAGGGGCCTTATTATTATTATTACCATATATATATATTTTTTGTAAGTGGTTTACTTGTTACATATCGATATCCGGGTTTCGTTCAACTAATTTGATCCAACCATCGTGGGATTCACTGTAGAAGGGTTGACTTTCCCAAATCTTATTTCTCCATCTCATGATTTTAATTCGAGATTTATAATTAGGAAAATTTAGCATCCGATCGCTATATCTATAAAAGTTTGATCCACTGGGCCTTATTATAACTAATTTGAGATTTTTAATTTTTTTTCTTGACAAATTACTATTGGGACAGACTTATATAATCCGACAGATTTATATAATCTTTATTCACATAAAATAAATAACCCTCATAATATATACAAAATCACAATATGATCCAGTTTGGAATGGTTTCTTAGTTTTACTCTACTATACAACGCATATATACATGTATAGTAAATAACCTTCATAATATACGCAAAACCCAATTTATATAACCCCTGAATTTTGGGTGAACTATTTTATAGATAATTTTATAACTATAGCTACATATTATCATGGGTGGAGTTAGAAAGAAAAATTAGCGAGGTCAAACCATTACACGTAAGAAAAACAATAGTAGAACAAAAAATTAATAATATTATATAAAAGTTGTTTACAACTGACCATCTCGAAATTTCATAATTTGAAAGTGTTATATAATCACTTTATTGTCAATAAAATCAATCACATCGTTGTCTCAATAAAAGTGACTAATGAATTGTTCATTAAAGCATCTCCCATTCGATTTCTCAGCTGATTTGTTACGATCTTCATTCCTAAAAAGACCCGGCGATAATTTTAACTAATCATTTAATACCTTGATGTCATAATGATGTTGAGTTTGGAATATCCTCATATTAGAATAATGATTAATGAATTTTGTACCCATCAAAATTAATATTTAATATTGTTATAAATTTGGCTGTACTTTAGTGATAAGAATTTCACTTTTTGACGGCGGAGAAAGTAGTTCTTTATGATGTGAAAAAAAAAACCTCGACATATTATACATTTTGGGTCAATTACTTTTTTGAGACAAGATTGGGGTTTAGGTTACTCTTTCTGAATTGAACCAGACCTAAACAATTGCTAGGAAGATTTTTGTTTGGCAAGACCATGGTCTAGGTCTCACCCATTATTGTTTGGCCAACCTCCATGCTACCCATGTGTTGCGCAAATTTTTTCCTTAAATTACTTCCAAGTTATGTTTAGACACAATCTAGACAAAGCCAGCCAATTCTCATGCTTATAGTTTGTCAAACAATAATTTCTACATTTCTTGAATCAAACCATAATTGATAAGTCAGGATGTCCGAGTGGTCTAAGGTGCTAGACTCAAGTTTGGGTCTTTGAAAGAGGGTGTGGGTTCAAATCTCACTTTTGATAATTTCTTTTGAAGTGAATTTACATTTTCACTTACAAGACAATGAGAGAAATGAAGGCAATCTTTGGGTACTTCAACAAACTGGCAATCGACATAAGTATCAGCATTTAGCATACTTTTAAGCATAGCAAAATAGCGTTGTTGATTACAGTTTGACAAACTCCAACATACCAAAAAAGGCTACAAGACAAAGCCCTTTCCAAGTGACTTTACACTTGTCACTAATCAAAATGTACAAAATTTGGGCCCCAACTACAATCAACCAACTCTAACTTAAGACCATCAAGGTGTCGAGTAAGTTGAGGCCAAACTTGGAAACCACAAGCCGAATTAGCAAAAGGTACAGAAATTGTGTAGACACAATTAAGATTCTTACAGACTTGTGATTCCATTAATATAAGAAACAAAAGATACAGACCAAAAGTTTATAAAGTACCGTAATTAGAAATTTCTTTTCAAATTACAATATCTAGAACAATAGTTTCAATAACCTGTGATAACTATGCTTTCTGCAAATTTCATTAATCACATTAAAAAATTCCTCTTTGATTATAAGAATTTTAATGCAAATTAACATGGATACAATGTTAAATATTAGGAATATAAAAGTTAAAGATAGTTTGAGACTGAATTTTATAAAATTAAATTTTCCTCTTGGGTTGAAGCGACTAGCATTGGATGGAAAGGTCACGGGTAAAAATACTTGGACCTAGCCCAAAGCCATGAAGGTGTCTCCGATTTCAATTCTAGTTCCTCACAATTCCTACCAATTCTTGTCCTGTTTTAAATGTAAAAGAGAAAACAAATAGTTTTTGGGTTCTCAATAATCTCTAAGTTGGTAATTGAATGAGATATGAGATACAATTTAAACGCGAGAGATTAGAGTACTTACGTAGTGGGAGAAATCTAAAAAACATAGAGAGTAGGATTTCAGCCTTCTACTTCTACTTTCAACAATCTAATGAGAACTATGGAGAAATTGAAGGAAAAATCAAAGGAAAAGAGAGATGAGGATGGCGATTCTAGAGATGTGAAGACCAATTATTAAATCAAAGAGAAAGAGAAATGAGAGGATGATAAAGATTCTGGATCTAGAGTGAAGAAATAAAAGTAGGAATGAATAAAATCGAATGTGTAGACTATAGGCAAAATTAGAAGGGAGCGATTGGGAATAGGTTTTACAATTTGGAGATTTACGAGGAAGAAGAAGGGAAATTAAAGTGAAAGTAAGAGGAAGATAAGATCGGGGATTATTTTTACTAATCATTTAATGGCTTGATGACATAATGACATTGAGTTTGGAAAATCCTTGTATGAGAATAAGGATTAATGAATTTTATACCTATCAAAATTAATATTTAATATTGTTATATAAGCGGTTGTAGTTTAGTGGTAAGAATTCCATGTTGTGGCCATGGAGACTTGGGCCCAAATCCCAGCGGCCACAGCAGAAGTAATTTGAATTTTTAAATAATAATAAATGAGAAAATAGTTCATAATAATGTCAAAAAAAACCCTCGACACAATTACTTTTTCGAGACAAGATTGGGGTTTAGGTTACTCTTTCCAAATTGAACCAGGCCTAAACAATTGCTTGGAAAATTTTCGTTTGGCAAGACAATGGTTTAGCTCTGACCCCTTATTGTTTGGCCAACCTCCATGCTACTCATGTCTTGCCCAAATTTTTTCCTTAAATTACTTACAAGTTCCGCATAAACACAGTCTGGAGAAAGCCTACCAATTCTTATGCTTATAGTTTGTCAAATAGTAATTTATATGTTACTTGAATCATAGCATTTATGGTCAGTCAGGATGGCCGAGTGGTCTAAGGTGCTGGACTCAAGTTTTGGTCTTTGAAAGAGGGCGTGGTTCAAATTCCACTTCTGACAATTTCTTTTGCCCATCCCTCTTCGTGGGAAAAAGGTTTGGTTATTGTTGTTTTGATTCATAGCATTTTTGTGCTACTGAAGAAGTAAATTTATATTTTCACTCACAAGACTGTGAGAGAATTGAAGGCAATCCTTGGGTTCTTAAACAAACCGGCAATCGACATAAGTATCTACATTTAGCAGACCTTTAAGCAAAGCAAAAAAGCCGTTGTTGAAAACAGTTTGACAGACTCCATCAAACCCAAAAAGGCTACAAGACAGAGCCCTTTCCAAGTGACCTTACACTTGTCACTAATCACAATGTACAAAATTTGGGCCCCAACTATGATCAACCAACTCTAACTTAAGACCATTGAGGTGACGAGTAAGTTGAGGCCCAACTTGGAAACCGCAAGCCGACTTAACAAAAGGTGCAGAAATTGTGTAGACACAATTATGATTCTTACAGACTTGTGATTCCTTTTAATATAAGAAACAAAAGATACATACCAAAAGTTTATCAACTACCAAAATTAGAAATTTCATTTCAAATTACAATATCTAGAACAATAGTTTCAATAGTGTGTGATAACTGTGCTTTCTGCAAATTTCATTAATCACATTAAAAAATTCCTCTTTGATTATAAGAATTTTAATGCAAATTAACATGGATACATATGTTAATTATTAGGGATATAAAAGTTAATGATAGTTTGAGGCTGAATTTTCTAAAATTAAATTTTCCTCTTGGGTTGAGGTGACCAGAATTGGATGGAAAGTTCACCGGTAAAAATTCTTGGACCAAGCCCAAAGCCATGAAGATGTCTCCTATTTCCATTCGAGTTCCTCACAATTCCTACCAATTCATGTCTTGTTTTCAATGTAAAAGAGAAAACAAATAGTTTTTAGGTCCTCGATAATCTCTCTATAGGTAATTGAATGAGATATGAGATATAATTTAGACGAGAGAGATTAGAGTACTCACATAGTGGGAGAAATCTAAAAAATAGAGAGTGGGATTTCAGCCTTCTAATTCTCCTTTCAACATTCTAATGAGAACTATGGAGAAATTAAAGGAAAAATCGAAAGAAGAGAGAGAAGAGGATGGCGATTCTAGAGATGTGAAGACCAATTATTAAATCGAAGAGAAAGAGAAATGAGAGGACGACGAAGATTCTGGGGCTAGAGTGAAGAAACAAAAGTAGCAATGAGCAAAATCGAAGGTGTGGACTATAGAAAAAAGTAGAAAAGAGCGATTGGGACTAGGTTTTATGAATTGGAGATTGAGGAGGAAGAAGAAGGGAAATTAAAGTGAAAGTAAGAGGAAGATAAGATCGGTGATTATTTTACTAATCTTTTAATGCCCTGACGACATAATGACATTGAGTTTGGAATATCAGGATAAGGATTAATGAATTTCGTACTCATGAAAATTAATATTTAATTTTGTTATAAAAGTGGCTATAGTTTAGTGGTATGAATTCGATGTTGTGGCCGTGGAGACCTAGGCTCGAATCATTGCGACCATATTTGAAGTGATTTTAATTTTTAAATAATAACAAATGAGAAAATAGTTCATAATATTGTACAAAAAAAAAAACCCTCGGCAGATTTTACATTTGGGGTCCTTTTTGAGACAAGATTGGGGTTTAGGTTACTCTCTTTGAATTGAACCAGACCTAAACAATTGCTTGGAAAATTTTCGTTTGGCAAGACCATGGTTTAGGTCAGACCACTTATTGTTGGGCCAACCTCCATGCTACCTATATGTTTCCCAAATTTTTTCCTTAAATTACTAATAAGTTCTGCATAAACCCAGTCTAAAGAAAGCCTGCCAATTCTCATGCTTATAGTTTGTCAAATGGTAATTTATAGGTCTCTTGAATCAAAGCATTAAGGATCTGTCAGGATGGCCGAGTGGTCTAAGGCGCCAGACTCAAGTTCTGGTCTTCGAAAGAGGGCGTGTGTTCAAATCCCACTTCTGACAAATTCTTTTGCCCATCCCGCTTCATAGGAAAAAAGCTTGGTTATTATTGTTTTGATTCATAGCATTTTTGTGGTACTGAAGAAGTAAATTTACATTTTCCCTCACAAGATTGTAATAGAATTCAAGGCAATCCTTGGGTTCTGAAACATACCGGCAATCAAAATAAGTATCTGCATTTAGTAGACCTTTAAGCATAAAAAAATAGCTGCTGTTGATGACAATTTGAAAAACTCCAACAGACCAAAAAAGGCCACAAGACGTAGCCCTTTCCAACTGACCTTACACTTTTCACTAATCACAACGTACAAAATTTGGGCCCCAACTATGCTGAACCAACACGAACATAAGACAATCGAGGCACCGAGTAAGTTGAGGCCCAACTTGGAAACCGCAAACCAACTTAACAAAAGGTGCAGAAATTGTATAGACACAATTAAGATTCTTGTAGACTTGTGATTCCTTTAATATAAGAAACAAAAGATACATACGTAAAGTTTATCAAATTCCATAATTAGAAATTTCTTTTCAAATTACAATATAGAACAATAGTTTCAATAGTCTATGATAACTATGCTTTCTACAAATTTCATTAATCGCATTAAAAAATTCCTCTTTGATTATAAGAATTTTAATGCAAACTAACATGGATACAAATGTTAATTATTAGGGATATAAAAGTTAATGATAGTTTGAGACTGAATTTTATAAAATTAAATTTTCCTCTTGGGTTGTAGTGACCAGAATTGGATGGAAAGCTTACAGGTAAAAATAGTTGAACCTAGCCCAAAGCCATGAAGGTCGCTCTGATTTCCATTCTAGTTCCTCACAATTCCTACCAATTTTTGTCCTGTTTTCAATGTAGAAGAGAAAATAAATAGTTTTTGGGTCCTCGATAATCTCTTAGTCGGTAATTGAATGAGACATGAGATATAATTTAAATGAGAGAGATCAGTGTACTCACACAGTGGGAGAAATCTAAAAAAAGTAGAGAGTGGAATTTCAGCCTTGTACTTCTACTTTCAACAATCTAATGACAACTATGGACAAATTGAAGGAAAAATCGAAGGAAGAATCGAAGGAAGAGAGAGAAGAGGATGCTGATTCTAGAGATGTGAAGAGGAATCATTAAAATCACGGAGAAAGAGAAATCAGAGGATGATGAAGATTCTGGATCTCGAGTGAAGAAACAAATGTAGGAATGAACAAAATGGAAGGTGTGGAATATAGACAAAAGTAGGAGGCAACGATTGGGAGTAGGTTTTACGATTTGGAGATTTAGGAGGAAGCAGAAGGGAATTTAAAGTGAAAATAAGAGGAAGATAAGATCAGTGATTATTTTACTAATCATTTAACGCCTTGATGACATAATGACATTGAGTTTGGAATATCCTTGCATGAGAATAAGGATTAAGGAATTTCATACCCATTAAAATTAATATTTAATATTGTTATATACGTGGCTGTACTTTTGTGGTAAGAATTCCACGATGTGTCCATGGAGACCTAGGCACAAATCCCAGTAGCCATAGTAGAAGTGATTTGAATTTTTAAATAATAATAAATGAGAAAATTGTTCCTACTAAGGTAAAAAAAAACCTCGTTAGATTTTACATTTGGGGTCAATTACTTTTTCGAGACAAGATTGGGGTTTAGGTTAGTCTTTCCAAATTGAACCAGAACTAAACAATTGCTTGGAAAATTTTCTTTTGGCAAGACCATGGTTTAGGCCTGACCCCTTATTGTTTGGTCAATCTCCAAGCTACCCATGTGTTGCTCAAATTTTGTCCGTACATTACTTACAAGTTCTGCATAAACACAGTCTAGAGACAGCCTGCCAATTCTCATTCTTATAGTTTGTCAAACAGTAATTTATATGTGTCTTCAATCATAGCATTATTGGTCTAAGGTGCCAAACTCAAGTTGTGGTCTTCGAAAGAGGTTGTGGGTTCAAATCCCTCTTCTGACAATTTCTTTTGCCCATCCCGCTTCGTAGGAAGAAAGCTTGTTTATTGTTGTTTGATTAGCTTGTTTATTGTTGTTTGATTCATAGCATTTTTGTGGTACTGAAGAGGTGAATTTAGATTTTCCCTCACACTATTGTGAGATAATTCAAGGCAATCCCGCAATTGATGACAGTTTGAAAAACTCCAACAGACCAAAATAGGCCACATGACAAAGC
The DNA here is from genome assembly GCA_033439265.1 of Dillenia suffruticosa. NCBI lineage: Eukaryota > Viridiplantae > Streptophyta > Magnoliopsida > Dilleniales > Dilleniaceae > Dillenia > Dillenia suffruticosa. The sequence goes on along the minus strand of JAVTVX010000008.1, from coordinate 16,121,893 downwards.
CCTTTCCAAGTGACATAACACTTGTAATCACAATGTACAAAATTTGGTCCCCAACTATGACCAACCAACTCGAACTTAAGACCATCGAGGGGCCGAGTAAGTTGAGGCCTGACTTGGAAACCACAAGCCGACTTAGCAAAAGGTGCAAAATTGTCTAGACACAATTAATATTCTTACATACTTGTGATTCCTTTAATATAAGAAACAAAATATACATACCAAAAGTTTATCAAATACCATAATTACAAGTTTCTAATCAAATTACAATATCTAGAACAAGAGTTTCAATAGTTTGTGATAACTATTCTTTCTGCAAATTTCATTAATCACATTAAAAAATTCCTCTTTGATTATAAGAATTTTAATGCAAATTAACATGGATACAAATGTTAATTATTAGGGATATAAAAGTTAATGATAGTTTGAGACTGAATTTTATAAAATTAAATTTTCCACATGGGTTGGAGTGACCAGAACTGGATGGAAAGTTCACCGGTAAAAATACTTGGACCTAGCCTAAAGCCATGATGGTGTCTTCAATTTCCATTCTAATTCCTCACAATTCCTACCAATTCTTGTCTGGTTTTCATTGTGGAAGAGAAAACAAATAGTTTTTGGGTCCTTGATAATCTCTCAGTCGATAATTGAATGAGATATGAGATATAATTTAAATGAGAGAGATCAGAGTACTCACTTAATGGAAGAAATCTAAAAAAAGTAGAGAGTGGTATTTCAGCGTTCTATTTCTACTTTCAACAATCTAATGAGAGCTATGAAGAAATTGATGGAAAAATAGAAGGAAGAGAGAGAAGAGGATGCCGATTCTAGAGATGTGAAAACCGATTTTTAAATCAAAGAGAAAAGAAATCATAGAACGACAAAGATTCTGGATCTAGATTGTAGAAACAAATGTAGGAATGAACAAAATCGAAGATGTGGACTATACACAAAAGTAGAAGGAAGTGATTGAGAATAGGTTTGACGATTTGGAGATTTAGGTTGAAGAAGAAGGGAAATTAAAGTGAAAGTAAGACGAAGATAAGATTAGTGATTATTTTACTAATCATTTAATGCCCTAATGACATAATCGCATTAAGTTTGGAATATCCTTGCAAGAGAATAAGGACTAATGAATTTTGTACCCATCAAAATTAATATTTAAGATTGTTATATAAGTGGCTGGGCTCGAATCCCAGCAGCCACAGTAGAAGTGATTTGAATTTTTAAATAATAATAAATGAGAAAATAGTTTGTAATAATGTAAAAAAAAAATCCCTCGACACATTTTACATTTGGGTTCAATTACTTTTTTCATACAAGATTGGGGTTTAGGTTACACTTTTCGAAATCAACCAGACCTAAACAATTGCTTGCAAAATTTTCGTTTGGCAAGACCATGGTTTAGGTCTGACCCTTATTATTTGGCCAATCTCCATGCTACCCATGTGTTGTCCAAAATTTTTCCTTAAATTTCTTACAAGTTCTGCATAAACACAGTCTAGAGAAAGCCTGCCAATTCTCATGCTTATAGTTTGACTAACAGTAATTTATATGTTTTTTGAATCATTGCATTATTGGTCAGTCAAGATGGCCATGTGGTATAAGGCGCCAGACTTAAGTTCTAGTCTTCGACAAAGGACATGGGTTCAAATCCCACTTCTGACAATTTCTTTTGTCGTGGGCTCTAACTATGATCAACCAACTCGAACTTAAGACCTTCGATGCGCCAAGTAGGTTAAGGCCAAACTTGGAAACCGCAAGTCGACTTAGCAAAAGGTGCAGAAATTGTGTGGACACTCTTCAGCTTGTTACAGACTTGTGATTCCTTTAATATAAGTAACAAAAGATACATACAAAAAGTTTATACAAATGTTAATTATCAGGGATATAAAAGTTAATAATAGTTTGAGACTGAATTTTATAAAATAAAATTTTCCTCTTGGGTTGATGTGACCAAATTAGATGGAAAGTTCACCGTAAAAATACTTAGACCTAGCCCAAGGCCATGCAGATGTCTCCGATTTCCATTCGAGTTCCTCACGATTCCTAACAATTCATGTCTTGTTTTCAATGTAAAAGAGAAAACAAATTGTTTTTGGGTCCTCGATAATCTCTTGGTCGGTAATTGAATGAGATATGAGATATAATTTAAACGGGAGAGATTAGAGCACTCACGTAGTGGGAGAAATCTAAAAAAAGTAGAGAGTAAGATTTTAGCCTTCTAAATCTCCTTTCAACATTCTAATGAGAACTATGGAGAAATTGAAGGAAAAATCGAAGGAACAGAGAGAAGAGGATGGCGATTTTAGAGATGTGAAGACCAATTATTAGATCGAAGAGAAAGAGAAATGAGAAGACGACGAAGATTCTGGGGCTAAAGTGAAGAAACAAAAGTGCAATGAGCAAAATCGAAGATGTGGACTATAGACAAAAGTATAAGAGAGCGATTTGGACAAGGTTTTATGATTTTGAGATTAAGGAGGAAGAAGAAGGGAAATTAAAGTGAAAGTAAGAGGAAGATAAGACCAGTGATTATTTTACAAATCATTTAATGCCCTGACAACATAATGACATTGACTTTGGAATATCCTTGCTTGAGAATAAGGATTAATGAATTTCGTGCCCATCAAAATTAATATTTAATTTTGTTATAAAAGTGGTTGTAGTTTAGTGTATGAATTCCATGTTATGGCCGTGGAGACCTGGGCTCGGATCCCAACAGCCACAATAGAAGTAATTGAATTTTTAAAAAATAAGGAATGTGAAAATAGTTCATAACTGGACACATTTTACGTTGGGGGTCAATTACTTTTTTGAGACAAGATTGGGGTTTAGGTAACTCTTTCCGAATTGAACCAGACCTAAACAATTGCTTGGAAAATTTTCGTTTGGCAAGACCAAGATTTAGGTCTGACCCCTTATTGTTTGGCCAACCTCCAAGCTACCCATGTGTTTCCCAAATTTTTTCCTTAGATTACTTACAAGTTCCGCATAAACACAAACTAGAGAAAGCATGCCAATTCTTATATGTGTCTTGAATCATAGCATTATTGGTTAGACAGGATGGTCGAGTAGTCTAAGATGCCAGACTCAAGTTTTGGTCTTCGAAAGGGGCGTGGGATTAAATCCCACTTATGACAATTTCTTTTGCCGATCCTGCTTCGTAAGAAAAAAGGTTGTTTATTGTTGTTTTGCTTCATAGCATTTTTGTGGTACTAAAGGAGTGAATTTATATTTTCCCTCACAAGATTGTGAGAGAATTCAAGGCAATCCTCAATTTCATAAACAAATTAGCAATCGAAATAAGTATCTGCATTTAGCAGACCTTTAAGCATAAAAAAACAGCCGCTGTTTTTGACAGTTTGAAAAACTCCAACAGACCAAAAAAGGCCACAAGACGTAGCCCTTTCCAACTGACCTTACACTTTTCACTAACCACAACGTACAAAATTTGGCAACAACTATGATGAACCAACACGAACTTAAGACCACTGAGGCACCGAGTAAGTTGAGGCCCAACTTGGAAACCGCAAGCCGACTTAGCAAAAGGTGCAGAAATTGTGACACTATTAAGCTTGTTACAGACTAGTAATGCCTTTAACATAAGAAACAAAAGATACATACCAAAAGCTTATCAAGTATCATAACTGGAAATTTCTTTTCAAATTACAATATCTAGAACAATAATTTCAATAGTCTGTGATAAAGATACTTTCTGCAAATTTCATTAATCCAATTAAAAAAATCCTCTTTGGTTATAAGAATTTTAATGCAAATTAACATGGGTACAAATGTTAATTATTAGGGATATTAAAGTTAATGAAAGTTTGAGACTGAATTTTATAAAATTAAATTTTCCTCTTGGGTTTTAGTGACCAGAATTGGATGGAAAGTTCACCGGTAAAAATACTTGGACCTTGGCCAAAACCATGAAGGTGTCTCTGATTTCCATTCTAGTTCCTCACATTTCCTACCAATTCTTGTCTTGTTTTCAATGTAAAAGAGAAAACAAATAGTTTTTGGGTCCTCGATAATCTCTTAGTCTGTAATTGAATGAGATATGAGATATAATTTAAACGAAAGAGGTCAAAGTACTCACGTAGTGAGAGAAATCTAAAAAAAGTAGAGAGTGGGATTTTAGCTTTCAACTTCTGCTTTCAACGTTGTAATGAGAACTATAGAGAAATTGGCGGAAAAATCGAAGGAAGAGAGAAAAGAGGATGGCAATTCAAGAGATGTGAAGACCAATTATTAAATCACAGAGAAAGAGAAATTTGAGGACTACGAAGATTCTGGATGTAGAGTGAAGAAACAAATATGGGAATGAACAAAATCGAATGTGTGGACTATAAACAAAAGTAGAAGGAAGCGATTGGGAACTGGTTTTATGATTTGGAGATTTAGAAGGAAGAAGAAGGGAAATTAAAGTGAAAGTATGAGGAAGTTAACATCAGTGATTATTTTACTAATCATTTAACGATCTGATGACATAATGCCATTGAGTTTGGAAAATCCTTGCATGAGAATAAGGATTAGTGAATTTTGTACCCATCAAAATTAATATTTAATATTGTTATATAAGTGGCTGTAGTTTAGTGGTAAGAACTCCACGTTGTGGCCATGGAGACCTTGGCTCGAATCCTAGCAGCCGATTTGAATTTTTAAATAATAATAAATGAGAAAATAGTTCATAATAATGTAAAAAAAAATATCCCTCAACACATTTTATGTTTGGGTTCAATTACTTTCATACAAGATTGGGGTTTAGGTTACACTTTTCGAAATCAACCAGACCTAACAATTGCTTGGAAAATTTTCGTTTGGCAAGGCCATGGTTTAGGTCTGACCCCTTATTGTTTGGCAACCTCCATTCTACCCATGTGTTGCCCAAATTTTTTCCTTAAATTACTTACAAGTTCCGCGTAAACACAGTCTCGAGAACGCCTGCCAATTCTCATGCTAATAGTTTGTCAAAAAGTAATTTATACGTTTCTTGAATCATTGATTATTGGTTAGTTAGGATGGCCGAGTGGCCTAAGGCGCCGTACTCAAGTTCTGGTCTTCAAAAGAGGAATCTCACTTTTGACAATTTCTTTTGCCCATCCCGCTTCATAGGAATAAAGCTTGTTTATTGTTGTTTTGATTCATAGCATTTTTGTGTTACTGAAGAAGTAAATTTACATTTTCCCTCACAAAATTGTGAGAGAATTCAATGCAATCCTTGGGTTCTTAAACAAATTGGCAATCGAAATAAGTATCTGCATTTAGTAGACCTTTAAGCATAAAAAAGAGTTACTGTTGATGACAGTATGAAAAACTCCAACAGACAAAAAATGGCCACAAGACATAACTTGTGACTTATCACAACATACAAAATTTTGGCCTCAGCTTTGATCAACCAACTCGAACTTAATACCATCGATGAGCTGAGTAAGTTGAGGCCAAACTTGGAAACCGCAAGCCGACTTAGCAAAAGGTGTTGAATTGTGTGGACACTCTTTAGCTTGTTACAGACTTGCGATTCCTTTAATATAAGAAACAAAAGATACATACCAAAAGCTTATCAAGTATAATAATTAGAAATTTCTTTTCAAATTACAATATCTAGAACAACAGTATCAATAGTTTGTGATAACTATACTTTCTGCAAATTTCATTAATCACATTAAAAAATTCCTTTTTGATTATAAGAATTTTAATGCAAATTAACATGGATACAAATGTTAATTATCTGGAATATAAAAGTTAATGATAGTTTGAGACTGAATTTTATAAAATTAGATTTTACTATTGGGTTGAAGTGACCAGAATTGGATGGATTGTTCACCTGTAAAAATACTTGGACCTTGCCCAAAGCCATGAAGGTGTCTCAGATTTCCATTCTAGTTCCTCACAATTCCTACCAATTCTTGTCTTGTTTTCAATGTAAAAGAGAAAACAAATAGCTTTTGGGTCCTTGATAATCTCTCGGTCGGTAATTGAATGAGATATGAGATATAATTTAAACAAGAGAGATCAGAGTACTCACGTAATAGGAGAAATCTAAAAAAAGAAGGGAGTGGAATTTTAGCCTTCCACATCTGCTTTCAACGTTGTAATGAGAACTATAGAGAAATTGGCGGAAAAATCGAAGGAAGAGAGAAAAAAGGATGGCAATTCTAGAGATGTGAAGACCAATTATTAAATCACAGAGAAAGAGAAATTTGAGGACTACGAAGATTCTGGATGTAGAGTGAAGAAACAAATATGGGAATGAACAAAATCGAATGTGTGGACTATAAACAAAAGTAGAAGGAAGCGATTGGGAACTGGTTTTATGATTTTGAGATTTAGAAGGAAGAAGAAGGGAAATTAAAGTGAAAGTAAGAGGAAGTTAACATCAGTGATTATTTTACTAATCATTTAACGATCTGATGACATAATGCCATTGAGTTTGGAAAATCTTTGCATGAGAATAAGTATTAGTGAATTTTGTACCCATCAAAATTAATATTTAATATTGTTATATAAGTGGCTGTAGTTTAGTGGTAAGAACTCCACGTTGTGGCCATGGAGACCTTGGCTCGAATCCTGGCAGCCGATTTGAATTTTTAAATAATAATAAATGAGAAAATAGTTCATAATAATGTAAAAAAAATATCCCTCAACACATTTTATGTTTGGGTTCAATTACTTTCATACAAGATTGGGGTTTAGGTTACACTTTTCGAAATCAACCAGACCTAACAATTGCTTGGAAAATTTTCGTTTGGCAAGGCCATGGTTTAGGTCTGACCCCTTATTGTTTGGCCAACCTCCATTCTACCCATGTGTTGCCCATATTTTTTCCTTAAATTACTTACAAGTTCCGCATAAACACAGTCTCGAGAATGCCTGCCAATTCTCATGCTAATAGTTTGTCAAAAAGTAATTTATACGTTTCTTGAATCATTGATTATTGGTTAGTTAGGATGGCCGAGTGGCCTAAGGCGCCGGACTCAAGTTCTGGTCTTCAAAAGAGGAATCCCACTTTTGACAATTTCTTTTGCCCATCCCGCTTCATAGGAATAAAGCTTGTTTATTGTTGTTTTGATTCATAGCATTTTTGTGTTACTGAAGAAGTAAATTTACATTTTCCCTCACAAAATTGTAAGAGAATTCAATGCAATCCTTGGGTTCTTAAACAAATTGGCAATCGAAATAAGTATCTGCATTTAGAAGACCTTTAAGCATAAAAAAGAGTTACTGTTGATGACAGTATGAAAAACTCCAACAGATAAAAAATGGCCACAAGACATAACTTGTGACTTATCACAACATACAAAATTTTGGCCTCAGCTTTGATCAACCAACTCGAACTTAATACCATCGATGAGCTAAGTAAGTTGAGGCCAAACTTGGAAACCACAAGCCGACTTAGCAAAAGGTGTTGAATTGTGTGGACACTCTTTAGCTTGTTACAGACTTGCGATTCCTTTAATATAAGAAACAAAAGATACATACCAAAAGCTTATCAAGTATAATAATTAGAAATTTCTTTTCAAATTACAATATCTAGAACAATAGTATCAATAGTCTGTGATAACTATACTTTCTGCAAATTTCATTAATCACATTAAAAAATTCCTTTTTGATTATAAGAATTTTAATGCAAATTAACATGGATACAAATGTTAATTATCTGGAATATAAAAGTTAATGATAGTTTGAGACTGAATTTTATAAAATTAGATTTTACTATTGGGTTGAAGTGACCAGAATTGGATGGATTGTTCACCTGTAAAAATACTTGGACCTTGCCCAAAGCCATGAAGGTGTCTCAGATTTCCATTCTAGTTCCTCACAATTCTTACCAATTCTTGTCTTGTTTTCAATGTAAAAGAGAAAACAAATAGCTTTTGGGTCCTTGATAATCTCTCGGTCGGTAATTGAATGAGATATGAGATATAATTTAAACAAGAGAGATCAGAGTACTCACGTAATAGGAGAAATCTAAAAAAAGAAGGGAGTGGAATTTTAGCCTTCCACTTCTACTTTCAAGGGAACTATAGAGAAATTGAAAGAAAAATCATAGGAAGAGAGAAAAGAGGATGGCGATTCTAGGGATGTGAAGACCAATTATTAAATCAAAAAGAAAGAGAAATCAGAGGACGACGAAGACTCCGGATCTTGAGTGAAGAAAGAAATGTAGGAATGAACAAAACAGAAGGTGTGGATTATAGACAAAAGTAGAAGGTAGCGATTGGGAATAGGTTTTACGATTTGGAGATTTAAGAGGAAGAAGAAGGGAAATTAATGTGAAAGTATGAAGAAGATAAGATCAGTGATTATTTTACTAATCATTTAATGCCTTGATGACATAATGATATTGAGTTTCGAATATCCTTGCATTAGAATAAGGATTAAGGTATTTCGTACCCATCAAAATTAGTATTTAATATTGTTATATAAGTAACTGTAGTTTAGTGATAAGAATTCAACGTTGTGTCCATGGAGACCTTGGCTCGAATCCCAGCAGCCATAGTAGAAGTGATTTGAATTTTTAAGTAATAATAAATGAGAAAATAGTTCGTAATAATGTAAAAAAAAAAATCCCTCGGCACATTTTATGTTTGGGTTCAATTAATTTTTTAGACAACATTGGGGTTTAGGTTAGTCTTTCCGAAATGAACCAGACCTAAACAATTGCTTGGAAAATTTTTGTTTGGCAAGACCAAGGTTTAGGTCTGACCCCTTATTGTTTGGCCAACCTCCATGCTACCCATGTGTTTCCTAAATTTTTTCCTTCAATTACTTACAAGTTCTGCGTAAACAGAGTCTAGAGAAAGCCTGCCAATTCTCGTGCTTATAGTTTATCAAACAGTAATTTATATGTTTCTTGAATCATTGCATTATTGGTCAGTCAAGATGGCCGAGTGGTCTAAGGTGCCAAACTCAAGTTCTGGTCTTCGAAAGAGGGCGTAGGTTCAAATCCCACTTCTGACAATTTCTTTTGCCCATCCTGCTTGAAGAAATACAAAATTTGGGCCCCAACTATGATCAACCAACTCGAACTTAAGACCATCGAGGCGCCAAGTAAGTTTGGGCCCAACTTGGAAACTGCAAGCCGACTTAGCAAAAGGTGCAGAAATTGTGTGGACACTCTTAAGTTTGTTACAGACTTGTGATTTCTTTAATATAAGTAACAAGGATACATAGTTTTAGTGGTCCGTGATAACTATACTTTCTGGAAATTTCATTAATCACATGAAAAAATTCCTATTTGATTATAAGAATTTTAATGCAAATTAACATGGATACAAATGTTAATTATTAGGGATATTAAAGTTAATGATAGTTTGAGACTGAATTTTATAAAATTAAATTTTCCTTTTGGGTTGAAGTGACCAGAATTGGATGGAAAGTTCGCCAGTAAAAATACTTGGAGGTTACCTAAAACCATGAAGGTGTCTCCGATTTCCATTCTAGTTCCTCACAATTCCAATCAATTCTTGTCTTGTTTTCATTGTAAAAGAGAAAACAAATAGTTTTTGGGTCCTTGATAATCTCTCAGTCGGTAATTGAATGAGATATGAGATATAATTTAAACGAGAGAGATCAGAGTACTCACGTAGTAGGAGAAATCTAAAAAAAGAAGGGAGTCGGATTTCAACAATCTAATGAGAACTATGGAGAAATTGATGAAAAAATTGAAGGAAGAGAGAAAAGAGAATGGCGATTCTAGAGATGTGAAGACCAATTATTAAATCAAAGAGAAAGAGAAATCAGAGGACAACAAAGATTCTGGATCTAGAGTGAAGAAACAAATATAGGAATGAACAAAATCGAAGGTGTGTACTATAGACAAAAGTAGAAGGTAGCGATTGGGAATAGGTTTTACGATTTGGGGATTTAGGAGGAAGAAGAAGGGATATTAAAATGAAAGTAGGAGGAAGATAAGATCAATGATTATTTTACTAATCATTTAATGCCTTGTTGACATAATGACATTGAGTTTGGAATATCCTTGCTTGAGAATAAGGATTAATGAATTTCATATGCATCAAAATTAATATTTAATATTGTTATATAAGTGGATGTAGTTTAGCAATAAGAATTCCATGTTGTAGCCGTGGTGACCTGGGCTCGAATCCTAGAAGCCAAAGTAATATTGTCATCTAAGCTTGTTCATTGTTGTTTTGATTCATAGCATTTTTGTGGTATTGAAGAAGTGAATTTACATTTTTCCTCACACGATTGTGAGAGAAATCAAGGCAATCCTTGGGTTCTTAAACAAATCGGCAATCGAAACAAGTATCTGCATTTAACAGACCTTTAAGCATAAAAAAATAGGCGCTGCTGATAACAGTTTAAAAAACTCCAACAGACTAAAAAAGGCCACAAGACATAGCCCTTTCCAACTGACCTTACACTTTTTACTAATCACAACATACAAAATTTGGTCCCCAACTATGATCAACCAACTCGAACTTAAGACCATTGAGGTGCCGAATAAGTTGAGGCCCAACTTGGAAACCGCAAGCCAACTTAGCGAAGGGTGTAGAAATTGTGTGGACACTCTATAGCTTCTTATAGACTTGTGATTCCTTCAATATAAGAAACAAAAGATACATACCAAAAGTTTATCAAGTACCATAATTAGAAATTTCTTTTCAAATTACAATATCTAGAACAATAGTTTCAATAATCTGCGATAACTATACTTCCAACAATTTCATTAATCACATTAAAAAAATTCCTCTTTGATTATAAGAATTTTAATGCAAATTAACATGGATACAAATGTTAATTATCAAGGATACAAAAGTTAAAGATAGTATGAGACTGAATTTTAAAAATTCAATGTTCCTTTTGGATTGCTATGAGCAGAATTGGATGGATTGTTCATCAGTAAAAATACTTGGACCTTGCCCAAAGCCATGAAGGTTTCTTCGATTTCCATTCTAGTTCCTCACAATTCCTACCAATTCTTGTCTTGTTTTCAATGTAAAAGAGAAAACAAATAGTTTTTGGGTTCTCAATAATCTCTCATCCAGTAATTGAATGAGATATGAGAGATCAGTGTACTCACGCAGCGGGAGAAATCTAAAAAAAGTGGAGAGTGGGATTTCAGCCTTTTACTTCTATTTCTACTTTCAACAATCTAATGAGAACTATAGAGAAATTGAGGGAAAAATTGAAGGAAGAGAGAGAAGATGATGTTGATTCTAGAGATGTGAAGGCCATTGACTAAATCGAAGAGGAAGAGAAATGAGAGGACGACGAAGATTTTGGATCTAGAGTGAAGAGAAATGAGATGTCAAACAGTAATTTATATGTTTCTTGATACATAACATCATTGGTCAGTCAGGATGGCCGAGTGGTCTAAGGCGCCAGACTCAAGTTCTGGTCTTCGAAAGAGGGCGTGGGTTCAAATCCCATTTCTGACAATTTCTTTTGCCTATCCTGCTTCGTCGGAAAAAAGCTTTTCATTGTTCAATCGACATAAGCATCTACATTTAGCAGTCCTCTAAGATAGCAAAATAGCCGCTGTTGATTACAGTTCGACAAACTACAAGAGTTCAAAAAAGGACACAAGATAGAACCCTTTCCAAGTGACCTTACACTTATCACTAATCACAACATACAAAATTTGGGCCCCAACTATGATCAACCAATTCGAACTTAAGACCATTGAAGCATCGAGCAAGTTGAGGCCCAACTTGGAAACTACAAGTTGACGTAGCAAAAGATGCAAAAATGGTGAAGACACAATTAAGCTTCTTACGGACTTGTGCCTTTAATATAAGAAACAAAAGATACAAACCAAAAGCTTATCAAGAACCATAATTAGAATTTCTTTTAAAATTACAATATCTAGAACAATATTTTCAATAGTTTGTGATAACTATGCTTTCTATAGATTACATGAATCACATTATCAAACAGTAATTTATATGTTTCTTGAATTATAACATAATTGGTCAGTCAGGATGGCCGAGTGGTCTAAGGCGCCAGACTCAAGTTCTGGTCTTCGAAAGAGGGCGTGGGTTCAAATCCCACTTCTGACAATTTCTTTTGCCTATCCTGCTTCATCGGAAAAAAGCTTTTTTTTGTTGTTTTGATTCATAGCATTTTTGTGGTACTGAAGAAGTGAATTTACATTTTCTCTCACAAGGCTGTGAGAGAATTCAAGGCAATCCTTGGGTTTTGAAACAAACCGGGAATCGACATAAGCATCTACATTTAGCAGACCTCTAAGATAGCAAAATAGCCGCTGTTGATTACAGTTCGACAAACTACAAGAGTTCAAAAAAGGCCACAAGATAGAACCCTTTCCTAGTGACCTTACACTTATCACTAATCACAACATACAAAATTTGGGCCCCAACTATGATCAACCAACTCGAACTTAAGACCATTGAAGCATCGAGCAAGTTGAGGCCCAACTTGGAAACTACAAGTTGACGTAGCAAAAGGTGCAAAAATTGTGAAGACACAATTAAGCTTCTTACGGACTTGTGCCTTTAATATAAGAAACAAAAGATACATACCAAAAGATTATCAAGAACCATAATTAGAATTTCTTTTAAAATTACAATATCTAGAACAATATTTTCAATAGTTTGTGATAACTATGCTTTCTATAGATTTCATTAATCACATTATCAAACAGTAATTTATATGTTTCTTGAATCATAACATAATTGGTCAGTCAGGATGGCCGAGTGGTCTAAGGCGCTAGACTCAAGTTCTGGTTTTCGAAAGAGGGCGTGGGTTCAAATCCCACTTCTAACAATTTCTTTTGCCTATCCTGCTTCGTCGGAAAAAAGCTTTTTTTTGTTGTTTTGATTCATAGCATTTTTGTGGTACTGAAGAAGTGAATTTACATTTTCTCTCACAAGGCTGTGAGAGAATTCAAGGCAATCCTTGGGTTTTGAAACAAACCGGCAATCGACATAAGCATCTACATTTAGCAGACCTCTAAGATAGCAAAATAGCCGCTGTTGATTACAGTTCGACAAACTACAAGAGTTCAAAAAAGGCCACAAGATAGAACCCTTTCCAAGTGACCTTACACTTATCACTAATCACAACATACAAAATTTGGGCCCCAACTATGATCAACCAACTCGAACTTAAGACCAATGAAGCATCGAGCAAGTTGAGGCCCAACTTGGAAACTACAAGTTGACGTAGCAAAAGGTGCAAAAATTGTGAAGACACAATTAAGCTTCTTACGGACTTGTGCCTTTAATATAAGAAACAAAAGATACATACCAAAAGCTTATCAAGAACCATAATTAGAATTTCTTTTAAAATTACAATATCTAGAACAATATTTTCAAAAGTTTGTGATAACTATGCTTTCTATAGATTTCATTAATCACATTATCAAACAGTAATTTATATGTTTCTTGAATCATAACATCATTGGTCAGTCAGGATGGCCGAGTGCTCTAAGGCGCCAGACTCAAGTTCTGGTCTTCGAAAGAGGGCGTGGGTTCAAATCCCACTTCTGACAATTTCTTTTGCATATCCTGCTTCATCGGAAAAAAGCAGAGAATTCGAGGTAATCCTTGAGTTTTGAAACAAACCGGCAATCGACATAAGCATCTACATTTAGCAGACCTCTAAGATAGCAAAATAGCCGCTGTTGATTAACAAACTACAAGAGTTCAAAAAAAGCCACAAGATAGAACCCTTTCCAAGTGACCTTACACTTATCACTAATCACTACATACAAAATTTGGGCCCCAACTATGATCAACCAACTCGAACTTAAGACCATTGAAGCATCGAGCAAGTTGAGGCCCAACTTGGAAACTACAAGTTGACGTAGCAAAAGGTGCAAAAATTGTGAAGACACAATTAATCATCTTACGGACTTGTGCCTTTAACATAAGAAACAAAAGATACAAACCAAAAGCTTATCAAGAACCACAATTAGAATTTGTTTTAAAATTACAATATCTAGAACAATATTTTCAATAGTTTGTGATAACTATGCTTTCTATAGATTTCATTAATCACATTATCAAATAGTAATTTAAATGTTTCTTGAATCATAACATCATTGGTCAGTCAGGATGGCCGAGTGGTCTAAGGCGCCAGACTCAAGTTCTGGTCTTCGAAAGAGGGCGTGGGTTCAAATCCCACTTCTGACAATTTCTTTTGCCTATCCTGCTTCATCGGAAAAAAGCAGAGAATTCAAGGTAATCCTTGGGTTTTGAAATAAACCGGCAATCGACGTAGGCATCTACATTTAGCAGACCTCTAAGATAGCAAAATAGCCGCTGTTGATTATAGTTCGACAAACTAGAAGAGTTCAAACAAGGCCACAAGATAGAACCCTTTCCAATTGACCTTACACTTATCACTAATCACAACATACAAAATTTGGGCCCAAACTATGATCAACCAACTCGAACTTAAGACCATTGAAGCATCGTGCAAGTTGAGGCCCAACTTGGAAACTACAAGTTTACGTAGCAAAAGGTGCAAAAATTCTGAAGACACAATTAAGCTTCTTACGGACTTGTGCCTTTAATATAAGAAACAAAAGATACATACCAAAAGCTTATCAAGAACCATAATTAGAATTTCTTTTAAAATTATAATATCTAGAACAATATTTTCAATAGTTTGTGATAACTATGCTTTCTATAGATTTCATTAATCACATTATCAAACAGTAATTTATATGTTTCTTGAATCATAACATCATTGGTCAGTCAGGATGGCCGAGTGGTCTAAGGCGCCAGACTCAAGTTCTGGTCTTCGAAAGAGGGCGTGGGTTCAAATCCCACTTCTGACAATTTCTTTTGCCTATCTTGCTTCGTCGGAAAAAAGCTTTTTATTGTTGTTTTGATTCATAGCATTTTTGTGGTACTGAAGAAGTGAATTTACATTTTCTCTTACAAGGCTGTGAGAGAATTCAAGGCAATCCTTGGGTTTTGAAACAAACCGGCAATCAACATAAGCATCTACATTTAGCAGACCTCTAAGATAGCAAAATAGCCGCTGTTGATTACAGTTCGACAAACTACAAGAGTTCAAAAAAGGCCACAAGATAGAACCCTTTCCAAGTGACCTTACATTTATCACTAATCACTTCATACAAAATTTGGTCCCCAACTATGATCAACCAACTCGAACTTAAGACCAATGAAGCATCGAGCAAGTTGAGGCCCAACTTGGAAACTACAAGTTGACTTAGCAAAAGGTGCAAAAATTGTGAAGACACAATTAAGCTTCTTACGGACTTGTGTCTTTAATATAAGAAACAAAATATACATACCAAAAGCTTATCAAGAACCATAATTAGAATTTCTTTTAAAATTACAATATCTAGAACAATATTTTCAATAGTTTGTGATAACTATGTTTTTTATAGATTTCATTAATCACATTATCAAACAGTAATTTATATGTTTCTTGAATCATAACATCATTGGTCAGTCAGGATGGCCGAGTGGTCTAAGGCGCCAGACTCAAGTTCTGGTCTTCGAAAGAGGGCGTGGGTTCAAATCCCACTTCTGACAATTTCTTTTGCCAATCCTGCTTCATCGGAAAAAAACAGAGAATTCAAGGTAATCCTTGAGTTTTGAAACAAACCGGCAATCGACATAAGCATCTACATTTAGCAGACCTCTAAGATAGCAAAATAGCCGCTGTTGATTACAGTTCGACAAACTACAAGAGTTCAAAAAAAGCCACAAGATAGAACCCTTTCCAAGTGACCTTACACTTATCACTAATCACAACATACAAAATTTGGGCCCCAACTATGATCAACCAACTCGAACTTAAGACCATTGAAGCATCGAGCAAGTTGAGGCCCAATTTGGAAACTACAAGTTGACGTAGCAAAAGGTGCAAAAATTGTGAAGACACAATTAATCTTCTTACGGACTTGTGCCTTTAACATAAGAAACAAAAGATACATACCAAAAGCTTATCAAGAACCACAATTAGAATTTGTTTTAAAATTACAATATCTAGAACAATATTTTCAATAGTTTGTGATAACTATGCTTTCTATAGATTTCATTAATCACATTATCAAATAGTAATTTATATGTTTCTTGAATCATAACATCATTGGTCAGTCAGGATGGCCGAGTGGTCTAAGGCGCCAGACTCAAGTTCTGGTCTTCGAAAGAGGGCGTGGGTTCAAATCCCACTTCTGACAATTTCTTTTGCCTATCCTGCTTCATCGGAAAAAAGCAGAGAATTCAAGGTAATCCTTGGGTTTTGAAACAAACCGGCAATCGACGTAAGCATCTACATTTAGCAGACCTCTAAGATAGCAAAATAGCCGCTGTTGATTACAGTTCGACAAACTAGAAGAGTTCAAACAAGGCCACAAGATAGAACCCTTTCCAAGTGACCTTACACTTATCACTAATCACAACATACAAAATTTGGGCCCCAACTATGATCAACCAACTCGAACTTAAGACCATTGAAGCATCGAGCAAGTTGAGGCCCAACATGGAAACTACAAGTTGACGTAGCAAAAGGTGCAAAAATTGTGAAGACACAATTAAGCTTCTTACGGACTTGTGCCTTTAATATAAGAAACAAAAGATACATACCAAAAGCTTATCAAGAACCATAATTAGAATTTCTTTTAAAATTACAATATCTAGAACAATATTTTCAATAGTATGTGATAACTATGCTTTCTATAGATTTCATTATTCACATTATCAAACAGTAATTTTTATGTTTCTTGAATCATAACATCATTGGTCAGTCAGGATGGCCGAGTGGTCTAAGGCGCCAGACTCAAGTTCTGGTCTTCGAAAGAGGGCGTGGGTTCAAATCCCACTTCTGACAATTTCTTTTGCCTATCCTGCTTCATCGGAAAAAAACAGAGAATTCAAGGTAATCCTTGGGTTTTGAAACAAACTGGCAATCGACATAAGCATCTACATTTAGCAGACCTCTAAGATAGCAAAATAGCCGCTGTTGATTACAGTTCGACAAACTACAAGAGTTCAAAAAAGGCCACAAGATAGAACCCTTTCCAAGTGACCTTACATTTATCACTAATCACAACATACAAAATTTGGTCCCCAACTATGATCAACCAACTCGAACTTAAGACCATTGAAGCATCGAGCAAGTTGAGGCCCAACTTGGAAACTACAAGTTGACGTAGCAAAAGGTGCAAAAATTGTGAAGACACAATTAATCATCTTACGGACTTGTGTCTTTAATATAAGAAACAAAAGATACATACCAAAAGCTTATCAAGAACCATAATTCGAATTTCTTTTAAAATTACAATATCTAGAACAATATTTTCAATAGTTTGTGATAACTATGTTTTTTATAGATTTCATTAATCACATTATCAAACATTAATTTATATGTTTCTTGAATCATAACATCATTGGTCAGTCAGGATGGCCGAGTGGTCTAAGGCGCCAGACTCAAGTTCTGGTCTTCGAAAGAGGGCGTGGGTTCAAATCCCACTTCTGACAATTTCTTTTGCCTATCCTGCTTCATCGGAAAAAAACAGAGAATTCAAGGTAATCCTTGGGTTTTGAAACAAACTGGCAATCGACATAAGCATCTACATTTAGCAGACCTCTAAGATAGCAAAATAGCCGCTGTTGATTACAGTTCGACAAACTACAAGAGTTCAAAAAAGGCCACAAGATAGAACCCTTTCCAAGTGACCTTACATTTATCACTAATCACTTCATACAAAATTTGGTCCCCAACTATGATCAACCAACTCGAACTTAAGACCATTGAAGCATCGAGCAAGTTGAGGCCCAACTTGGAAACTACAAGTTGACGTAGCAAAAGGTACAAAAATTGTGAAGACACAATTAAGCTTCTTACGGACTTGTGTCTTTAATATAAGAAACAAAAGATACATACCAAAAGCTTATCAAGAACCATAATTAGAATTTCTTTTAAAATTACAATATCTAGAACAATATTTTCAATAGTTTGTGATAACTATGTTTTTTATAGATTTCATTAATCACATTATCAAACAGTAATTTATATGTTTCTTGAATCATAACATCATTGGTCAGTCAGGATGGCCGAGTGGTCTAAGGCGCCAGACTCAAGTTCTGGTCTTCGAAAGAGGGCGTGGGTTCAAATCCCACTTCTGACAATTTCTTTTGCCTATCCTGCTTCATCGGAAAAAAACAGAGAATTCAAGGTAATCCTTGGGTTTTGAAACAAACTGGCAATCGACATAAGCATCTACATTTAGCAGACCTCTAAGATAGCAAAATAGCCGCTGTTGATTACAGTTCGACAAACTACAAGAGTTCAAAAAAGGCCACAAGATAGAACCCTTTCCAAGTGACCTTACATTTATCACTAATCACAACATACAAAATTTGGTCCCCAACTATGATCAACCAACTCGAACTTAAGACCATTGAAGCATCGAGCAAGTTGAGGCCCAACTTGGAAACTACAAGTTGACGTAGCAAAAGGTGCAAAAATTGTGAAGACACAATTAATCATCTTACGGACTTGTGTCTTTAATATAAGAAACAAAAGATACATACCAAAAGCTTATCAAGAACCATAATTCGAATTTCTTTTAAAATTACAATATCTAGAACAATATTTTCAATAGTTTGTGATAACTATGTTTTTTATAGATTTCATTAATCACATTATCAAACATTAATTTATATGTTTCTTGAATCATAACATCATTGGTCAGTCAGGATGGCCGAGTGGTCTAAGGCGCCAGACTCAAGTTCTGGTCTTCGAAAGAGGGCGTGGGTTCAAATCCCACTTCTGACAATTTCTTTTGCCTATCCTGCTTCATCGGAAAAAAACAGAGAATTCAAGGTAATCCTTGGGTTTTGAAACAAACTGGCAATCGACATAAGCATCTACATTTAGCAGACCTCTAAGATAGCAAAATAGCCGCTGTTGATTACAGTTCGACAAACTACAAGAGTTCAAAAAAGGCCACAAGATAGAACCCTTTCCAAGTGACCTTACATTTATCACTAATCACTTCATACAAAATTTGGTCCCCAACTATGATCAACCAACTCGAACTTAAGACCATTGAAGCATCGAGCAAGTTGAGGCCCAACTTGGAAACTACAAGTTGACGTAGCAAAAGGTACAAAAATTGTGAAGACACAATTAAGCTTCTTACGGACTTGTGTCTTTAATATAAGAAACAAAAGATACATACCAAAAGCTTATCAAGAACCATAATTAGAATTTCTTTTAAAATTACAATATCTAGAACAATATTTTCAATAGTTTGTGATAACTATGTTTTTTATAGATTTCATTAATCACATTATCAAACAGTAATTTATATGTTTCTTGAATCATAACATCATTGGTCAGTCAGGATGGCCGAGTGGTCTAAGGCGCCAGACTCAAGTTCTGGTCTTCGAAAGAGGGCGTGGGTTCAAATCCCACTTCTGACAATTTCTTTTGCCTATCTTGCTTCGTCGGAAAAAAGCTTTTTATTGTTGTTTTGATTCATAGCATTTTTGTGGTACTGAAGAAGTGAATTTACATTTTCTCTTACAAGGCTGTGAGAGAATTCAAGGCAATCCTTGGGTTTTGAAACAAACCGGCAATCGACATAAGCATCTACATTTAGCAGACCTCTAAGATAGCAAAATAGCCGCTGTTGATTACAGTTTGACAAACTACAAGAGTTCAAAAAAGGCCACAAGATAGAACCCTTTCCAAGTGACCTTACACTTATCACTAATCACAACATACAAAATTTGGGCCCCAACTATGATCAACCAACTCGAACTTAAGACCATTGAAGCATCGAGCAAGTTGAGGCCCAACATGGAAACTACAAGTTGACGTAGCAAACGGTGCAAAAATTGTGAAGACACAATTAAGCTTCTTACGGACTTGTGCCTTTAATATAAGAAACAAAAGATACATACCAAAAGCTTATCAAGAAGCATAATTAGAATTTCTTTTAAAATTACAATATCTAGAACAATATTTTCAATAGTATGTGATAACTATGCTTTCTATAGATTTCATTATTCACATTATCAAACAGTAATTTTTATTTTTCTTGAATCATAACATCATTGGTCAGTCAGGATGGCCGAGTGGTCTAAGGCGCCAGACTCAAGTTCTGGTCTTCGAAAGAGGGCGTGGGTTCAAATCCCACTTCTGACAATTTCTTTTGCCTATCCTGCTTTATCGGAAAAAAACAGAGAATTCAAGGTAATCCTTGGGTTTTGAAACAAACTGGCAATCGACATAAGCATCTACATTTAGCAGACCTCTAAGATAGCAAAATAGCCGCTGTTGATTACAGTTCGACAAACTAGAAGAGTTCAAAAAAGGCCACAAGATAGAACCCTTTCCAAGTGACCTTACATTTATCACTAATCACAACATACAAAATTTGGTCCCCAACTATGATCAACCAACTCGAACTTAAGACCATTGAAGCATCGAGCAAGTTGAGGCCCAACTTGGAAACTACAAGTTGACGTAGCAAAAGGTACAAAAATTGTGAAGACACAATTAAGCTTCTTACGGACTTGTGTCTTTAATATAAGAAACAAAAGATACATACCTAAAGCTTATCAAGAACCATAATTAGAATTTCTTTTAAAATTACAATATCTAGAACAATATTTTCAATAGTTTGTGATAACTTTGTTTTTTATAGATTTCATTAATCACATTATCAAACAGTAATTTATATGTTTCTTGAATCATAACATCATTGGTCAGTCAGGATGGCCGAGTGGTCTAAGGCGCCAGACTCAAGTTCTGGTCTTCGAAAGAGGGCGTGGGTTCAAATCCCACTTCTGACAATTTGTTTTGCCTATCCTGCTTTGTCGGAAAAAAGCAGAGAATTCAAGGCAATCCTTGGGTTTTAAAACAAACCGACAATCGACATAGGCATCTACATTTAGCAGACCTCTAAGATAGCAAAATAGCCGTTGTTGATTACAGTTCGACAAACTACAAGAGTTCAAAAAAGGCCACAAGATAGAACCCTTTCCAAGTGACCTTACATTTATCACTAATCAGAACATACAAAATTTGGGCCCCAACTATGATCAACCAACTCGAACTTAAGACCATTGAAGCATCGAGCAAGTTGAGGCCCAACTTGGAAACTACAAGTTGACTTAGCAAAAGGTACAAAAATTGTGAAGATGCAATTAAGCGTCTTACGAACTTGTGCCTTTAATATAAGAAACAAAAGATACATACCAAAAGCTTATCAAGAGCCATAATTAGAATTTCTTTTAAAATTACAATATCTAGAACAATATTTTCAATAGTTTGTGATAACTATGCTTTCTATAGATTTCATTAATCACATTATCAAACAGTAATTTATATGTTTCTTGAATCATAACATCACTGGTCAGTCAGGATGGCCGAGTGGTCTAAGGCGCCAGACTCAAGTTCTGGTCTTTGAAAGAGGGCGTGGGTTCAAATCCCACTTTTGACAATTTCTTTTGCCTATCTTGCTTCGTCGGAAAAAAGCAGAGAATTCAAGGCAATCCTTGGGTTTTTAAACAAACCGGCACTCGACATAAGCATCTACATTTAGCAGACCTCTAAGATAGTAAAATAGCCGCTATTGATTACAGTTCGACAAACTATAAGAGTTCAAAAAAGGCCACAAGACTGAACCCTTTCCAAGTGACCTTACACTTATCACTAATCGCAACATACAAAATTTGGGCCCCAACTATGATCAACCAACTCGAACTTAAGACCAATGAAGCATCGAGCAAGTTGAGGCCCAACTTGGAAACTACAAGTTGACTTAGCAAAAGGTGCAAAAATTGTGAAGACACAATTAAGCTTCTTACGGATTTGTGTCTTTAATATAAGAAACAAAAGATACATACCAAAAGCTTATCAAGAACCATAATCAGAATTTCTTTTAAAATTACAATATCTAGAACAATAGTTTCAATAGTTTGTGATAACTATGCTTTCTACAGATTTCATTAATCACATTAAAAAATTTCTCCTTGATTATAAGAATTTTAATGCAAATTAACATGGATACAAACGTTAATTATCTGGAATATAAAAGTTAATGATAGTTTGAGACTGAATTTTATAAAATTAAATGTTGCTCTTGGGTTGAAGTAACCAAAATTGGATGTAAAGTTCATTGTTTAAAATACTTGGACCTTGCCCAAAGCCATTAAGGTTTCTCCGATTTCCATTGTAGTACCTTACAATTCCTACCAATTCTTGTCTTGTTTTAAATGTAAAAGAGAAAATAAATAGTTTCTGGGTCCTCGATAGTCCCTCAGTCGGCAATTGAATGAGATATGAGATGTAATTTAATTGGGAGAGATCAGAGTAGTCACATCATGGGAGAAATCTAAAAAATGTAGAGAGTGAGATTTCAGCCTTTTACTTCTACTGTCAACAATCTAATAAGAACTATGGAGAAATTGAAGGAAAAATCGAAGGAAGAGAGAGAAGAGGATGGCAATTCTAAAGATGTGAAGACCAATAAATAAGTCAAAGAGAAAGAGAAATGAGAGGACACCAAAGATTCTGGATCTGGAGTTAAGAAACAAAAGTAGGAAAGAACAAAATCAAAGGTGTAGACTATAGACAAAATTAGAAGGGAGTGATTGGGAATAGGTTTTATGATTTGGGGATTTAGGTGGAAGAAGAAGGGAAATTAAAGTGAAAGTAAGAGGAAGATAAGATCGGTGATCATTTTACTAATCATTTAATGCTCTGATGACATAATGACATTGAGTTTGGAATATCTTTGTATGGCAATAAGGTTTAATGAATTTCATATCCATCAAAATTAATATTTAATATTGTTATAGAAGTGGCTGTAGTTTAGTGGAAAGTGTTGAGATATAAAAGTTTTGATGATCATAGAATTAAAAGAAACAAGTTTAAAGAAAATCAGAAAAGAAATTATAAATCAGAAGTTTTCTCATCTTGTTGACCTGATTGTTGAACGCATCGATCTGCCCCTTAAGTCCACCAATTTAAGCCTTATGTCGACCTAAATTATAGGAACATAATAAAAATAGTTAAGTAAAAACATATCGACCTGAACAGTCTCAGGTGGACAAATTTAAAGTGACATGTTTACCAATTTAAAAGTACATCGACCTACCTTTATCATCCTTCGACATACACTAGGCAAAAACTCTAGGACATTATGTGCCTGATAAAGTTTTGACTCGAGTACATGTTTTCATTAGAAACACACAACAACCTAAGATATTAATCCTTATCAACCTAACTAACACATCAACCTATTTTATTAGTTATGTCCACCAATTTGAAGTGGAAGTAGAAACATGCCGATGTGTGATTAAGACACATCGACCTGATGCAATGCACCTTAATATAACACATCGACCAGGTCCTTGATCTTGTCGATATACCCAAACACAACAACCAATTTCAGAAGACCGGCCTACTTATTTTAGTATTGAATAGTGACACGTCGATGCATGAAGAACACATGTCGACTTGATAGTTTTTGTCTCTTAAATATTGCACATCGACCTGCATATAAACTTGTCATCCTCAATGACACATCGACTAATTTATAAATTCAGGTCCACCAATTTTATATGTACACAGGATTATGTGGATGGGAGGTATAAAGTTGTCGACCTAGAATATTGGTTTCTTTCAAAAGACATGTCGATGTCCAATTGAAGCACGATGACCAATTAGAATATATCGACCCATATGCACTCTTATAGACCTGATTGTCTAAAAATACACTACAAAAATTTTGAATTTAGGTCAATGTGCTATTCAAACATGTCGACCGAAAGGTTGTTAGAAATTAGAGTGAACTCAACAGTCATATTCATTTCTCTGAATCACTAATATTTTTTATTTCGATCAAAGTAACGTTCAAATGCAACAAAAAAAAATTTTGTTTGGCCAAAGAAGAAGTGGCGCCAGTGCAAAGAATGGATCTCAGTGTAAAAATTTTGGTAATGTTGTAGAACATTAATGGTGGATATTAAATTCAAATGCAATAATCCTCAACAACCCTTAATGGATCTCTTCAATGCATCAATAAATACTAGAGAGTTGAAGCGAAGTGCAGTTAATGAATTTGAATGCTTAATTGAATACTTAAAAAAATTTTTACTTGTATTTGTTGCATTTAATTCTATTCTTTAATTCTTTAGTCCTTCATAGTATTTTAAACTTATTCAAAATCTGTCATATCTGAGGATAGAAAGCTTATATTCCTAACATTCATTTTTCAATTTATACAAAGTTTCAAAAAACTAAAGAGTGTGAATCACTGCTTTAGGTCTTGAGAGTGAAAAATCAATCTGTAAAGGATTAAAATGTAATGTTGGGTAGAAACATTGTAAATGTTGGACTTGAACCTACAATCAAGTTTGTATCCTTGAGTTGTTAGTGAAAAATCTAGGAGAAGCCAGGGAGTGGACGTACATCGAGTTTGGTAGAACCACAATAAAAAGTTTTAGGTGTTCTTTGTTTCTCAAGTTTTTAAATATATTTTTTTTGTTGCAAGATTTTAAATTTTCAAAAGTTTCAAAAAATCCATATTCAACTATTCACCCCCTCTAGTTGAATATCAATTAGTATCACAGCGGGTGTGTTAATAGATAAGCCTAACAGCTTAACACTAAAGATCTAAATGGCCATCAACGGAGAAAATATACCAATAGAAACTTGCTCAACAAATTGTACATCCTTTTTTAATGAAAGCAATTTCAGCTACTAGAAGTAAAGAATGTTCAATTTCATAATTGCTCAGAATCTAAATTCTTAGGAGATAATAGAAGAAGGAGTTGATTTTCCCATAGAAGAAGTTGATGGTGTATGTGTGCTAGTCAAATTGAAGAACATGACAATGGAGCAGAAGAAGACCTATCAAGCTAATTGCAAGGCTATTAATCTCCTTCATCTTGCCTTGAGTTAATGAATACAATAGAGTCTCATCATGCATCATAGCAAAAAAAATTTGGGAAAGACTCGAAACTACTTATAGAGGCACTGATCAAGTACGCAAGAGCAAAATCAAATTGCTGAAACAAGAATATGAAGTCTTTAGGATGAAAGAAGGAGAAACAATCAGTGAAATGATAACAAGATTCAATAAGGTAACAAATGAATTGCGATTACTTGGAAAAGGAATTTCTCAAGAAGATATGGTGGACAAAATCTTGAGAAATCTACCAAAGTCATGGGAGCCTAAGGTTACTGCAATAGAAAAATTCAAGAATCTTGAAACCCTGACAATGGATGAACTCGTGGGGTCTTTAATAACCCATGAGATGAAACTAAATGTGAAGGAGCCAGCAAAAGAAGAAAGAGACAAAGGAGTGGCTCTAAAAGCTGACAGTGATGCAAGCACTTCAAACTCAAAAGAAGAAGATGATAAAGAAGATAAAGCACTCTTGGCTAGAAGATTTAAGAAATTCACGATCAAAAGAAGAAACAAGAACAAATCATTTTTCAAAAGGCTAGAAAAGAAAGAGAAAATCAGGTGTTTTGAGGTAAAAAAGTTGGGACATATAAAAGCCGATTGCTCCTTACTGAAAGAGGATGAAAAAAAGCATAAGAAGGAAAGAAAAGAGAAGAAAAGGAAGAATACACTTGCAACTTGGATTGACGAAGACTTTAGCTCAACTGAAGATGAACAAACAGAGGAACAAGCCAATGTATGTTTCATGGCCAATGAGGAACCTTTAGACAGTGAGGTAAATTCTGCTTCTTATTCCTCTTGCTCTGATTCTAATGAAAATAACTTCACATCACTGAATTGCATGACGTACTACTTGAATCATTTAAGCAATTAAAAAGACAAAAAATAAAAAATAATTTGTTGAAAAAAGACTTAACGGAGACTATTAAGATGTTAGAAATGTCAAAAACAAAAGTCAATGAATTAAATGAGAAAATTGCTAAATTAGAATTAAAAGATGCTCAAATTGAAAAGAGTTGAATAATAAGGTGGAAAAGACTAGTAAAAATTAAATAAATGAAAACATAGCTCTAAGAGAGTAATTAATTGAACAAAAGGAGAAAAATCTTAGACAAAACACTATATTGATGAAGTTCATTCAAGGTCAAGAAAAACTAGATGCCATATTGGGAGAACAAAGAGCCGTATTTGATAAGGCTGGATTAGGATATAATCCAATTCAAACTCAGAAAAAGTTATATAAATTCTTTGTGCCAATTTCTGAAAATATCAAATTACAAAGATACCATACATATATGAAAATTGGGCACAAGTCAAAGAATTGCAAACTTAGAAATAAGTTTTCAGGCAACATTAAGAACACAAGCGTGAATAACAACCATTGCGCATACTATAAAAATATTAGACACTCTATTTACACTTACTGGCTTTTGAACTCATCAAGAATGAACTTAAAATGGATCCCTAAAAATCAATTTAAAGCTAACTCAGCTGGACCCAAGAAGATGTGGGTACCAAAGGCAAATGTGTGATTGAATCTTGTTATAGGTGTGTTTGAAATCTAAAGAATCACCTGGGAAGTCAGTCTGGTGCATTGATAGTGGATGCTCGAGACACATGATTGGAGATATCTCAAAGTTCTCATCTCTCGAGAAGAAGAAACGAGGAATGGTAGCTTTTGGTGACAACTCAAAAGGAAAAGCCATCAGAATAGACAACATAAAAGGTAAGTCTACTGATTCTCAAATTCAGAATGTCTTCTTGTTTCTAGTCTTAAGTTCAGTCTGTTAATTGTTAGTCAATTATATGACAAAGGCTATTCAATCATGTTTAAATCTGATGTATACTTTATTATCAACAAAACCTGTGGTGTTATTAAATTCACTGGTCAGAAAAGAGGAAACATATATGCAATAAATTTAGAATACTTAGAAATTCCAAATGAATCATGTTTAGTTGTAGTAAGTAAAAACACATCATAGTTACGACACAAAAGATTAGGACATGCAAGTATGAACATAATCTCAAAATTAATTAGAAAAGATATCATGAAAGGTTTGCCTAAATTGAATTTCGAAAAGAATAAATTGTGTGATGCCTATATGAAAGGGAAACAAACAAAAATCTCTTTCAAACCAAAAAATTGTGTATCAACTAGCAACCCTCTGGAACTTCTTCACATTGATTTGTTTGGTCCAACCAGAACTCAAAGTTTAGGTAGAAATATTATCATTGATGATTGTTTTAGATATACATGGGTTCTATTTCTTGCCAAGAAGGAGGAAGTAAGTAAGACTTTCATCAAATTGTATAAGAAAATACAAAATGAAAAAGGAATGACAGTTAAAAGCATTAGAAGTGATCACGGAAAATAATTTGAAAATAAAACCATGGAAAAATTCTGTAACAACTATGGTATTGACCACAACTTCTTAACACCTAAGACACCTCAACAAAATGGGTTGGTATAGAGAAAGAACATAAATTTATAAGAAATGGTTAGAACCATGCTCTGTGATTATAATCTACTAAAATTTTTTTGGACAGAAACAATGAATATTGCTTGATATATTCTGAATAAAGCACTAATCAGACCAATCATAAAGAAAGCACTCTATGAATTTTACAAAGGAAGAAAACCAAACATAGCATATTTTAAAGTTTTTGGTTGCAAACGTTTTATCTTAAACAATGGAAAAGAAATATTGGAGAAATTTGATACCAAAAGTGATGAAGTAATTTTTTTTAAGATATTCCACAACAAGTAAGGTATATAGAGTGTATAACAAGAAAACCATGATATTAGAAGAATAATACATGTTGAGTTTGATGAAGAAAATGACTCTAGTCAAAGAAGATTAGATGATGAAGATATTACTGGAAAATTCAATGAATTGAACCTTACTCATGACATGAATTCCCAAAAAGAAGAAGTTAATGAAGCCATCGAACAAGAAGAAAAAGATAAAACTCAACAAGAACTTGAAATCAAATACCCTCAAATTAGAAAAGATAAAAATTCAGAAAACATAATAAGAGATGTTGGCTCAGATGACAGAACTAGATCAGCTTTGCAAAACCAACGTGAATACGTAGCCTTCATCTCTAAGAATGAACCTAAAAATGTAGAAGAATCCTTAGGAGATGAAAATTGGATAATGGCCATGTAAGATGAATTAAATCAATTTGAAAGAAACAAAGTATGGAATCTTATCCCTATACTATCGGATCAGCTTGTGATTGGAACTAAATGAGTATTCAGAAACAAACTTGATGAGTATGGAATAATCACGAGAAACAAGGCAAAATTAGTGGCCAAAGGATATAGCCAAGAGGAGGGAATTGACTATGATGGAACATTTCCACCTGTAGTTAGATTAAAAACAATTAGAATACTTCTAACCTTTTTCTATTATATGAACTTTAAACTATATCAAATGGATATTAAGAGTACCTTCCTGAATGGATATTTGAATAAAACTGTATATGTAGAACAACCATCTAGTTTTGAAGATCCAAAATTTCTTGAACATGTTTACAAATTGACCAAAATCTTGTATAGTCTGAAACAAACTCCTAGAACTTGGTATGAAATGTCCAGCAACTTCCTAATTGAAAATAACTTTGAAAGAGAAAAGATAGATACAACTCTCTTTATCAAAGAAAAGAAAACAATTTTCTAATAATTCAAATATATGTTGACGATACAATCTTCAGAGGAACTAGTATAAAATTGTGTGAAGAATTTGCAACTAAAATGCAGGAAGAATTTAAAATAAATATGTGGAAGAGTTAAAATTATTTTCTTGGACTTCAAATCAAATAATTAGAGAATGGAATTTTTATCAATCAATCAAAATATACAAATAACATTATTAAAAGATTTGGATTCAGTAATTACAAGGGAAATACTACACCAATGAGTACAAGTATAAAATTAGATAAAGATAAAAATGACAAATCAGTCTACCAAAAATTATACAGAAGTATGATTGAATCACTTCTGTATCTTACTACTTCAAGACCAGATATACAATTCAGTATATGTCTTTATACTAGATTCCAATAAGATCCAAAAGAATCCCACTTAATAACCGTTAAAAGAATCTTTAGATACTAAAACAAACCACACATTTAGGTCTTTGGTATGACAAAAATTCAAACTTTCAATTACATGGATTCTATAATGCTGACTTTGCCGAATACAAAACAGATAGAAAAAGTATCAGTAGTACTTCTCAATTCTTTGGATGCATGTTGGTATCATGGTCTTCCAAAAAACAAAGCAGTTTAGCATTGTCCACAACTGAACCCAAATATATTTCAGCTGGACAATGCACTGCATAAATCCTTTGGATTAAGCACCAAATGAAGGATTATGAGATAGACTTTGAGTGTGTTCCAATTAAATATGACAACACAAATACTATAAATTTAACAAAAAGTCCAGTTCATCATTCTTGAACCAAACACATTGAGTGAGACATCACTTGATCATATATCATGTTTTGAAGAATGATATTGTTCTTGAGTACATTGAGACCAAAAAACAAATTAGACATTATCACCAATCCCTTGGATAAGAATAGATTTTGTGATCTTAGAAGAGAATTAGGA
Source organism: Dillenia suffruticosa (assembly GCA_033439265.1). NCBI lineage: Eukaryota > Viridiplantae > Streptophyta > Magnoliopsida > Dilleniales > Dilleniaceae > Dillenia > Dillenia suffruticosa. The sequence continues at coordinate 16,092,372 of JAVTVX010000008.1, read as the reverse complement.
ATGATAGTAATAGAGAAATAGGAACCAAGTATGAAAATCAAAACACAAGTATAATCCTGAAAAAAGAGATCTAGGTTGACCTATTCTTAAAGGTGTCGACAAATTAAAAAATTATAAAACCTTGTCGACCTGATACTAAAAATGAAAATCAAAGATAGACTAGTTGACCTGAGTATAAGTATATCGACCTGTAGAGAAATCAAGGACAGGTCAATGTCTTTAAAGATATGTCAACCTATGGACATTAGACCTCCCGAAAGCAAGTCGGTGTCCTTTAAAATGTGTCAACCCATTTTTACCATGGATATACTAAAAAATACCTCGATGCCCTTTAAAATATGTCGACAAGTAAAAATTTCAAAATGTGTCAATAGGTCAATGTGCACGAAAAGATGTTGACTTGTAACATGCAGAATAGAATATGAACGGTTCATACATTGACCTACTTCTCTACTCATCCCTAATTTTTCAAATTTCTCTCTCAACCATAATCCAACTTTTGAAAACCTAATCCTTCATCACCTTGCAAAATCAAACCCTACAATGGCTCCTAAAATGAAATTACCTATTATGAAGCAATCCACAACCTCCAAACCACCTTCAAAACCTACGGCCATAGCTTTATCATTGTGACCCCCATCCACAAGAGCTTCGAAACCCCCTTCATCTTCTTGCAACCAGAACCAATCCTTCAGTTCAACACCCATGAATTTCAATCAATGGAGTAAAGTGAATTGTATGACAAGGTGTTTTCGAAGAGGGGGTCAATTATGGAAGATTGATCGATTGTATATTTTTGAAAAGGGTAAATTTCATGCACGAAGAACACATAAATAAGGTATGTCTTAACTGGCTCATGATGCCTAATAAGTTCATTCATGAAAAGGTTGTGAAGCAATTTTATAACAACATTGAGGTTATTTCTGATAGAATTGAAAATGAGACACGAATTGTGTTAGATGATTACTCTATTTCTTGTGCATTTAGGACATTTGTTAATGGAAAGGTGATTGAGATTACACTTAAAATTATCTGTAGAGAAAATGGTATGGATTGGGCCTCATATGACAAATGTAAGCCATATATGAAATCTAGCTACTTGGAGAATGCTAGCACTATTTTTCATGATGATACATTGACTGTTGTGAACACTAATGCCACTGAAATAAGATTTCATGAACAAATTTTGCACTTAATTGTGGCACGTGTGTTGAGACCTAGAGGTGGAAACTATACAACTGTCTCTAGGGAAGACTTTTAGTTGATGGCTTGTATAATGAGTGACAGAAATCCAGGATTACATTTCATAGTCTGTCATTTCATGATTACTGTACATAGGTTCGAGAACTTATTACTTCCATATGCAAGTATGGTCTCTGAAATCCTGTCTAGAAATCAAGTGGAATTGGATATGGACACACTAATAGAACTAAGTGAAAAGAATACAATCAATGCATCTTCAATGTTGAGAGCAAGATGGATGTGTAACAGTGAAGGAGAATGGGTGAGAAAGAAGGAGGAGCAAATAAAAGACAAATTGAAGAAATTGGAGATGAAGATAAAGAGGCCACTGAGGCAAGAAAGGAGAACAGAGAAAGGACACCCTTCAAGCATTCAACCGATCACACTTGAAATGATTTTGGAAAAATTGGGAAACCTTGAAAGATGACAAACCATGATAGGTCAAATGAGTTGCTTCGTAAAGATGGAACTTGAAGGGGTAAAGAACAAATTGGACTCTTTGATCAAAGAAAAGGAAAAATCAAAGAATGATCCAAAACCATCTAGGTCTTACTAGTATAGGTACTTGCCATTTTTTTACTTGTCTTATCATTTTTGTTTTTATTTACTTGGATTTTATCTTGAAGGCTCTTTGAGAAATTAACTTTCATGTGGTGTGTAAACCTTTCTCTTTGGCAATGCAATTTTATATCTTGTTATAAATTTGCTCATCTATTATTGGAAAACACCTTAGTTAATGCATTGATTACTTGTTATGCTCTTTATTTTCTTTGATGAGTGATATTGTATGAATGTGTGATACTAGAATGGAAGTGATCTTGTTATTTTTCTGAAATGATTATGTACTAATTGAGCAGGAGTGTAGGCCAATTTACCCCATAGTTAGTTTAGATGGTTGGTCATACTCTCTATAAGAGAAGTGCTATGATATGATAGAGTGTGTAGTATATGATGGTTGCAGTGAATAGTGAGCAGATGTGTTAGAGTGAGGTGATGAAAAAAAAAGACAAAATAAGAGTCGAGTCGAGACCCACTTAATGCAATCGTATATAACAACACAAATTACGTTCCTCTCCCCACCTTTTCTTGCGTATGGCGATTAGGGATCAATTTTGAAATTAGGGCATGAAAAATCAGCGAGGATCGAAGCGAACAAGGTGAAGAGAGATGTGATATTTTTAGAAGAATTTTTCATTATTACTGTAAAAACTTTATTGTATAATCAAATTCGTTGATTGTGTTCAGTGATTGAATTGCTTGCTAGGGTTTTTGGCATGACGGGTCCATTAGATCGAACAAAAGTTGTGCTGCGGCACTTGCTGCCATCGATTTCTCAGTTGATGCTCATGGAATAGATAGATGGAACATTCATTGGACGCTATCACTAGGTCTCTTTTGTGCTTTGCAAGAATAGGTTAGGGTTTCCTCCCTAAATACTATAGTAAGGTGTGCAGTGTAGATGGTTGAAGCAAGGTGTGTGTAGTGTATGTCTATGTGAAGTGTCATGTGCAAGTATAGTGCTAGTTTAGGATGTAATACTATACTGAAGTACATCTATCAAGTGAGAAATGTAGTACAATATGGAAGGTGAAAACAAACTAGCAAATGTTGTGCTATGTTGTGCTATGTGGTTTTGTGCTTTTTTATTGATGACAAAAAGGGGGAGAAAAATGAGAAATGAGAATGTGAGAAATGAGAAATGGTGGTGCAAAATGATTAAAAGTGTATAGTAATGCAGACTAAGTGTGCCAGTGCGAATGATCTATCTCGGTGTCATGTTGATGCAAAATGCTAGAAGTAAGTGATGCAAGTGTCGTCTAGGCTGAATCAAATTATGAACCAAGTTATAATTCAAAGGATCAAAGACTATAGATAAAGCATCGGGAGTTTTGTCATCATCAAAAAGGGAGAGATTGTTGAGATATAAAAGTTTTGATGATGATAGAATGAAAGAAAACAAGCTTAAAGAAAATCAAAAAAGAAATTAGAAATAAGAACTATGCACATCTTGTCGACCTGATCCTCGAACACATCGACTTGTACCTTAAATCCACCGATTTAAGCCTTATGTCGACCTTAATTATAGGAATACAATAAAAATAGCTAAGTAAAAACATATCGACCTTAAAACTAACACACACAAAACTATGGACAAATTTTTTCCGGCAATCGACATAAGTATCTGCATTTAGCAAACCTTTAAGCATAACAAAATAGCCGTTGTTGTTGATTGTTTGACAAACTCCAACAGACCAAAAAAAGCCACAAGACACAGCCCTTGCCAAGTGGCCTTACACTTATCATTAATCACAACATACAAAATTTGGGCCCCAAATATGATCCACTAACTCGAACTTAAGACCATTGAGGCACCGAGTAAATTGAGGCCAACTTGGAAACTACAAGCTGACTAAGCAAAAGGTGCAAAAATTGTGTAGAAACAATTAAACTTCTACAGATTTGTGATCCCTTTAATATAAGAAAAAAAGATACAGACTAAAAGTTTATCAAGAACCATTATTAGAATTTCTTGTCAAATTACAATATCTAGAACAATAGTTTCAATTGTTTATGATAACTATACTTTTTACAAATTTCATTAATCACATTAAAATTACCCTTTGATTATAAGAATTTTAATGCAAATTAATATGGATACAAATGTTAATTATTAGGGATATCAAATTTAGTGATAGTTTGAGACTGAATTTTATAAAATTAAATGTTCCTCTTGGGTTGAAGTGACCAGAATTGGATGGAAAGTTCATCGGTAAAAATTCTTGGACCTTTCCCAAAGCCATAAAAGTTTCTCTGATTTCCATTCTTGTTCCTCACAATTCCTACCAATTCTTGTCTTGATATAAAAGTAAAAGAGAAAACAAATAGTTTTTGGGTCTTTAAAAATCTCTTAGTCGGTAATTGAATGAGATATGATATATAATTTAAATAGAAGAGATCAGAGCACTCACGTAATGGGAGAAATCTAAAAAAAATAGAGGGTGAGATTTCGGCCTTCTACTTCTACATTCAACAATCTAATGAGAACTACAGAGAAATTGAAGGAAAAATCAAAGGAAGAGAGAGACGAGGATGGCGATTCTAGAGATGTGAAGACCAATTATTAAATCGAAGAGAAAGAGCAATGAGAGGATGACGAAGATTCTGGATCTAGAGTGAAGAAACAAAAGTAAGAAAGAACAAAACCGAAGGTGTGCACTATAGACAAAATTAGAAGGGAGCGATTGGGAATAGGTTTTACGATTTTGGGATTTAGGAGGAAGAAGAAGGGAAATTAAAGTGAAAGTAAGAGGAAGATAAGATTGCTGATCATTTTACTAATCATTTAATGCCCTAATGACATAATAATATTGCGTTTGGAATTGAGAATAAGGATTAATTAATTTCATACCGGTCAAAATTAATATTTAATATTGTTATAGAAGTGGCTATAGTTTAGTGGTAAGAATTCCACGTTGTGGTCGTAGAGACCTGGGCTCAAATCCCAGCAGCTACATTAGAAGCGATTTGAATTTTTAAATAATAATAAATGAGAAAGTAGTTCGTAATAATATAAAAACATTTTACATTTGGGGTCAATTACTTTTCTCAAACAAGATTGGGGTTTAGGTAAATCTTTCCAAATTGAACTTGACTTAAACAATTGCTTGGAAAATTTTTGTTTGGCAAGACCATGGTTTAGGTCTGACCCGTTATTGCTTGGCCTACCTCCATCCTACCCAAGTGTTGCTCAAATTTTTTCCTTAAATTACTTACCAGTTCAACTTAAAGACAATCTTGACAAAGCCAGCCAATTCTCCTGCTTATAGTTTGTCCAATAGTAATTTATATGTTTCTTGAATCATAACATTATTGGTTAGTCAGTGGTCTAAGGTGTTAGACTCAAGCTCTGGTCGTCGAAAGGGGGTGTGGGTTCAGATCCTACTTTTGATAATTATTTTTGCCCATCCCGTTTCATGGGAAAAAGCCTGGTTATTGTTGTTTTGATTCATAGCATTTTTGTGGTACTGATGAAGTGAATACACATTTTCACTCACAATACTGTGAGAGAATTCAAAGCAATCCTTGGGTTCTTAAAGAAACCAGCAAAATAGAAAACCTTTAAGCATAGCAAAATAACAGCTGTTGATAACAGTTCGTCAAACTCCAAGAGATGAAAAATGAGAGGATGACGAAAATTTTGGATCTAGAGTGAAGAGACAAAAGAAGAAAGAACAAAATCGAAGGTATGGACTATGGACAAAATTGGAAGGGAGCGATTGGGAATAGGTTTTATGATTTGGGGATTTAGGAGGAAGAAGAAGGGAAATTAAAGTGAAACTAAGAGGAAGATAAGATCGGTGATCATTTTACTAATCATTTAATGGCCTGATGACATAATGACATTGAGTATGGAATATCCTTGTATGAGAATAAGGATTAATGAATTTCGTACCTGTCAAAATAAATATTTAATTTTGTTATAGAAGTGGCCGTAGTTTAGCAGTATGATTTCCTCGTTGTGGCCGCGGAGACCTGGGCTGGAATCCCAGTAGCCACAGTATAAGTGATTTGAATTTTTAAATAATAATAAATGAGAAAGTAGTTTGTAATAAATGATTAAAAAAAACCATCGACACATTTTACATTTGGGGCCAATTACTTTTCTCAAACAAGATTGGGGTTTAGTTTACTCTTTCCGAATTGAACATGACCTAAACAATTGCTTGGAAAATTTTCATTTGGCAAGACCATAGTTTTGGTTGACCCCTTATTGTTTGGCCTACCTCCATCCTACCAATGTGTTGCCCAAATTTTTTCCTTAAATTACTTAAGACTTCCGCTTAAACACCGTCTAGAAAAAGCCAACCAATTCTTATGCTTATAGTTTATCCAACAATAATTTATATGTTTCTTGATTCATAGCATTATCAGTTAGTTAGGATGGCCGAGTGGTCTATGGTGCCAGACTCAAGTTTTGGTCTTCAAAAGAGGGCGTGGTACAAATTTTAGTTCTGACAATTTCTTTTACCCATCCCGCTTCGTGGGAAAAAGGCTTGGTTATTGTTGTTTTGATTCATAGCATTTTTGTGATACTGTAGAAGTTAATTTACGTTTTCACTGACAAGACTGTGAGCGAATTCAAGGTAATACTTTGGTTCTTAAACAAACCAACAGTCGACATAAGTATCTGCATTTAGTAGACCTTTAAGCATTGCAAAATAGCCGCCGTTGATAACATTTTGACAAACTCCAATAGACCGAATGAGGCCACAAGATAGAGCCCTTTCCAAGCGACCTTACACTTATCATTAATCACAACGTACAAAATATGGGCCCCTACTATGATCAACCAACTCAAACTTAAGATCATTGCGGCGCCGAGTAAGTTGAGGCCCAACTTGGAAACCTCAAGTCGACTTAGTAGAGGGTGCGGAAATTGTGTAGACACAATTAAGATTCTTAAAGACTTGTGATTCCATTAATAAAAGAAACAAAAGATACAGACCAAAAGTTTATCAAGTACAGTAATTAGAAATTTCTTTTCAAATAACAATATCTGGAACAATAGTTTCAATAGTCTGTAATAACTATGCTTTCTACAAATTTCATTAATGACATTAAAAAATTCTTCTTTGATTATAAGAATTTTAATGCAAATTAACATGGATACAAATGTTAATTTTCAGGGATATAAAAATTAATGATAGTTTGAGACTGAATTTTATAAAATTAAATTTTCCTCTTGGGTTGAACTGACCAGAATTGGATGGAAAATTCATCGATAAAAATACTTGGACCTAGCCCAAAGCCATGAAGGTGTCTCGGATTTCCATTCTAGTTCCTCACAATTCCCCCGATTCTTGTCTTGTTTTAAATGTAAAAGAGAAAACAAATACTTTTTGGGTCCTCGATACTCTTTCAATCAGTAATTGAATAAGATATGAGATACAATTTAAATGGGAGAGATCAAAATACTTGCATAGTGGGAGAAATCTAAAAAAAGTATAGAATGTGATTTGATCCTTCTACTTCTACTTTCAACAATTGAATAAGGACTATGGAGAAATTGAAGGGAAAATTGAAGGAAGAGAGAGAAGAGGTTAGCGATTGTAGAGATGTGAAGGCCAATTACTGAATCGAAGAGAAAGAGAAATGAGCGGACGACGAAGATTTTGGATCTAGAGTGAAGAAAGAAAAGTAGGAAAGAACAAAACCGAAGGTGTGGACTATAGACAAAATTAGAAGGGAGCGATTGAGAATAGGTTTTACGATATTGGGATTTAGGAGGAAGAAGAAGGGAAATTAAAGTGAAAGCAAGAGGAAGATAAGATTGATGATCATTTTACTAATCATTTAATGCCCTGATGACATAATAATATTGAGTTTGGAATATCCTTGTATGAGAATAAGGATTAATGAATTTCATACCCATCAAAATTAATATTTAATGTTGTTATAGAAGTGGCTATAGTTTAATGGTAAGAATTCCACGTTGTGGTCGTGGAGACTGGGCTTGAAGCCCAATAGCCACAGTTGAAGTGATTTGAATTTTTAAATAATAATAAATGAGTAATAATGTCAAAATAAAAACTCTCAACACATTTTACATTTGGGGTCAATTACTTTACCCAGACAAGATTGGGTTTAGGTTACTCTTTCCGAATTGAACCTGCCTAAACAATTGCTTGGAAAATTTTCGTTTGGCAAGTCCATGGTTTAGGTCGACCGCTTATTGTTTGGCCAACCTCCATGCTTCCCACGTGTTGCCCAAATTTTTTCCTTAAATTGCTTACAAGTTCCACATAAACATAGTCTGGACAAAGTTGTCCTATTCTCTTGTTTATAGTTTGTCCAATAGTAATTTATATTTTTCTTGAATCATAGCATTATTGTTCAGTCAGGATGGCCGAGTGGTCTAAGGTGCTGACTCAAGTTTTGGTCTTCGAAAGAGGGCGTGGGTTCAAATCCCATTTTTGTGGTACTGAAGAAGTGAATTTACATTTTCCCTCGCAAGATCGTGAGAGAATTCAAGGCAATACTTGGGTTCTTAAACAAACCAGCAATTGACATAAGTATCTGCATTTAGCAGACGTTTAAACATAGCAAAATAGCCTCTGTTGATGACAGTTTGAAAAACTCCAACAGACCAAAAAAGGCCACAAGACACAGCCCTTTCCAAGTGACCTTACACTTATTACTAATCACAACGTACAAAATTTGGGCCCCAACTTGGAAACTGCAAGCCGACTTAGCAAAAGATGCGGAAATTGTGTAGACAAAATTAAACTTCTTACAGGCTTGTGATTCCTTTAATATAAGAAACAAAAGATACAGACCAAAATCTAATCTCGTACCATAATTAGAATTTCTTTTCAAATTACAATATCTAGAACAATAGTTTCAATAGTCTGTGATAACTATACTTTCTACAAATTTCATTAATCATATTAAAAATTCCTCTTTGATTATAAGAATTTTAATGCAAATTAACATGGATACAAATGTTAATTATCAGGGATATAAAAGTTAATGATAATTTGAGACTGAGTTTTATAAAATTAAATGTTCCTCTTGGGTTGTAGTGACCAGAATTGGATGGAATGTTCATCGGTAAAAATACTTGGACCTTGCCCAAAGCCATGACGGTTTCTCCGATTTCCATTCTAGTTCCTCACAATTCCTACCAATTCTTGTCTTGTTTTAAATGTAAAAGAGAAAACAAATAGTTTTTGGGTTCTTGATAATCTATCAGTATGAGATATGGGAGATTAGAGTACTTACGTAGTGGGAGAAATTTAAAAAAAATAGAGAGTGGGATTTCAGCCTTCTACTTCTACTTTCAACAATCTATTGAGAACTATGGAGAAATTGATGGAAAAATCAAAGGAAGAGAGAAAAGAGGATGTTGATTCTAGAGATGTGAAGACTAATGATTAAATCAAAGAGAAAGAGAAATGAGAGGACGAGGAAGATTCTGGATATAGAGTGAAGAAACAAAAGTAGAAAAGATCAAAATCGAAGGTGTGGACTATAGACAAAATTAGAAGAGAGTGATTGGGAACAAGTTTTATGATTTGGGGATATAGGAGGAAGAAAAAGGGAAGTTAAAATGAAAGTAAGAGGAAGATAAGATCGGTAATCATTTTACTAATCTTTTAATGCCCTGATATCATAATGATATTGAGTTTGGATTATCGTTGTATTAGAGTAAGGATTAATGAATTTCATACCTATCAAAATTAATATCTAATGTTGTTTTAGAAGTGGTTGTACTTAGTGGTAAGAATTCCACTTGTGGCAATGGAGATCTGGGCTCGAATCCTAGCAGTCACAGTAAAAGTGATTCGAATTCTTAAATAATAATAAATGAGAAAGTAGTTCATAATAATGTGAAAATAAAAAATTGACATATTTTAAATTTGGGGTTATTACTTTTCTCAAACAAGATTAGGTTTAGGTTACTCTTTCCCAATTGAACTTGACCTTAATAATTGCTAGGAAAGTTTTCATTTGGCAAGACCATGGCTTAGGTGCAACCCCTTACTTTTTGGTCAACCTCTATGTTACCAAGGTCTTGCCCAAATTTTTTTTTCCATAAATTACTTATATGTTCAACTTAAACGTTGTCTAGACAAAGTTAGCCAATTCTCATACTCACAATTTGTCCAACTTTAATTTATACATTTTCTTGATTCATAACATCATTGGTCAGTTTGGATGGCGGACTAGTCTAACGTGCTAGACTCAAGTTCTGATCTTTGAAAGATGGTGTGGGTTCAAATCCCACTTCTGATAATTTCTTTCTCCCAACCTACTTGGTGGGATAAAAGTTTCGTTATTATTGTTTTGAATCAAACATTTTTTAGGTGCTGAACAAGTGAATTTACTTTTTAACTTACACAACTGTGAGAGAATTCAAGACAAACCTTGGGTTCTTAAACAAAACGGCAGTTAACACAAGTATCTCTATATAGAAAACCTTTAAGCATAACATAACAGCCAATGTCGTCAATAGTTTGACAAACTCCAGTAGACCAAAAAAAGGCCACAACATGGAGCCCTTTCCAAGTGACCTTGTACTTATCACTAATCATAATGTACAAAATTTGGGCCCCCACTGTGATCAACCATCTCAGATTTAAGATCGTTGAGGTGTTGAGTAAGCTGAGGCCTAACTCAGAAACTGCAAGCCAACTTAGCAAGAGGTGCACAAATTATGTAGGCACAATTAAGCTTCTTATAGATTTGTGAGTCCTTTAACATAAGAAACAAAAGATACAGACCAAAAGCTTATCAAGTACTATAGTTAGAAATTTCTTTTCAAATTACAATATCTCGAATAATAGTATCAATACTCTGTGATAATTTTCCTTTTTACAAATTTAACTAATCACATTAATAAATTCCCCTTCAATTATAAGAATTTTAATGCAAATTACGATGAATACAAGAGTTAGTTATCAGAGATGTAAAAGTCAATGATAGTTTGAGTCTGAATTTTATAAAATTAAATGTTCCACTAAGGTTGAAGCGACCAGAATTTGAGAGAATGTTCACGGTTAAAAATACTTGAACCTGGCCTAAACCCATGAAGGTTTCTCTGATTTCCATCCTAGTTCCTTACTATTCCTACCGATTCTTGCCCTATTTTAACCGTAAAATAGCAAACCAATAGCTTTTGGGTTATCAATAATCTCTCCCTCAATAATTGAATGAGATGAGATACAACTTAAACGGGAGAGATGGGAGTACTCAAGTAGTGGGAGAAATCTAGGAAAAGTAGAGAGTGAGACTTCAGCCTTCTACTTCTACTTTCAACAGCCTAATGAGAATTATGGAGAAATTGAAGGCAAAATCGAAGGAAGAGAGAGAAGAGGATGAAGATTCTAGATATGTGAAGATCAAGAATTGCATCAAAGAGTAAGAGAAATGAGAGGAGGAGGAGGAAGATTTTGCATCTAGAGTGAAGAAACAAAAGTAGGAAAGATCAAAATCGAAGGTGTAGACTATAGAAAAATTAGAAGAGTGCGATTGGGAACAAGAATTGCGATTTGGAGATTTAGGAGGAAGTGTAAGGGAAATTAAAGTGAAAGGAAGAGGAAGATAAGATCGGTAATAATTTTACTAATCATTGAATACCTTAATGTCATAAAGACGTTGAGTTTGGATGGCGGACTAGTCTAACGTGCTAGACTCAAGTTCTGATCTTTGAAAGATGGTGTGGGTTCAAATCCCACTTCTGATAATTTCTTTCTCCCAACCTACTTGGTGGGATAAAAGTTTCGTTATTATTGTTTTGAATCAAACATTTTTTAGGTGCTGAACAAGTGAATTTGCTTTTTAACTTACACAACTGTGAGAGAATTCAAGACAAACCTTGGGTTCTTAAACAAAACGGCAGTTAACACAAGTATCTCTATATAGAAAACCTTTAAGCATAACATAACAGCCAATGTCGTCAATAGTTTGACAAACTCCAGTAGACCAAAAAAAGGCCACAACATGGAGCCCTTTCCAAGTGACCTTGTACTTATCACTAATCATAATGTACAAAATTTGGGCCCCCACTGTGATCAACCATCTCAGATTTAAGATCGTTGAGGTATTGAGTAAGCTGAGGCCTAACTCAGAAACTGCAAGCCAACTTAGCAAGAGGTGCACAAATTATGTAGGCACAATTAAGCTTCTTATAGATTTGTGAGTCCTTTAACATAAGAAACAAAAGATACAGACCAAAAGCTTATCAAGTACTATAGTTAGAAATTTCTTTTCAAATTACAATATCTCGAATAATAGTATCAATACTCTGTGATAATTTTCCTTTTTACAAATTTAACTAATCACATTAATAAATTCCCCTTCAATTATAAGAATTTTAATGCAAATTACGATGAATACAAGAGTTAGTTATCAGAGATGTAAAAGTCAATGATAGTTTGAGTCTGAATTTTATAAAATTAAATGTTCCACTAAGGTTGAAGCGACCAGAATTTGAGAGAATGTTCACGGTTAAAAATACTTGAACCTGGCCTAAACCCATGAAGGTTTCTCTGATTTCCATCCTAGTTCCTTACTATTCCTACCGATTCTTGCCCTATTTTAACCGTAAAATAGCAAACCAATAGCTTTTGGGTTATCAATAATCTCTCCCTCAATAATTGAATGAGATGAGATACAACTTAAACGGGAGAGATGGGAGTACTCAAGTAGTGGGAGAAATCTAGGAAAAGTAGAGAGTGAGACTTCAGCCTTCTACTTCTACTTTCAACAGCCTAATGAGAATTATGGAGAAATTGAAGGCAAAATCGAAGGAAGAGAGAGAAGAGGATGAAGATTCTAGATATGTGAAGATCAAGAATTGCATCAAAGAGTAAGAGAAATGAGAGGAGGAGGAGGAAGATTTTGCATCTAGAGTGAAGAAACAAAAGTAGGAAAGATCAAAATCGAAGGTGTAGACTATAGAAAAATTAGAAGAGTGCGATTGGGAACAAGAATTGCGATTTGGAGATTTAGGAGGAAGTGTAAGGGAAATTAAAGTGAAAGGAAGAGGAAGATAAGATCGGTAATAATTTTACTAATCATTGAATACCTTAATGTCATAAAGACGTTGAGTTTGGATGGCGGACTAGTCTAACGTGCTAGACTCAAGTTCTGATCTTTGAAAGATGGTGTGGGTTCAAATCCCACTTCTGATAATTTCTTTCTCCCAACCTACTTGGTGGGATAAAAGTTTCGTTATTATTGTTTTGAATCAAACATTTTTTAGGTGCTGAACAAGTGAATTTGCTTTTTAACTTACACAACTGTGAGAGAATTCAAGACAAACCTTGGGTTCTTAAACAAAACGGCAGTTAACACAAGTATCTCTATATAGAAAACCTTTAAGCATAACATAACAGCCAATGTCGTCAATAGTTTGACAAACTCCAGTAGACCAAAAAAAGGCCACAACATGGAGCCCTTTCCAAGTGACCTTGTACTTATCACTAATCATAATGTACAAAATTTGGGCCCCCACTGTGATCAACCATCTCAGATTTAAGATCGTTGAGGTGTTGAGTAAGCTGAGGCCTAACTCAGAAACTGCAAGCCAACTTAGCAAGAGGTGCACAAATTATGTAGGCACAATTAAGCTTCTTATAGATTTGTGAGTCCTTTAACATAAGAAACAAAAGATACAGACCAAAAGCTTATCAAGTACTATAGTTAGAAATTTCTTTTCAAATTACAATATCTCGAATAATAGTATCAATACTCTGTGATAATTTTCCTTTTTACAAATTTAACTAATCACATTAATAAATTCCCCTTCAATTATAAGAATTTTAATGCAAATTACGATGAATACAAGAGTTAGTTATCAGAGATGTAAAAGTCAATGATAGTTTGAGTCTGAATTTTATAAAATTAAATGTTCCACTAAGGTTGAAGCGACCAGAATTTGAGAGAATGTTCACGGTTAAAAATACTTGAACCTGGCCTAAACCCATGAAGGTTTCTCTGATTTCCATCCTAGTTCCTTACTATTCCTACCGATTCTTGCCCTATTTTAACCGTAAAATAGCAAACCAATAGCTTTTGGGTTATCAATAATCTCTCCCTCAATAATTGAATGAGATGAGATACAACTTAAACGGGAGAGATGGGAGTACTCAAGTAGTGGGAGAAATCTAGGAAAAGTAGAGAGTGAGACTTCAGCCTTCTACTTCTACTTTCAACAGCCTAATGAGAATTATGGAGAAATTGAAGGCAAAATCGAAGGAAGAGAGAGAAGAGGATGAAGATTCTAGATATGTGAAGATCAAGAATTGCATCAAAGAGTAAGAGAAATGAGAGGAGGAGGAGGAAGATTTTGCATCTAGAGTGAAGAAACAAAAGTAGGAAAGATCAAAATCGAAGGTGTAGACTATAGAAAAATTAGAAGAGTGCGATTGGGAACAAGAATTGCGATTTGGAGATTTAGGAGGAAGTGTAAGGGAAATTAAAGTGAAAGGAAGAGGAAGATAAGATCGGTAATAATTTTACTAATCATTGAATACCTTAATGTCATAAAGACGTTGAGTTTGGATGGCGGACTAGTCTAACGTGCTAGACTCAAGTTCTGATCTTTGAAAGATGGTGTGGGTTCAAATCCCACTTCTGATAATTTCTTTCTCCCAACCTACTTGGTGGGATAAAAGTTTCGTTATTATTGTTTTGAATCAAACATTTTTTAGGTGCTGAACAAGTGAATTTGCTTTTTAACTTACACAACTGTGAGAGAATTCAAGACAAACCTTGGGTTCTTAAACAAAACGGCAGTTAACACAAGTATCTCTATATAGAAAACCTTTAAGCATAACATAACAGCCAATGTCGTCAATAGTTTGACAAACTCCAGTAGACCAAAAAAAGGCCACAACATGGAGCCCTTTCCAAGTGACCTTGTACTTATCACTAATCATAATGTACAAAATTTGGGCCCCCACTGTGATCAACCATCTCAGATTTAAGATCGTTGAGGTATTGAGTAAGCTGAGGCCTAACTCAGAAACTGCAAGCCAACTTAGCAAGAGGTGCACAAATTATGTAGGCACAATTAAGCTTCTTATAGATTTGTGAGTCCTTTAACATAAGAAACAAAAGATACAGACCAAAAGCTTATCAAGTACTATAGTTAGAAATTTCTTTTCAAATTACAATATCTCGAATAATAGTATCAATACTCTGTGATAATTTTCCTTTTTACAAATTTAACTAATCACATTAATAAATTCCCCTTCAATTATAAGAATTTTAATGCAAATTACGATGAATACAAGAGTTAGTTATTAGAGATGTAAAAGTCAATGATAGTTTGAGTCTGAATTTTATAAAATTAAATGTTCCACTAAGGTTGAAGCGACCAGAATTTGAGAGAATGTTCACGGTTAAAAATACTTGAACCTGGCCTAAACCCATGAAGGTTTCTCTGATTTCCATCCTAGTTCCTTACTATTCCTACCGATTCTTGCCCTATTTTAACCGTAAAATAGCAAACCAATAGCTTTTGGGTTATCAATAATCTCTCCCTCAATAATTGAATGAGATGAGATACAACTTAAACGGGAGAGATGAGAGTACTCAAGTAGTGGGAGAAATCTAGGAAAAGTAGAGAGTGAGACTTCAGCCTTCTACTTCTACTTTCAACAGCCTAATGAGAATTATGGAGAAATTGAAGGCAAAATCGAAGGAAGATAGAGAAGAGGATGAAGATTCTAGATATGTGAAGATCAAGAATTGCATCAAAGAGTAAGAGAAATGAGAGGAGGAGGAGGAAGATTTTGCATCTAGAGTGAAGAAACAAAAGTAGGAAAGATCAAAATCGAAGGTGTAGACTATAGAAAAATTAGAAGAGTGCGATTGGGAACAAGAATTGCGATTTGGAGATTTAGGAGGAAGTGTAAGGGAAATTAAAGTGAAAGGAAGAGGAAGATAAGATCGGTAATAATTTTACTAATCATTGAATACCTTAATGTCATAAAGACATTGAGTTTGGAATATCCTTCTATTAAAATAAAGATTAATAAATTTTGTACCCATTAAAATTAATGTTTAATGGTGTTAGACAAGTGGCTCTAGTTTAGTGGTAAGAATTCTACGTTGTGGCCATGGAGACCTAGGCTTGAATCCCATCAGCCATAGTAGAAGTAATATGAATTTTTAATAATAATAAATGGGAAAGTAGTTCTTAACAATGTCAAAAAAAAAACTTTACATATTTTAAATTTGGGGTCAAATACTTTTCTCATACAAGATTGGGGTTTAGATTACTCTTTCCGAATTAAACCTGACCTAAACAATTGTGAGGAAAGTTTTCATTTATCAAGTCAATAGGTTTGACCACTTACTTTTTGGTCAAGCTCCATGCTTCCCAGATTTTGCCTAATTTTTTCCTTAAATTACTTATAAGTTTGGCCTAAACATGGCCTAAACTGTCACGCCCCAAACCGGGTTCGGGAGCAGTCGCCCGTTACCCTGAATGTTGACTGTGTTTTCACAAAAAATCGGACAGAACGTCTCCATATTTCGGAGGTCCCCCATATACAATTTGACTTATATATTCAAAATCAACCTGTCAATTAAACAAATGGTCATCCCGATCTCTCCAAAATTAACAAATCCCATCGCAAACATCCAGGACAATGCAAGGCTATAAAATTTCTAGCAGTCCTATCCACAGACCTCTACTGTCATGCCCAACTAGAGTATAAGCAGCCGCCACACCGAGCGGAACTAAGTTTATACAAATGTATAACAAATTTCCCAAGTAGAAAGTTTAAACGCTTACAGATGCCTTAATACAAGTAAAATGAACCAAAGTGAGAGTTATGCACACAACTGCCCATAAGTTATACAGTCATCTCATAATATACACGGCCAACTACGAACCTCAATATCAAGACCACGCAGGGTCGAAACAAAGTACGAAATTCATATTTCAAATTTAACTTAAACCTTACCGTCATAAATACCAAATCCCAGGGTATGCTGTCAAAACCTCTAGAGCTTGAAATGTCACTCTATCACAAAAATCCTGTCTGAGGAAGGAAAAGAGAGGGGTGAGTATCATAGGAAGATACCCAGTGAGTGAGGCAATTAATCTTAAGTACAAATAGTGTAGGTGAACATTGGAGTGCCAAATAGTATCATTCATAAATAATAATTCAAGTTTTTTGCAATAAATCATGGTATGTTCAATAAAGTGAACTCATTTATTCAATCACACGGTATCATACATATATACATCCATTCGAAATCAAGTAATATCAGAGCAAGCCAAAAATGATCCTGGCAAAGGTCAACCATAACCAAGGACAGGCACATCAGGGGTTTTATTATGCATAAAGTTTCAAAAGTCGCTCTCTACCCCGACGTTGGCCATGAGTTTGCTGAGGCTAGCTCATCATCGTGTATAGGATCCCGCCCGATGCTAGACAATGGCGTCGCACACGTCCTCTCCCTATGTGGGTTCAACCGGCCGCGCCTATAGCCCTTAGAATCGATGACGTTTGCAGATACCTCCTGCAGAAGCGTATCCGGACAACCCGTGCCTCTACAAACGCCTTTCGTAGCTACGGAATCATCAATGTCATCATCATAGTATCACAAGTGCACACGTCCCACAGGTAAGAACCATATCATCGCATAACTAGTGGGCATCCAACCCACATAGTTCATCAAAAACATTTCAAATCCATGTGCCAATACATTCATCAAATCATTTCAAATCCAAGCCAATGCGACGGCATAATAGAAAACATATCTACTTCTCAAATAATGTCAATATCATTTCATTTCAAATATGGATGCATAGTCTTCAGAAACATAAATTTACGATACTCCAAATGTCACAAAACAAATTTTAAAATTTAATATCACACGTCGAGTCAATGCATATCAAAAACATGTTTTATTAAAAATAAGGCAGAAATAAGTTTTACTATTCCATGCAAAAGATTAGAGTCCCACTCACTTTTCTAGGGATGGTGGTCACTTCCTATTTTCAAAATAATCCAACCTGACTCCTCGAGTCTTCAAAAAGATCAACTTAATCAAATTATCCTAATTTAATATCAAATAAAGGCATAATAAGAGATTTTCAATTTTTATTCCCAATTTAATAAAATCTTAATTTACCCAATCTCCTTTCTGGATTCCCGTTTCATCAATTTCAAATTATTTGGCTCACCAATGATCAAATTTCTACTATTTCTCATTTTTTTTCTAATTTTCCTCGAATTTAACACATTTCCGAAAATATATAAAATTTCTGATTTTTTTTCCTTTTTTTTTTCAACCTAAATTCGACAAAATCAATCCAAATATTTAAGTGATTGCAGTTCTCTCACCCAGAGTTCCTCAGATCTCAGATCTAGCTTCCGTTAGCTCGTCAAATTGGTCTAAAACCTGTAAAATTTCTAAATTTTGAACGATATTAGCATCGAACTCAAATTTCTAACACCAAACCCTAGAACTTCAACCAAATCGTAGTCGTTACTTGCAGTGAAGATGCAGGTGAGCTCTCGAAGGAGAAAGCCAGTTGTGGGCTCGCGGGCTGGTGGGCTGGCAGGCTGGCCCGCTGGTGGGCTCGCGGGCTCGAGCGCTCATGGGCTGGAGCGTGCGCTCACGGGCTGAGGTGAGCTCTCAAGAGTTGAGGCACGCGCTCGCGAGAGGATCGTGCGCTGTGAGGCGCGCGCGCTCGCGCAGGGGTCGCGCGCTGTGGCTTACTGTGCTCGCGTAGAGAGGATCTACTGTGCGGCGGCGCTTGAGGCAAAGTGAGTGAGGCTGCAGTGGAAGAGCCATGGTGGATTTCGGGCAAAGCCGAGGAGAGAGAGAGAGAGTACGCGAAGGAGAGAGAAAGAACAGAGGTTGAAAGGGAGAGTGAAAGAGTGGCGGTGATGGCGGAAGTAGTGGCGGCGGCGATCGGGCGCGACTACGGGAGAGTAAGAGACGGAGATGAGAGGGAGACGAAGAGTCGGAGAGAGAGAGACAAAGAGAGAGAGAGAGAGAGATTAGGGCTATAGCCCTAATCTGATTTGGGGAGAGGGGAGTGCCGCGTTTCGGCCGAAACACAGTACTTCCTTCTCTCCCTCTCTCTCCCTTTTTTTTTGTTTAGGCATATATATATATATTCATATATATATTTTCGCAACCACATTTTCGCTAGCTTGCGAATTTCATAAGAATAATGGGTTCGCTACGATTTACGAATACAGGCAATTTAATTTATACCAAAAATTCAATTTAAAGACCCAAAAATTAAAAATCAATATAAATAAAAATTTTTCCTCTATGTATATAAATATTTCAAAACCAATACACTTGTTCGGGCACCGAGTATTGGTGTTACATAGACAAAGCCAGCCAATTCTCATGTTTATAGTTTGTCCAATAGTAATTTATACCTTTTTCGATTCATAGAGTTTTTGGTTAGTCAGGAGGGTCCAGTAGTCTTAACCTCCAGACTCAAGTTCTGGTCTTCAAAAGAGGGTGTGGTTTTCAATTCCTTCTTTTGCTCACCACACTTTGTGGGATAAAAGTTTGGTTATTGTTATTTTGATTCATAACATTTGAGTACTGAAGAAGTGAGTTTACTTTTTAACTTACAAGATTGTGAGAGAATTCAAGGCAATCCTTGGGTTCTTAAATAAATCGGTAGTCAACATAAGTATCTCCATATAACAAACCTTTAAGCATAGCATAACAACCAATGTCAACAACAGTTTGATGAACTCCAGTAGACCAGAAAAAAGGCACAAGACAGAGCCCTTTTCAAGTGACCTTACACTTATCACTAATCACATTGTACAAAATTTGGGCCCCACTTTGATCAACCAACTTGGATCTAAGACCATTGAGGCGCTAAGTAAGTTGAGGCCCAACTTGGAAATTGCAAGCCAACTTAGCAAAAGGTGCGCTAATATGCGATATAATTAAACTTCTTATATATTTGTGATTCCCTTAATATAATAAACAAAAGATACATACCAAAAGCTTATCAAATACCGAATTCTTTTTTTCAAATTACAATAACATGAATAATAGTTTCAATACTATGTGATAACTTTCCTTTCTACAAATCTCATTTATCACATTAATAAATTCGTCTTCAATTATAAGAATTTTAATGCAAATTACCCTGCATAAAAAAGATAATGACTTGGGATATAGAAGTTAATGATAGTTTATGTCTGAATTTAATAAAATTAAATGTTCCTCTAAAGTTGAAGTGACCCGAATTGAACAGAAAGTTCATGGGTAAAAGTACTTGAACCTAGCCAAAAACCATGGAGGTTTCTCCGATTTCCATTATAGTTCATTATAGTTCCTACTAATTCTTGTCCTGTTTTAACAGTAAAATAGAAAGCAAATAGCTTCTGGGTCCTCGATAATCTCTTTCTCAGTAATTGAATGAGAGATGAGATAGAATTTAAGTGGGAAAGATCAGAGTACTCATGTGGTGGGAGAAATCTAAGAAAAGTATAGACTGAGATTCTAGCCTTCTACTTCTGCTTTCAACAACCTAATGAGAACTATGGAGAAATTGAAGGTAAATTGAAGCAAGAGAGAGAAGTAGACGGAGATTCTAGAAATGCGAAGACCAAGAATTGCATCAAAGAGAAAGGGAAATGAGAGGAGGAAAATTCCAGATCTAGAGTGAAGAAACAAAAGTAAGAAAGATCAAAATCGAAGGTGTGGACTATAGCAAAAATTAGAAGAGAGCCATTTGGAACAAATTTTATGATTTGGAGTAATTTAGGAGTAAATAGAATGGAAATTAAAGTAAAAAGAAGAGAAAGATAAGATCGGTGATAATTGTACAAATCATTTAATGCCCTGATGTCGTAATTACTTAAGTTTGGAATGTCCTCATAATAGAATAATGATTAATGAATTCTATACTCAAATCCCTACAGCCAGATTAAAAGTGATATGAATTTTTAAATAATAAATATGAAAGCAGTTTGAAATAATATAAAAAAAAATTGACACATTTTAAATTTGGGTTCAGCAAATTTTTTTTCCTTTAATTATGTATAAGTTCAGCTTAAATATAGTCTAGACAAAGCAAGCAAATTCTCACCTTATAGTTTGTCCAACAGTAATTTATACCTTTTTTATTCCTAGAAATATTTGTTAGTTAGGATGGTCGAGTGGTCTAAGGTGCTAGATTGAAGTTCTGGTCTTCGAAAGAGGATGTGGGTTCAAATCCCAACAATTTCTTTTTCCCACCCCACTTAGTGGGAAAAAATTTTGGTTATTGTTGTTTTGATATATAGCATTATTAAGGTACTGAAGAAGAGAATTTACTTTTTCACTTACAAGACTATATGAGAATTCAATGCAATCCTTGGGTTCATAAACAAAGCAACAGTCCGCATAGGTATCTGCATTTAGCAAAACTTTAAGCATGGCATAACAGCCAATGTTGACAACAGTTTGACGAACTCTAGCAGACCAGGAAAGGCCACATGACAGAGCCCTTTCCAAGTGACCTTACACTTATCACTAATCACAATGTACAAAATTTGGGCTCTAACTATGATCAACCAACTCGGACTTAAGACCATTGAGGTGCCGACTAAGCTGAGGCCTAACTTGGAAACTGCAAGTCAACTTAGCAAAAGGTGCGCAAATTGTGTAGAGCAATTAAGCTTCTTATAGATTTGTGATTACTTGAATATAAGAAACAAAAGATACAAACCAAAAGCTTATCAAGAACCATAGTTAGAAATTTCTTTTCAAATTATAATATCTCAAATAATGGTTTCAATACACTTTGACATCTTTCCTTTCTACAAATTTCATAAATAATATTATTGAATTCTTCTTTGTCTCTTAGAATTTTAATGCAAATTACCATGAATACCAAGTTAATTATCAGAGATATAAAAGTTAATGATAGTTTGAGTTTGAATTTTATAAAATTAAATGTTCCTCTAGGGTTGAAGTGACCAAAATTGGACAAAAAGTTCATAGGTAAAAATACTTGAACCTAGCCCAAAACCATGAAGGTTTCTCCAATTTCCATCCTAATGCCTCATAGTTCTTACCAATTCTTGTTTTGTTTTAACCATAAAATAGAAAACAAATAGCTTTTGGGTCATTGATAATCTCTTCCTTGGTAATTGAATGCGAGATAAGATATAACTCAAATGGGAAAGATCAGAGTACTCATGCAGTGGGAGAAATCTAAGAAAAGTAGAGAGTGAGATTTCAGCCTTCTACTTCTATTTTCAACAACCTAATGAGAACTATGTTGAAATTGAAGGAAAAATCAAAGGAATATAGAGAAGAGCATGGAGATTCTAGAGATGTAAAGACCAAGAACTTCATCAAAGAGAAAAAGAAATGAGAGGAGGAGGAAGATTCTAGATCTAGAATGAAGAAAACAAAATTAGGAAAGATCAAAATCAAAGATGTGGACTATAGGGAAAATTTGAAGGGAGCGATTAGGAACAAGTTTTATGATTTGGAGAATTAGGAGGAAGAAGCAGGAAAATTAAAGTGAAAGGAAGAGGAAGATAAGATCGGTGGTAATTTTACTAATCATTTAATACCTTGATTTCATAGTGACATTGATTTTGGAATATCCTTGTATTAGAATAATGATAAACGAATTCTGTATCCATCAAATTTAATATTTAATGTTGTCATGCAAGTGGCTATAGTTTAGTGATAAGAATTTCATGTTACGGTCATGAAGACCTGGGCTTGAATCCCAGTAGCCACGGTAGAAGTGATATGAATTTTTAAAAAATAATAAATAAGAAAGCCGTTCATAATAATGTCAGAAAAAAGGAAACTGACACATTTTGAATTCGGGTCAATCAAATTTTGTCCAATAGTAATTTATATGTCTTTTGATTCTTGGTTTTTAATTACTTACTTAGGTTGGCTGAGTGGTATAAGATGCCAAACTCAAGATCTAATCTTATAAAGAGGACATGGGTTCAAATCCCACATCTAACAAATTCTTTTTCCCTTTGGGTTCTTAAACAAACCGATAGTCAACATAAGTATCTACATTTAGCAATCCAGTAGGCGAGGAAAGGCCATAAGACAAAGCCGTTTCCAAGTGACCCTACACTTATCACTAATCACAATATACAAAATTTGGGCCCCGACTATGATCAACCAACTCGGACTTAACCATTGAGGTGTTGAGCGGCCTAACTTGGAAACTACAAACCAACATAGCAAAAGGTGCACAAATTGTGCAATCATAATTATTAAGCTTCTTTTAGATTTGTGATTCCTTTAATATAAGAAACAAAAGACACAGACCAAAAGGTTGTCAAGTGCCATAGTTAGAAATTTCTTTCCAAATTACAATATCTCGAAGATGGTTTCAATATTCTTTGATAACTTTCCTTTCTACAAATTCATTAATCACATTAATAAATTCTTCTTCAATTGTAAGAATTTTATTACAAATTACCATATCATTAGGGATATAAAAGTTAATGATAGTTTGAGTTTGAATTTTATAAAATTAAATGTTCCTCTCGGGTTGAAGGGACTAGAATTGGATAAAACATTCACAGGTAAAAATACGTGAACCTAGCCCAAACCCATGAAGGTTTCTTCGATTTTCATCCAAGGTCCTTATAGTTTCTACCAAATCTTGTCCTATTTTAACCATAAAATAGAAAACAAATAGCTTTTGGGTCCTTGATAATCTCTCCCTCGGTAATTGAATGGAAGATGAGGTATAATTTAAATGTATGAGATTAGAGTACTCAGTTAGGGGGAGAAGTTCAAGAAAGTAGAGAGTTAGATTTCGGCTTTCTACTTCTGCTTTTAGCAATCTAACGAGAACTTTGGAGAAATTGAAGGTACAATCAACGCAAAAGAGAAAAGTGGACGGAGATTCTAGAGATGTGAAGATCAAGAATTGCATAAAAGAGAAAAAGAAATGAGAGGAGTAGGAAGATTATGAATCTAAAGTGAAGAAACAAAAGTATGATAGATCAAAATCAAAATGTGGACCATAGAGAAAATTAGAAGAGAGCGATTGAGAACAAGTTTTATGATTTGGAGAGTTAGGAGG
This sequence comes from Dillenia suffruticosa, assembly GCA_033439265.1. Classification (NCBI taxonomy): domain Eukaryota; kingdom Viridiplantae; phylum Streptophyta; class Magnoliopsida; order Dilleniales; family Dilleniaceae; genus Dillenia; species Dillenia suffruticosa. The sequence goes on along the minus strand of JAVTVX010000008.1, from coordinate 16,068,554 downwards.
AAGAAAAAGGCAAATTAAAGTGAAAGGAAGAGGAAGATAAGATCGGTGATAATTTAACTAATGATTAAATGCCCTGGTGTCATAGTGATGTTGAGTTTGGAATACCCTTGTCTTAGAATAATGATTAATGAATTCTGTACCCATCAAAATTAATATTTACTGATGTTATACTGGTGGTTGTAGTTTAGAGAAAGAGAAATGAGGGAAGGAAGATTTGGGATCTATAGCGAACAAATAAAAGGAAGAATGATAAAAATCAAATGTATAGACTGTAGAGAAGATTAAAAGAGAGTGATTGGGAACAAGTTTTATGATTTGGATATTTTAGAAGAAGAAGAAGAGAAATTGAAGTAAAAGGAAGAGGAAGATAAGATCAATTCTACGATGTCATAATGATGTTGAATTTCGAATATCCTTGTATTAGAGTAATGATTAATGAATCTTGTACCCATCAAAATTAATATTTATTGTTGTTATACAAGTGACTCTAGTTTAATGGTAAGAATTCCACGTTGTGGCCATGGAGGCTTGCGTTAGAATCCCAGCTCCTACAATAGAAGTGATTTGAAATTTTAAATAATAATAAATGAGAAAGCAATTCTTAATAATTTCATGAAAAAATCCTAGACACATTTTAAATTTGAGGTCAATTACTTTTTTTAGATAGGATTGGGGGTTAAGTTACTCTTTTTGAATTCAGTTTGACTTAAGTAATTGCTAGCAAAGTTTTCGTTTGGTAGGACCATGGTTTAGGTCTGACCCCTAATTTTTTGGCCTACCTCCATGTGACACAAGTCTTGCCCAAATTTTTTCCTTAAATTACTTATAAGTTTAGCATAAACATAGTCTAGACAATGCCGGCCAATACTCAAGGTTATAGTTTGTCCAATTGTAATTTATTCCTTTTTTTTATTCATATAGTTATTAGTTAGTCAGGATGGTAGAGTGGTCTAAGGCGCCATGCTCAAGTTCTAGTCTTCGAAAGTGGGCATGGTTTAACTCCCACTTCTGATAATTTCCTTTGCAACCCCACTTACCAGGATAAAGTATTGGTTGTTGCTGTTTTGATTCATACCATTTTTTGAGTTAAAGAAGAAATGAATTTGCTTTTTCACTTACTAGACTGTGAGAGAATAAAAGTAAGGGTCCGTGTTCTTAAGAAAGCCGGTGATTAACACAAGTATCTCCATATACCAAACCCTTAAACATAATATAACAACAGATGCCGACAAATCAATAATCAACACAAGTATCTGCATATATCAAATCTTTATGCATAGCATAATAGCTCATCCCGACAAAAGTTTAATGAACTTCGAATGACTAGAAAAGACCACAAGATAGAGCCCTTTCCAAGTGACCTTACACTTATCACTTATCACAATGTACATAATTTGAGCCACTACTATTGTCAACCGACTCGGACTTAAGACCTGTGAGGTGTCGAGTAAGCCGAGACCAACTTGTAAACTACAAGCCAACTTAGAATAATGTGCACAGATTGTGTAGACATAATCAAGCTTCTTGTAGATATGTGATTCCCTTAATATAGTTATCAAAAAATACAAATCAAAAGCTTATCAAGTATAATAATTAGAAATTTCTTTTCAAATTACAATATTTCATGAATAATAGTTTCAATACTCTCTGATAACTTTCTTTGCTACATATTCCATTAATCACATTAATAAATTCGTCTTCAATTATAGGATTTTTAATATAGATTATCATGAATACAAAAGTTAATTATCATGCATAAAAAACTTAATGATAGTTTGGTTTTACAAAATTAATTGTACTTGTAGGGTTGAAATGACTAGAGTTGGATAGAAAGTTCATGGGTAAAAATACTTAAACCTAGCCCAAAACCCTAAAGGTTTCTCCGGTTACCATCCTAGTTCCCTATAGTTCCTATCGATTCGTCTCTTATTTTAACCATAAAATATAAAATAAATAGTTTTTGGGGCATTGATGATCTCTCCCTTGGTAATAGAATGAGAGATAAGATATAATTTAAATGAGAGAGATGAGAGTACTCGGGTAGAGGGAGAAACCGAAGAAAATGAGAGAGTGAGTTTTTAGCCTTCTACTTCTACTTTCAACAACCTAATGAGAACTATGGAGAAATTGAAGGTAAAATCGAAGGAAGAGAGAGAAGAGGATAGAGATTCCAGAGATGTGAGGACCAAGAATTGAAATAAAGAGAAAGAGAAATAAGGGGAGTAAGATTTTGTATCTAAAGTGAACAAATAAAAGGAGGAAAGATTAAAATCGAAGGTGTGGACAATAGAGAAAATTAGAAGAGAGAAATTGGGAACAAGTTTTAGAAGAAATTCAAGTGATAGGAAGAGGAAGATAAGATCAGTGATAATTTCACTAATCATTTAATGCCTTGATGTAATAATGATGTTGAGTTTAGAATATTCTTATATTTGAATAATGATTAATGAATTCTATACCTATCAAAATTAATATTTAATATTGCTATACAAGTGGTTATAGTTTAGTGGTAAGAATTCCATATTGTGGCCGTGGAGACCTAGGCTCGAGTCAATGTAGCCACAATAGAAGCGATATGAAATTTTAAATAATAATAAATGAGAAAGAAGTTCTTAATAATAATAATAAATGAGAAAGCAGTTCTTAATAATGTCAAAAGATCCTAGGCACTTTTTAAATTTGGGGTCAATTACTTTTTTTGACAGGATTGGATTAGGTTGCTCTTTCCAAATTCAGCCCGACCAAAATAATTGCTTGAAAAGATTTCGTTTGGCAAGGCCGTAGTTTAGGTGTAACCCCTAAATTTTTGGCCAACCTCCATGCTATGCTGGTCTTGCCGACTTTTCCCTTAATTACTTATAAGTTCGGCATAAACCCAATCTAAACAGAGCTAGCCAATACTCATGCTTATAGCTTGTCTAATCGAGGTAAAATTAATTTATATTAGGGTAAAATTAGAGCAGAATTAGAGTAAACTTAATTATTATTTGGCTAAAGTTAGAAGACAATTGGGGTAAAATTAAATTATATTAGCATAAAAATGGGGCCAAATTAGGACAAAATAAATTTATGATCTAGAATCTTCACTATTTTCTAAAACTAATATGGTGTGCCAAGAATAAAAGCAAAGCAAGACCATCACATATACTTGTCAGTTCATTTGGAAGCAACTTCATGTTATAGATGGCTTTCTTAAATTACTTAAACCTTCTCTTAAAAAGAAGGGTGTTCATAAGGGAATCATAACCACTTTTCTTGCACACTTATGCTTATATACATATAAACATTTATACATCTGTGCATTCAATCATGATCACTTAACTTGCACATCCTAGACAATGAACAAATATTGGGTCTAAGCAAAAAATATAGCTAAAGCAGGGAACAACCATTTATCTCTTTTATACATTTATCTCAAAATTAGCCAAGATATTTAACAAGTATAACACTATATATTCACATTTATATATATTGTCTATTTATCATTGTTGATTTACATATTGCTGGTATGTTCTTTCTGATGATATTCACATGTTTATTATATTTCTTATTTCCTTATGTCATGCTAACATGTTTCAAATTTTTAATTCTTGTGCAAGAAATAGATGCAATAACATCTTTGGTATAAGGAAAAGTAAAAGGAATCGGGATTGTCGAAGTATCTGAAGAAGCACTGTGGGCAGCTATTAATGACTGCCCAAATAAAGAGGGAAACAATACTTTATAGGAGGCCACCTTTGGTAATGTGGCAATACCCATAATTATTATTTAAAAGCATACTGAGTGAGTATGATTATTAATTTGTTACCTCATATTTTATAGGTGATAGTGTTTGAAATACCTGTAAAAGAAGGACCACTCTGAAGGATATATGGGAACTCACATCACAGCATATTGTAATGTCATTTAATTTTGACATACAACCAGTTGGATGTGAATCTCATATACTAGCCAGTGTTTGTGATCTTATAGCTAAAAGTTTGTGGTTTTGCCCCCCTAGTCAGGCCAATATCCCTTCGACATCAAAGGAACACATGAAATGCTTCATAAAGGCACTTTCTAGACATGCTTCCTTTTATAATTGTCACATGTTCTCATTCAGGTATTTTCTTTTACAACAAAGCTTTGTATTCAAAATAGACAATGAGGTTACTGTTGATGCATTTGTCCTCAAATCAATTTCACCAAACCTAGAGAGTATAGGTATACTCTGAAAAAAATAGTATGAATTTGACAAAACAGTTGAAAAGGTTTCAGTGAATGTCCCAAAAGTTCGAAACCCTTATGAATGGGAAGCCATAGTTTCAAAATCAAAATATACTCAGAAAGGTAATAACATATTTAGAGAAATACCATTTTGTTTACTTTTATATCATTACCATAACAAATCAAAATATTTTTGCCAAAAAAGGAAAAACAATTAGAAGCAAGAAAGCAGAGTAGATTATATCAAAAGTATATGTGCACTTTTGACTCTAAGTCATTTGTGAGGCGAGCCGGTCAAATTAAACTGTACAAAACTACCTATAAGAAGAAGGACAATTCATATGTCAACATAGAGTTTACTAGTATGATGGGAATTTACATGAACTTTTAATATCACTTCATAATAAGAGTTTATGCTAATATTTATATATGCAATTTGTATATATAGGAACAAGTTGATGAAAAGATGGCATCTGAACAAACAATTTCAACATAATAACTCAATATTGCATTCATTTGATATACTATCACTTAGCTAAATTAAGTAAATTTTCCATATATGATACTATCAAAGATGGGTATGAAGACAATTTTGTGATATTTATCGACATGGTAAGGAACATTCACAAAAGAAAGAAGTGTCCACTTTGAATTACAAAGACAAGAGCAAAAAGAAAAAGAAAGAAGATAGGATTTATAATTAAGAAAAAAAACAGACAAAGATCATTCGATGCAAATGACCAAACAAATGTTGAGTAGTGCTTCTAAAATTAGTCAAATATATTCATGTCTTTATTTAGTTAGTTATTGATTTGGTTTCTCATTATCAGTAGTTGGGAGTTAATTGTGATGTCAGTTAGGAGTAGTGTTGAGCCATGTTATTCACTTTTCTTCTATAATGTCTCATTTTTAGTTTTGTTGTCTTCTCCTCCTTAAAAGAAGTGTCTTTTTTCAAACAAGTAGTGGTATCAGAGCTCTATAAGAAAGAGATTGCTCGACAACTCACTATCTCTTTCAAAGCTATGTTTGATCTTTAACTAGGAAAATGAAAAGTAAGAGAGACAAAAAAATGAGTAAAACACAATTGAGTGAAATACCAAGAGTGAAAATTCCAATGTTGAGCAACAAAACCAATTCATCTTCTCATCCCCTAATTTGAATTTTTAAAGGGAAAATTATCACTTTTAGAGACTAAAAATGAAGATGATGTTCAAGTCTCAAGAGCTTTGGAACTTGTTGGAGAACAGGTGCGATGACATGAATCCCGCCAAGCCTGACCAATGCTTGTGGCAAGAAGGATTCAAACACTCTGTTCCTCTTTCAACAGTCTTTATGAAGATATTTTTTCAAGAATTGCAGCAGCTAGCACCTCCACTCAAGCATGGGAGATTTTGAAATTACTATGAAATTACGATTTTGAAATGTTAGCTATGAAAAATAATGAGGCTGTACCAGTATACTTGTCTAGGGTCTTCAGCATTATAATTCTTATGAAGTAAAATGGTGAGAGTGTTGGTAATAAAACTATTGTCAACAAGCTTTTAAGGAGTTTAATCCCAAAATTTGATCCTGCAATTGAAGAATCTAAGGACTTGCCTACTTATTCATTTGATGAATTGATGAGTTCTCCATTTAGGTGAAGGGGGAGTCTTCTCATAAGAGAAAAGCAAAAAATTTAATCGGTAGAGGTCATGGTGGCTATTGCAGTTGAAGTCGTGGTTATGGCAGAGGACGAGGCTAAATTTGAGAACAGTGGAAGTATAACAGCTCCATTCAGTGCCGTTATTGCAAAAAATTTGGTTACAAAGAAGCTGATTGTTGGATTAAGGAGAGAAATGAGAAGAAGCAAGCCAATTCTATAGAGATGATTAAAGAAGAAAATAAGCTATTCGTGGCTCATTTTTCTATTAATAATGCCTTGAATGAAGTGTAGTTCATGGATAATGGATGCTCCAATCATATGTCTAGAGCAAAGTCAATGTTCTAAGAACTTGATGAGTCACAAAAAGGTGAAGTTTGACTTGGAGACAACAAGCAGATGTAAGTTGAAGGGAAAGGGACGATTGTAATCAAAATTACATAGGTATTGTAAAAGTCCTTTGCCTAATTTAGCCCGTAATTTGTTAAGTGTTGAGCAATTAATGAATGATGGATATTCAATTCTACTTGATAATGGTTATTTTTTTGTTTAAGATAAAAAAATTGGGTGAGATAGTTGTTAACATTCCAATGACACAAAATAAAATGTTTCCATTAGAAGTCTCTGATGTGAAAAATTGTGCCTTGATTGCTAGAGCTAGTAATGTAAAAATGTGGTATTTGCATTATGGGCATTTGAATGTGAATGGCCTGAATTTGTTGGCCCAAAAAAATATGGTTGTTGGGTTGTCAAAATTTGATACTCTTTACTTTTGTGAGGGATGTGTTTATGGGGAACAATGTAAAAACTTCCCATAAATAAGTCTTGGAGGGCTTCTGTTTGTCTTGAGTTAGTGCATACTGATATTTGTGGTCTTGAGTTGGGTGTATTTGATGAAAAGCAAGTCAGAAACTTTTGAAAACTTTAAGAAATTCAAGGCACTAGTGGAGATGTAAAGTTGGTGTAGCCTAAAGTCTCTCCATTCAGATAGAAGTGGTGAATTTACCTTTAACGATTTTAATGTTTTTTGTGATGAAAATTACATTCATAAGGAATTGATGACACCACAAACATCCACTACAAAATTAAAGACATATGCCGACGGTAACTTATATTATCGGTGATTTTTAGTGACGGTTTTTTATACCTATAGAGACGTCTTATGACGAAACCGTCAAAAAATGTATATATTTTCCAACATGATAAATTGTCCACCAAGAAAAGTTTACCGACCGTCAGCAAAGATAGCACAATCGTCTACAAAAGTGATATTTAATTCTGATGGTTATTAGGGTGGTCAGTAAATGTGATAATTTTTTGCATGATTTAAAAATAGTCCCTATATAACTCTTTTTTATTGTCTACTTAACAATACCGCCTGTATTAATTATGCATCTATGGTAACACATAAATTGTACCGTTTTAAAAGTTGTTTTCAATTTTGACTATTATTTCTCGTGGTCAATAAATGTGACAATCTTTAGCGACGGTTTGAAAACACTTAATCATACCATTGCATAAATTCTACCTTCAATTAGAACGGTTATCATTTGTCATAAGCTCATTTACTCATCTACATTTTTGTTTTTTTTATTTCACACTAAAATAATTAAAATAAATTATAGAATAGTAAAACCAAGAAAAGAAAATGTAAAGTTAAAGATTTGAGGAGAGAGAGAGAGTGAATACGGCCTCTCTCCTCTATATAAATTCTATAGAAGGATGAAAGATGGTTTGGTACTATACCTTGGTTCTTACCAGAGATCGGATCAGTTATCTAACTTTGTGCGTGGTAACTTCGTGGTAAGTGGTAAATTCGCATGGTAAAAGTTGTTATTAAAATAATTTTGTGATAAGTGATAAGATCGGTAAGTGGTAAGTTCACATGATAACTTCGTGGTATGTTCCATTACCATAGTAACATTAGTTATCGTGGTAAGTTTCGTTACCATAGTAACATTAGTTATCATGCTATTCACGTGATAATTTTGTGGTATGTTATGGTAAGTTCCGTTACCATAGTAACATTAGTTATCATGCTAACTTCGTGGTAAGTGGTAATTTGCTCAATTATTTATTTTTATTTACACTTCAATATTGCTACATACAACTACTATATTTTATCATTTGTCATTTCCGTTACTTCTATTTTCATTTAATTGTGTCTCTTTATTATTTGTTTTAATTTCTTTTTTCTAATTTTTTTGTTTTTCAAATGATATTTATTTGTGAAAAATTATGTCTGTGAAATTTATATAAAATTTATTTGTGCAACTTAAGAAGACATGGTAAATAAATTTCAATGATAATATAATAATGTAAAAAATCTATATATTTAATACCAAGTTACAAAATCATCTTCAAATATATATATATTCATCTAAACAATTATATATTATATTCAAATACCTCAAACTTGTAAGAAATGTTGACTGAGAAAAAAAAAGAGAAAAAAAGGTTGAATGGGAGTGAGATAAGAAAAAAAGGTGGCAGATAAGAAAAAAAAAAGGAGAGTGAGATAGAAAGAAATATCACCGTTATATTTGAAAAAAAAAGAAAAAAAAGAAAAAAAATGATTGTCTCAAAAGGAGGCGAAAAATGTTTAATGAAAAAGGACGGAAAAATTGTGTAATGAAAAAATACCCGGGAAAAGAGATTTTAAAATTTTATTTTGAAAATTTGTTTGTTATTAATTTAATTTGAAAAAGTGGTACATCCAAGAAGATAAAATAAAAATGTAAAAAAATTACAAAAAATTTAGAATTATTTTGAGATACATATTCACTATTTTCCAATAATATAATAATATCAATTTTACATTATTATATAAGATATACATATTGCTATATATATTACAATCCATGATAATTATCAATATTAATTTAAATTATAATATATAAAAAATTTTAAAAATTTAAATATTTCATTACAAATATTTATCAAAATAACTAATAAATCATTCATTTTATTTTATTTTATTTTATCGGTGAGAGTGAGGTGGAAAAAAATTGATGAGAGAGAGAGAGAGAGAGAGAGGAAGGAAGAGAAGAAATTTTATATTATGGGTGAGAGTGAGATAGGAAAAAAAATTGATGAGAGAAAGAGAGAGAGGAAGGAAGAGAAAATGAAAAAGAAAAGGTTACAGGAGCAGGGACTCAAACTTGGGCATTGGATGTGAAATGAGAAGCTTCAAGCACGACACCACTTGCGATGTGTTGGATGGAATGGCCTTTGCTATATATATTTTCTTCTCTTCCTCAATTTTTTGCATTTGCTCGCCGTTGCAACCGCGCAATAGCACGGCCGCAACCACGCAGGCATCCTCATGCCAGTGTAGTTGCGGCCGCGGGCCCTGCAGCTGTAATTGCGTGCATAGGGGGATGCCAGTGCCCCTGCGCATACTTGTTGCTGCGCGCCCTGCAGCTACAACCATGAGGCATTACTATTCCTCTTTTTTTTTGTTTCTTCTTTTTTTTTAACTTCTTTTTTTACATATTTACCATTTTTTTGCTTTTTTTTTTTTAATTTTTTCCCTTAACCCTTCCCTTTTTTTTTTGAACTTTTTCTTTCTTTCTCTTCTTTTTTTTTTTTTTTTTTTTTTTTTTTTTTTACCTTCACTCTTCCGTTTTTTTAACTTTTTTTTTTGTTTCTTCTTCTTTTCCTTTTCTTTTTTTTTTATTTCGGTTTTTTCTTCACCCTTTGCTCTTCTTTTTTTCATTCTTTTTTTTTTCTGTTCCACTATTACAGGTTGCCCCAAAATGGAGGAATATATTGGTGGAGCGCGCCAAGAGAAATATATTGGTAATAATACATTAATTATCAATATTAATTATCAATATTATATAATTTTATATAAATTCTAAAAATATTTAATTTACAAATTTAACTTTTTTACATTAAAAAATTGATAACTCCACAATAAAATTATATTCTCATCAAAATCAATTTTCTAATTTAATCAAATTTCTCTTTTTTACGTAAAAGATATTTATTTCTTTATTCTAATTTAATTATTTTTTTCCAACAACAATTAATTCATTTTAGACAATTCAAAACAATGATTTCTTTCTTGGCACCACATCACAAATTAACAATCAAATTTGATCAATCACAAAAAAAATTTATCATTTTATTTCAAATTCAAACAACTCAACTTTACAAAAACTGGCGGTATAATGAATAGTAACAAGTGGTAATAAATAGTAATAATTGGTAACAAGTGATATGATCCATACATTTAATTTGAAAAATATTATTATAGTTGTTGGATTAATTAGTGATAATGAAAGTATAAAAAAGTTACAAAAAATTTAGAATTATTTTCAGATTCAAATATACTATTTTCTAATAATATAATAATAACATCTGTAAATTATTACATAATACATACATATTACTATATATATTACTATAAATTTTAAATTATATTATTGTTGAATGGAGAATATATGTTAGAAATAATATAAAATCATGATTATTAATATTAATTTATCAACCGCCCCACATGCCAAAATGATGGAACATATTGGTTTAGCGCATTTGGAATAAATATATTGGTGGAATTATCAACGTTATGTAATTTTATATAAATTTTAAAAAGAAAAATTATTTAATATATGAATTTAGCCTTTTAAAATTTTTCAGTGATAACTCCACAAATTTACGCTAAAATCAAAAACAATTCAAACAATGATTTTTGGCACCACATCACAAATTGGCGGTTAAATTTGGTAAAACTCCCAAATATTTTATCATTTTATTTCAAAATCAAGCGGCAAATTTTATGAAAATTCCAAAAATATTTTATCATTTTATTTCGGAATCAATGTACCCGCCAAAAACTTTTTATTTCTTTTGTTTTGAATGGGAATTTAATTTTGGCACCAATTATATTTCTCTTTTTTTTCTTTTTTACTCTTTTTACTTGCTTCTATTTAAACGAAAATAATATAAAATCACTAAATTAAATTTAACCTACCTATATTTATTAATGTTAGCGAAATCAAACCACCTTATCATAATATAAATATAAAATTTATTGTCTCATTATAATATGATTACAACATAAGGTGGCTTTGACAAAATTAATCAAACCACCTTAAGTAGGTGATAAGCAGGTACGTAAGTTTATATAGTGGTAAATTTGTGATATATAGTTATAGTAAGTAGATGGTAAGTGATGGTAAGTGATGGTACGTAATGGTAAGTGATGGTAAGTGATAGTAAGTGATGATAAGTAAGTGATAGCAAGTAATGATAAGTGATAGTAAGTGATGATAAGTAAGTGATAGCAAGTAATGATAAGTGATGATAAGTGATGGTAAGTGATGGTAAGTTATATAACCCTATATTACCATATGGATTTTTGTAAATTTTTTTTTTTTTTTTTTGCTTCTTCACATGGTTTTTTTGCAATTTTTTTTTATTCTCTAAACAATGAATTTTTGAATTTTTTTTCAAAATATATAATATTAATAAAGATAAAAAAAAGAAAAGAAAAAAAAAAGAAAAAGTGTCATGATTTGCATTTTGCATTTACATTATATATTTACAAAAAAAGAAGAAAACAAAAATATTTAGCAAAATATATAATATTAATAAAGATAATTACAAATGATGAATTTTTGTTTTGTAATTTTTTTTTGAAATTTTTTTCTTGTAATTTTTTTTTCTTTTTTATTGGTGAAGAAATCTCAAATTGTTTGTTTGATTCTACTACTTGCCTTTTCTAGAGTTGTGTGATTAAAAAATAGATGATTTGTACAGGCTCTCCTATTAAAAACTCAACTTTCTACCCAAAGACCTAATTTGAAGTTTTCTTCAGAACAATCAGCACTTCAACTTTAGTTGTGGGCCCGGGGTGCCCGCGCGCACTAAAATGGGAGGAATATATTGGTGTAGTGCTCCAAAATGGAAGAAATATATTGGCATAATCATTAAATTTATTTATATTTACGTTAACGAAATCAAACCAATTTACTATAATATAAATATAAAATTCATTGTCCCATTACAATATGATTACAAGATGATGTCATGGTTTTGACAAAATTAATCAAACCACCTTATCATTGAAAACGTGTTGCCTTTCACAAAATTAAAATAAAAAGTTTGAATTAATTTAAACTACTTTATATTAGCAGATGAATGAATCAACGGGTAATAAACCTAAGCATGTGGCATGGCAACAAGTGTATTTTTTAATATTGGTTACTTTAATAATCATTTAATTAGATTAATATATCTATCCAATATATTTATCAAGAATAATGTTAATAATGTTGCACAAAATAATGTTAATAATGTTGCTAGTGCAACATAAATTTTATCTCGACCCCTAGCAATATTAATTTTATTTTGGTGCCTAAGTGTTAACAATAGTAATTGAGCAAGCAGTAATTGCGCTGTACAACAAATGCACAAGAGAAGAGAAAGATGTTGTTAGTTGATAGTGTTGCACAACTTGATATTATTCTCTTAAATATTATTGTTAATTAATCTTGTTAGTGGAGTTTATTGTCTAATTTTGTACATGATATTATTCTGTTACAACTTTTGACTTATCTCAAATGAAAACTTTAAAATATTTTTTTATGGATTAAAATTCTAAGTTTTTTATTTTAGCATAGGAAATATAATTTTGTTTACACATTATCCAATCATTCTATATTTTTATATTTTTTCTTCTATTTTATTTAGTGTATCATGGTATAATGCATGATAACAAGTGGTAACAAATAATAACAACAGGTAACAAGTGATAGTGTATAATGGTATAATGCATAATAACAAGTGGTAACAAATTGGTATAAGTGGTAATAAATAGTAATAATCGGTATCAAATGATATTCTTATAATAAGTGGTACAATTGGTATAAGTATAGTAAACAATGTTAACAGAAATGAAAATACAAAGAAAATCAAACACAAAAATTACAAAATAAAATTCATGATGTAATAATAAGAAAAAAGGTAAAACAAGATAAAATTAAACTCACAAAAGATAAAAATGCATTATACACCGGTGGGGATAAGTGTATTAATGAAAAGAGTAATGAAAATTTATATGGATCTAATATATCCAACTACATGATAATTTTTTGAACATAATATGTTTGGCATGTATGATTCATTCACAGATTTACATAATCATTTACAAATTTACATGATCGTAGATAAACCAACTTCTTATGCATTTAATGTGGATGAAAATAAGTTTTATGAATTATTTTTAGAATGTTAAAAAATCAATATATCCAAATTAAAGTGAACTATACTAATTTTAAATAATGTTACATGTGAAATATTAGTGGTTGAAATTAGTGGTATATGTGTATGTGTGTGAGTAATATGTGAAAGTTGTGTATATGGAAATTGTGGAGTGTCTATGAAAGATTAAATTTTTATTCATTGCAGATTATGTTTTGTAACTATAAATTGTGATCGAATTTGAGAATCAATTTCTACTGATACAATAGATGCAAAATTTAGTGTTTCTCATAATTATACCAATATAATTAATTACACCATTACATATAATTACATTATATTGTCATATTTTCAAATTATACTCAATAAATTTTCAAAACTATAATACTATATTATATAAATTATTAATTTCATATCATTACATTATTTAAATTAATAATATTAATAAGTTTATTATCATCAAATATAGAATATATATTATTTTTTATTAATCAAATAGATATAATATTAATCAAATATAGTAACTAGTTAGTAAGTATTTGCTAATAAATAGTAAAAATTATAAGTGATTTTTTAAAGACACATATGAAAGACACATGGGAAAAATTAAGAAACGCGGCAATGAAAAAAGAGGTGGAAGAAAAAATGCGGTAATGAAAAAAGAGGCGGGAGAAAAAGCGCGAAGGCGAAGTTTTAAAAATTTGTTTGTAAAAATTATATATTATAAATCATACGTAGACGAAAGTTCCACAATCAAAATTTCTTTATCCTTTCCTTGAAAGCTCTTCTTCCATAACCCATTTAAACATCTCACTCATATTTTGCAAAGTTTTATCAAAAGTTAATCACGTTTGGTATTTGAAAGATTTGACAAATGATGGATAAGTATTGTATGAAGAATTACAACTATTCCAAAAAAGAATGAACACCTTATTTTTATTTTAATTTGAGATTTAATATTAAAATATCATTTTTAATTTTTTATTTTGAACGGTTGTGAAGAAATATAAACATCAATGCTATCAAGATGTTTTGGATTTAAAAAAAAAAAAACGTTCTCTGCTTACTTCTCTGGTAATTTTTCATTTACATTCATTATTTATAATTTATAATGATTTCACTATTTTACTATTGGTTTTTAATGAACAGATTGCCACGAAAAATTGTGGATAAAGATCAAAAATTGTGATTGTAGATAAAGATACCTTCAAAAACTGTAACGAACATTTTTTGTTTGGAACATCTCAGAAGACATGTAGTTGTGAGACATGTAATCTTTTTTTTTATTTTTTTTGTCTTATATGTATCAATCATTTTAGTTTGTATCAATTACAATTCTTATAATATTTATATTATTTTTATAATTTCTTTATTTTTCAGTGTTTTAATTTACCTATCATCTTTTTTTTTTTTAAAAAAGAAACCATCACTATTGATATTATGTGATAATCATATGGTAACATTGGTAACGAGCAGTAATTTAGTGGTAACTGAAATAATAATTTTTTTAATATTTGTAGTAACAAAGAATTAAAAAGAATAACATTTCTAACATAATATAATGATAAAAGAGAGAGAGTAACATTTTCTAATGCTTGTGAAACCGACGGTACAAAATAGGAACCATGACTATTAGTAACCATGTGGTAATCGACAGTAACCATGGTAACCGACAGTAACATGTAGTAATCTACAGTAACCTTGTAGTAATCTACAATAACTTATACTAACATTTTTCAACCGATAAAAACAGTAATTTTTCCTCACTTGTGGTAACCGATAATACAACAGTAACTTATACTAACATATGATAATTTAGTGGTAATCGACGATAAAAGATAATAATATTTTCTAACATATATGGTAACCTATGATAAATGGTAGTAACATTTCTTAATAGTTGTGGTAACTGACGATAAAAGATAATAACATTTCCTAACACATGTGATAACCGATGATAAAAAATAATAATTTTTACCGATATTTTGAAACCGATGGTAAAAGATAGTATTTTTACTAATACTTTTCTAACCGTCATTATAAATCAATCACATGCTCCAACCGTCATCAAAACCGTGGAGATAGATCTATCCCGACTGATATATAGTCGACTGAAAGCGTATCCGTTGGAGAAAGTTTTGTTGACGATTTTAGTATGTTTAGCAAACGGTTTTCGTCCGTTTGAATAGTGCATTTGTTTTGTAGTGATCGGAGCAAAACAGAGTGGCATAATGGAAGAATTACGCCGTTATTGAAATGGCCAGAACAATGGTGACAACAAGCGGTCTTCCTAAGTAGTTTTGGGGAGAAAGAGTGGCCACAACAATATATCTTTTGAATATCTCACCTACAAAGGCAATCATGAACTAGACCCCATATGAAGATTAGAAGGCAGGAACCCATAGGTAAGCCACTTAAAAATTTTTGGTTGTATAGCCTACACTTTGATTACTTCTCTATCTCACTAAAAACTTGATAAAGAATCTAAAAAATTATTTTTGTTAACTATAGCCTTCAATCTAGAGCATATAGGCTGTATAACCCTGTAAGTGGCAAATTGATTATAAGCAGGGGTATTAAGCTCAATAAAGAAGAAAAGTGGACCTCGAAGTAATAACAACACAACAACGACAAATCAAATTCCATAAGATGTTATACTTCCTACAATAGAACCACCTGATGTACACGGTGATAGTAGTTTAACATCTAGCCAATCAACTCCACCAAGTAGATCATCTACTCCAACATGCTCTTACTCACCCCAAATTCTTCTCCAGAAACTCCTCCAAAAAAATTCCTTATGGGAGATAAATGCTTCGTGCAATTTTGCTTTGTATGTCTCTAACCCCACTTGTTATGTTGAAGCTGTGGGAAGTCTTGTGTGATACGATGCAATGATTGAGGAGATGTTAGCTATACAAAAACACGAGACACAGAAAATGGTTGATCTACTAAAAAGAAAGAATGTTATTAGAGTCAAGTGGGTGTACACTACAAAAAAACACGATTTTAACTACGCATTTTCACGACGGAAAAAATTCATCGCCATTTTGCGACAAAACCTTTTTCGTCGCTAATTTACCACAAAATTTGCTATGAAAATGAAGTCGTAGCTAAATTAACAACGGACACATCATTAGTGACTAAATTCGTCGCTAATTAGTGATGAAAAAATTTTCGTGACTAAATTCGTCGCTAATTGACGACAAAAAATTTTTCGTTACAAATTTCGTCGCTAATTAGCAACGAGTGGCTAAATTTTGCCACGGATTTAAAATCCGTTGCAAAATTTAATCTTTTTTAAATATAATTTTATTTTTTCTATTTTTCTTTTTATTTTATTAATATGTTATATTTAAGTTAAAAATTAATTTAGCGACGGATTTGTTTTCCGTCGCTAAATTTAGCGACGAAAATCCCAATCCGTCACTAAATTTTTTTATAAATCCGTGGCAAAATTTAATCTTTTTTAAATAGAATTTTATTTTTTCTATTTTTTTATTTTATTAATATGTTATATTTAAGTTAAAAATTAATTTAGCGACGGATTTGTTTTCCGTCGCTAAATTTAGCGACGAAAATCCCAATCCGTCGCTAAATTTTTTTATATATAATTAAATAAAATATAATATTAATATAATATTTAAATTAAAAAATTAATTTAGCAACGACGAAATTTATCTGGTGGTAATTTAGCGACGGATTCCAAATCCGTCGCTGAATTTAATCTTTTTTAAATTAGAATTTTATTTTATTTTTATTTTATATTATTCATTTATATTAACAAATCATATTATTATGTTATAATATTTTAATTTACATTTTATTTTATTATATTATATTTCATTTTTTTAAAAGAATAATATTATTTAATTCTTAAAAAAAACCATATATTTTATTTTATTTAAATTATATATATATTTTAATTAATTTATTATTATTTTTCTTTTTTTGTTTGATTTAATATTTTTTATTATTGTATTGATAACTTTTATTTAATTTATATTATTTTATTCATTAATACAAATTTTTTAATTAAATATTAATCCGGACATGCTGGGCGCGAGCCTGCGCGGGCGCCGGTGCAAGCCTGCGCGGGTGCCGGCGCATGCACGCATGGGCGCCAGGCGTAGGTAGGCGCGCGCGCATGCCTGGGCGCCCGCGCAAGCCCTCTCGCGCGCCCGCCCCCTGGGGGGCCCCGCATGCCTACTCGGGCTCCTGCGCCCATGCCCTGCGCGCGCCCGCGCATGGCCACGTGCCTGGGCGCCCACGCATGCCCGCACAGGCACCCACCCTTAATGCTATTGAAGGGATTCGAACCTTAGACCTCGAATTTGAACGGAAGACATGTCACCAATGCACCATCACTTAGTGTTGTGTGATAATATTTTTTTTTTTACTTTCTTCCTCCTCATTTGTTTTCTATTCTCACTTTTTTTTTCCTTCCTCTTACTCTCATCTCTATTTTTGTTTTTTTTTCCTTTCTATTCTCATTATTGAAATTTCTTATATATAATAATTATATTGAAACTTCTTATATATTCAAACGAATAAAAATATTTTGTGATTAAATATATAGATTTTTTAAATTATTAATATATTATAATTTATTGATAATTATAATTTTATATTATTGAGATGCCGTAATCCATTTTTAAACTATGGAGTAAAAAAATAAAATGAAAATGAAAAAGAATAATAAAATAATAAAATAAAAGAAAAACAGAAGAAAACAAAATATAATATTAATATATTTTTTAATTAATTTATTATTTTATTTTAAATTAGTATTTTATTATTTTTTATTTTATTAAAAATTATCATATTTATTATTTTTAATTAATATTATTTTAGGTTGGTGGTTTAAATAAAAAAAGTTATTATATTTATTATTTTAATTTATTATTATTAGAAAAATGTGAAGGCAAGATAATAAGTAATAAAAAAAAATTTATATCACATAATATTATTTGGCTTGGTGGTTTACAGATTTATGCTTATGCGTATGCGTGCAAGTGTGCAGGAGTTCGAACCACGGTGGAGGCAGGAGGCAAAGCGGCATTTTCCAGCAATTAAGTGAGGAGAGCGGCTGGAGCGGGGGTGCTGGCTCGGGCAGGTGGGCAGCTTGCAAGTTGGTGCTGGCTCGGGTGGGTGGGGCCCGTCCAGGCTTCCAGGCTAGTGCTAGCTCGTGGGCAGGGCCATCTAGGCACGTGCTGGCTCGGGTGGGCAAGGGCCCGTCTAGGCACGTGCACTCCCCGAGCATTTCGACGAATTTGCAATAGCGACGGATTTTTTTATTTGTCACTAAATTAGGGACGAATTATTTTTTGACGGACTTTTTTTTTTGCCTAAATTAGCAACAGGTTTTAGCGACAAAAATTATCTATCGCTAAATTTAACGACGAAAGGGTTCTCACAGTAGCAAGGTGTTGATTTCGAAGAAACATTTTCACCGGTTACTCACTTTGAAACCATGAGAACCTTTCTACCCTTGGCTACACAATTAAGTTGGCCGGTGTACCACTTTGATATCAAATCCCCTTTCTTAAATGGTGAGCTAAAGAAGTCGTGTATGTTCCTCAACCTAAAGGCTTTGATAGTAGTGATAACAATATGATCTAAAGTAAGCCCCACGAACATGGTATAACAAGATTAACTCTTATTTTTGGGAGAATGTATTTGCAAGGAGCAAAAATGAGCCAATGCTTTATGAAAAAAGGCAAGGTAATTTTGATCTTCTAGTGGTTTCTGGTGGTGTATCTTGATGACATAATTTATCTGGGGTCTTGTAAGTCCCTTGTTGGAGAATTTAAGTCTTGCAAGATGAAAAATTCGAGATTTCATATTTTGGCTTTATTGCATTAGTTTCTTGGTTTGGAGGTAAACCAAAGTGTAAATAGGATTTCTATTTCTCAAAGAAAATATGCAATTGATTTATTGAAAAACTTAATATGCTAAACGATAAAATGGCAGTAACACCTATGAATGTGAATGAGACTCAAAGCTACCAATGGCATTGGTATGACTAGTGCAAGATTCATCCATGACCGAATAGTACATCACCTCGGGGTGGCAAAAAGGATACTTCATTATGTTGTTGGAACACCTGATTTTGGAATTTGGTACTCAAAAGTATCGGTTTTCAAACATTTTGTTTATACTTATAGTGATTAGGTAGGTTGTTTGGATGATAAAAAGAGCACTTGTGGTTATGTTTTCTTCCCGAATTCAAGTGCTATTTCACGGAGCTCAAAAAAGAAGCAAGTGAGTATGGCACGAATTAGCAAATTGCCGATCTTCTTACGAAGTCGCTACCGTATACCAAGCATGAAAAATTCAGAATGTAGATGGGAGTTATAAATTTTCAATCAAGGTGGAATGTTCACTACAAAACAAATGTCGTATCTAGACAGATGGAAACCATCTGCAAAACCCATTAAAATTGTCTGCAGAACCTTCTCTGATGGATGGGTTTCAGTTGGCCATACACTAGTGTGGATAGGTCTATCCCAACGGTTTTTGGTCACTGTTGGAGCATGCCCTTGATTTATACTAATAGCTAAAAAAGTGTTGGTAAAAGTTACGGCCTTTCATCGTCGGTTTGAAAAGCATTAGTAACAGTTAATGTCCTTTATTGATAGTTATCACAAGTGTTAAGAAAAGTTACTGTCTTTTAGTATCGGTTAGAAAAGTGTTAAAAAAAGTTATTGTCTTATATCATCAGTTATTACATGTGTTAATATAAGTTACTATCTCATATCATCCGTTATCACAAATGTTAAGAAATATTACTGTATTTTATCGTCAATTATCACAAGTGTTAGGAAATATTTCTACTTTTTATCATCGGTAACCATAAGTGTTAGGAAAAGTTTTTTTTATCATCAGTTACCGCAAGTGTAAGACAATTATTGTATTTTATCATTGTTTACCGCATATGTTAGGAAATGTTACTACATTTTATCATCGGTTAGCACGTGCCATAGGAAAATTTACTATCTTTTATCGTCGATTACTACATGATATCAATAGTGATAGTTTTTTTAAGATGGTATAAATTTGAATTGTTATAAGTAAATTAAGAGACTATAAAATAAAGAAATAACAAAAATAATATTAATGTAATAAAGATTGTATTAATATGCGAGAATTATTGATATATTGATTTGTAAGTATACTAACGGATACATATAAGATCAAAAAAAAAAAAAAAGATTGAAGGCACAAACAAAAATATTCACTTTGATTACAAAAAATATTACCATCACAATTTGAAGGTACAATCTTAGTATCAAAACCAGATAATTAAGTAAATAACTGAATAGCGGTGACTAACTTCATGCACGATCCTTCATGTCAATATATTTCTAAAAATTAGTAATGAAATGAATATAATTATATAGTGACATTATAAAAAATGGTTGTAAATAAAAATATTATCTTTTAGGATGAAGTGAGGTGATGACGGTTAAACATACACAACCTACCCTTGAAATCAGAGGTTTTGTCATCTTCAGTTAAAACCATGACCTCAAGGAGAATTGTCCACATCATCCCTAAGGTAACAAAGACTAAAAGATGTTAGTTACCACCGTATTTAGGAAAGCAAGCTCCCTAATTCTCCCTGCTATTGTATTATAGTCAAACTCAATAGCCGTGGTAAAAACTGCCAAAAAAAAAGTCCAGCAATCAACAGAGAATTATACCTTATTTTAGTAAGTTTATATGACACGTGACCACAGATAATCACTATATATCCACAAGTATGTGAGAGCTCAAGATGACAAATAAACCTCCTCAAGAATTCTTTCCTATGGTAATCCTATTGGCCAGTAGACGTCACTTACAACACACATCAAACATGTGGATAATGAGGGCAATTAAGGACCTTGCCAAGATTTTCATGCTTGGATAGATCTAGAAGACAATCTTAGGAAACGCAGTTTCCTAGATCAAGTGAATTCATTTGGTAACGGTTTCCTCTCCGCCATTTTTGTTGCATGTATTACTACACATGCATGTTTTAGAAGTAAAAATGCCACATGCAAATTAGTTGCTTATTTTCACGGTTTTAGCAAGTCCACATGGGCAAAGGGAGTTTAGAATGATGAACAGTAATATCACAAATATGGGGACAGAAATGTGAACTGGCTTCATGGACTTCATGTTCACCAAAGAACTTGAAAATAATTAATAACAGGAGCAAGGTAATAGAATAATTTGCACAAAAAAGAAAAACAGACAAAAAAATGGGTGATGAAAGTGAGCACCTCAGAAAAATTGTAAAGCTAGTGCATGAAACATTCCAGAAAAAATGTCACTTTTTTTATTCACTGATAATTTAAAGGGCAGCAATGAGGTGCTACCTAAATCAAACCAGGATTGATTATTACAACATTGACCAAAATGTCAACTCAATATCCAATTTCTCCATGCCAAGAGATAAAAGTTTTCAAAGAAACTGAAAAGAAGAACAAAGGCTCCTCCCATGGATATACACCCGTTTCTTTTCTTTTCTATTAGTAATTTAAGGATAGTAGGAGTGATCAAGAATTAGGAATAATGAGAATCCAAAGGTTAGCTAATGGTTTCCTACACATATTTTAACAATTTTCAAGACAGTTTGAGTTTTATTTCAATTCATACCCTGCAGGAAGGCAGAGTACTTGGAATTTTAGTTGAGGGGAGCCATTCATTTGTTACCCTGCAGGGTCGTCCTTTGAGGTTATAGCTACATGTTGTATCCTCATTTTGGTACAGCCAGGAAAAGTCATAACAGGCCTATTTATTTCTCTATAATGCATAATCCAATATAAGACTTGCAAATTGCACTTTACTCATCTGCTTTGCCTTGATATTCTGGGCCACCCTTTACCAACACATTATTCACCAATTATAAAATGGTTCAACACCTCCACATTGCTTGCTAAGCATCTTTCAAATAGAATCCACCACTGACGCTGAAGAAATGATAACAAACCATAGCATCAATGGACCCAATTGAAACAAGTCCATTTTACACTACCCACAAATTGGAGGAACCTATTGATTCAGCTAGCCACTTAAAAACCTTGCAAGTTCCATAGAGTCCCAGCCCATCCTAATATGCTTGCATGCCTCTAATATCATAAGTCTCTCTCATTTCCCTAGACATCTATGCAAAATGCTCTGTGCTGCTAACACAATGAGACAAACCCCTACTCACCGGATAAATAGCTAAAAGGAGGTCCTCAAGTCACCATTACAAAGCATGATCCCTCTTTCCATCACAAGAGAATTAATCATCAAATAACATCCTTAAATAGGGAATTCCAATAAAGCCACAATATTAAACCGACAAGGGTATAGCTTAGTCATGGTATTGAGGAATTGGTATTTTAACTTAGAAACCAATACATGAAATTGTGGTGAATATTTTTAGGGCTCAGGCATGGAAAACCTTACTGTTGGAGGTGGGTTTGGCTCCACAAATGATGGCTTTACTAACTCGAACTTGGAAGTTGGGCCGTCTTCTAATCTTGATCAATGAGTCTTGCAAAAGATTGTTGGAGGGTGCTCGACGGGAGAAGCTCTATCACTCAAGTTAGAGAGCGATTTCGAAAGGAAAGAACAGATTGAAAGAAATTGCACGTACGTTATATGTGAGTTTAGAGAGTATATGTGTGTGTACCTGGTCGATTGACCCCTTGATCTATATGTAGTTATCGGACATAAGAGACATGTGTCAATGAGGTGTCGAAACCCTAGTTTCCATGCAAAAGTATCCTAACATTATGGGATTACGACAACGAGATTCTACAAGATCTCAATGATCTTCAATTAGGAAAGTTCAGATAGTTACACAGATTTTCCTTCATGCGTTTGAGGTCTCCCTTCCATTTATAGGAGATTCCTTCCATGTTTGTTGGAGAAATGAATATTTACCTTAATTAGTCGGGGGATGATCACCGATCGCCGATTGCCAAGTAAGTGTTGCAACCAATCGACCATTTACTGATTAGGACACGATTGGTGCACAGAGAAAGAGAGAGGGAGAGAGAGAGAGAGAGAGAGAGAGAGAGAGAGAGAGAGGACCATGTCTACCTGTTTGGGAGATAGATCCCCTGTTGACGACGCGTTTTGATCGATGCACCCCACGTGCGAGGGATTCGGATCGTTTGAAGCGTCGTGATAGTAATAAACCAAGCAGCTAGCCGATCAGGTAAATACTAAACAACTGAAGACCGGGCCACCAAGAATCATCCATTATCATGCGGATTGGTTTTGAGCCCAATATGGTTTGGGCCGCTTTGGCCATGCATCATTATTTGCCCCCACTCCTGTTGTGGCTTTGGAGGAGGAATGTCAGGAGTATAGTCTAGAGAAGACCCTTTGGATTTTGCAAATCAAAACATTACATGTGCCACGTGCCGCTTCGGTTACCATGAACTGTCTTAACATGCTATTTATTCTACTCATTTATTGATTGGCTCCCCTTTACTTCCTTTATCTTTTTTGTAGTTAAGCTTTTTAGCAATTCAGCTTTCTGTAAAGATTTCCTATAAGAAATAGCTAAGGATTCATTATCTATTTCTTCTTCGAGTATCGGAGATATTAGAAGCACCATGTTGTAGAAAGAACTACGCAAGATTAAAAATGTGATGCTATTAGGCAACAACCTTGAAATCTTATCGGCAACTAATGCCAATAGAGCCAACATGGTCTTGGGGAAACGAGTTCCGATGTACAAACAATCAATGAATTTCGGTCTGAAGGTGCCATACATCGGCGCTATTGCTAGGATCCCATTACGTTGGAATATATTCCCCACTTTGCTGATTCTCAATGTTTGGTGTTTGGTGGTAACACTTATTTCTCTAATAAGTTTTTGTTGGTTATACTTTGATTTTAAAGTCTTGGCATCTGTGTTCTCATTGAAGAAGTATGGGAAGGGGGCTCCACTAGAGATTGGTTCTATCTGCAGACTTGGCCGGAGTCAAATTGGAAGTTTGTCTATAGTAAGACCATCAAGAAAAGCTGGATGTACAAGTTCTTTTTCATCAAATTCTTGAAGGAAGGCCTAATGTCGAGGCTTCCATCGCCTGATACAAACTCATTTACCGGGTTGAAGCCTTGCAAAGATTGCTGTAATTTAGGCTTTTTTCGGTCTATGGGTGAATATTGTGTGGCTTCACGGAGAAGCGTCTGGATCGACCATCTCCTAGACGACGAGGTATTATTGCTAGCGGGTCTGTTGCTTGATCCCCTGTTACAAGAGAAGGCAAAGAAGAAGCTTGTAGATTGCTTGCATTTCCTCATAGGGGAGGATTTGAAAGAGGTAACTACTAATCAACGGTTGGGGAAGAGATTAGTGGGGAGCGCAGAAGAGACCTAGAACATGTCGAGAGCTCGTTCGCCTAATTCGACCCTACTCGCCTCGTTAAGGGCTATAAGGAGGCGGGTGCTATTGCGAGAGTTCCTCGAAGAGGAGTCCGGTGAGAGCCCAATAGAGAGATCTCCCGCAACCTTAGGACATGCTTGGTTGATTGCTGATGAGTCGGTGGAAACTAGCGATAGCAAGCTCAATGGTGAGCATTTTGTAAGTGGAATTGGTAGAGGAGTTGCTAGAATGAGAAGCAGCTATAGGTGCCAATAGGAGTGGGAGTAACCAAGGGGACAAGAGGTCATTCTCCTGGAAGTATTGGAGAGCCAGGAGGTTCCTTAGGGGTTCTGAAGATGTTGGCCCCAAGTCTACTACTGTTCCATTGGTGCCCTTGGACAGGGGCAAGTGTCCGATGCTTGAGGAGAAGGTATCCCCCAATACGATTCTTGTTTGGTCTTCTGATGGGCATAGGGGTTCAAAAGAGTAAGGGATGGTGACGATTAGTGATGGAGACAATCATCACTGTTATGTAGATATCGTGGAAGGGAAGTGGATAGCCGATTGGTTGGATTTCTAACGTTTAGATTTGGAGTTGAATAGGCTCTCACTCGAACAGGGCTACGAGGCCTTGTTTTCAACAGATCTGGAGTTGAATAGCCTACTAACTGGTGTTCATTTGTCTAGACCATAGTCCTGGCTGAGTTTCAAAAGTCACATAGGGAGCAACACTGAGTCAAATAAGGCAAGGTCCTCTACGGCGGCTATGATTACCTGTGCTGAAAAGGTAGAGAAGTTAAAGGGCGAATGGGATGCGGCCCTTCAAAGATGTGGGGATCCCGAGGCAGAGGCCAAGGTGAGCAAGGCATCTCTTTAAGCCATAAGGAAGTTGGTCGACGTATGTAGCCGATCCCTTCAAGCTGTTGAGCAGGATTGGCTGAAGTAAGAGCCACCATTGTGAACAATGCACGCACCCAGTGCTAGTCATCTGAGAAGCTTCAATATGCTATGGAGATGATTCGGTAGGCAAGGTTGGCAGATACTGTAACACCAAGCTTAAAAAAAAAAAAAAAAAAAAAAAAAAAAAAAAAACAATATTTGGAGACACAGCGTTTTGGGACAAAACGCTGCGTCCCCAATTGGGGATTAGGGTTAAAACCCTAACCCCCTTTCTCTCTCTCTCTCTCTCTCTCTCTCTTTCTCTCTCCCCGACGTTCCCTCTCCTGCGGCCGTTCGTCTTCTCCTGCGGCCGTTCGGCTTCCTCCGCCACAGCCACCGCCGCCATCCTTCTCCTCCTTCTTCTTCTTCTTCTCCTTCTTCTTCTCCTTCTTCTTTTTCTTCTTCTTCTTCTTCCCTCTCGGTTTCTCTCTCTACCTCACTCTGTCTTCTCTCCCTCTCGCGATCTCCCATGATCGCTCTCTCAGTCTCGCCGCACACCGCTACGAGCCTCCGCGAGCATCTTCTTCCGCCATAGCGCGCGACTGCAGTGCCTTCTGCAGAGCGATCCCCCAGCGCACAGCGCGAGCGAGCGCAGGAGCGCGAGCGCAGGAGCGCAGGCGCGCGAGCAGAGAGCGCGAGCAGGCGCGCGAGTAGGGCACGCGAGCGCGCAGGGGCGCGAAGCAGCCCGCACGAGCCAACGCAGCGTACGGGCGCGTGCCAGCACACGGGCGAGCACCAGCCCGCGAGCTACTGTCAGACCGCAGGCCCATCAGCTGTAGGCCCACCGGCCCATCGGCCAGCCAGCCCGCTGGCCTGCAGACCAGCGAGCCCGCTAGCTGTAGCCCACGAGCCCAGTCCGGCCCGTGGCCCACGAGCCCGCGACGGCCCACGAGCCCGTGACAGCCCACGAATCTCTACGCAGGTAAATGACTTAGGGTTTTGCTTCGGATCTGTGTGTTTAGATCTAACAAATAAACCTTGTTTTGATAGGAAACCCTACAGACTTTGGAGTGACCGAAGCGACTTTCGGACGAGACTCGGCGCTTCGAGAAAACCCTAGGTGAGGAGATTTCAGCTTTAATTGATAAATTGGATGAATCTATGATTTAATCTAAGATGAAAGGTTTTGTATATGTTTAGAGTGTAAGTGGAATGCGAATAGAATACAATTTCTGAAATGATTATATGTGACTTTGAAAGTTAAGTATAGAATGTTATAGAAATTGAATGATCTGATACGAAAGAAGCGTATTATAGAATCACAAAATCATGTCGAGTGAATTCGAGTAGTTTCTGTAGAGTTAAACTTTGGAATATGCATGAAAGTATCTGAGTTGTAGGGTTGGATTGAAATGAGCCGTAAAGTGGAGGATATTATACATTTCATGTCTTTCGGATAAACCCTAAAAATGCTTGAGAAAATGATATTAAATTTTGATGATCTGATTAGGTTAATCTTTTTGGAGATCGAGGAAGCAGATCAGATTTGATTAGTTTTGAAAATAGGGAGTGACCACCCTCCCTAGAATAGTGAGTGGGACTTTGACATTCGCTATTGATTGAAAATCACGTTTCAAAAATAACTTTTAAATGATATGTTTCTGCAAAATGTATGATTGTTATGACTTTCCAATATTTGATGAAATGTTTTGCGACCTTTGGAGTGTCTTAACTGCTGACTTTATTGATATGCATCCATGAGTTTTGATAAACATATATTGTGCCATATTTTCGACATATTGATATGTTTTAATGCTTCCACTGCATTGGCACATGGTTTTAAATGGATTTATTTACACATTTGGGCTGTATGCCCGGCCGACTTTATGATATTATGTTTTGGGCTGTATGCCCGGCCGACTTTATGATATTATGCATTGGGTTGTATGCCCGGCTGACGTTATGATATTATGCATGGGGCTATATGCCTGGCTGATCTGGTGATGGGATGCATGGGGCTACGTGCCCGGCTGATATGATATTGTGAACCGTAGCTACGAAGGACATCTGGTAGAGGCACCCCTTGTGTCCGGATACGCTTCGGCCGGAGGTATCCGCCAGATTGTCGTGTGTATGGGTGTCCCAGGTTGACCCTCATCGGAGAGGACGTTGAGTACGGCTCCGTCTAGCACCAGGCGGGGGCACCATACACGGCTGACTAGTTATATGTACATTATTATTATTTACAGGCTAGTTGGGGTAGTCTGTGGCCAACATTGGGGCAGGGAGCCATTCTTTAATTTTCTTTCCCACAGGATTAGTGTTGGATCGAGGAGATACCACTGGGCTTGGGTATGGATATTTTCCATCTCTTCCGCTACGATGATTGGTGATATTGTTATGTATTGGAGATTTTAGTTTGACCATTCCATTTATCTAAATTTTTGAGATGACTGTATAAATTATGGACTTTTATTCGTGAAACTTTCGTGTTGATTTATTCCATTGCATTGAGGCATTTGTAAATATTTAAAAATAATTTGGGAATTTATTTTATATATGCGTAGAATTTAAGTCCGCTCGGTGTGGCGGCTGCTCATGCTCTAGTTGGACATGACAATAGAGGTCTGTTGCTAGGACTGTTAGAAATTTTATAGCCTTGCGTTGTTCTGGATGTTGGCTGTGGATATTGTTGATTTTGGAGAGGCCAGGATGGCCAATTGTTTATTTTTACAGGATGAATATTATATACAGGTGAAATTGTACATGGGAAACCTCCGATTTATGGGGAGGTTCTGCCCGATTTTCTGTAAAAATACAGTCAGCATCCAGAGGCAACGGGCGACTGTTCACGATTCCGGTTCGGGGCATGACAAATACTATGCCCCCAGGCCCTAAAGATGCTGTTGTTGAGCTTGAGCCTGAGCCTGCTATTGCTCCCGTCGATCCCTTCTATCCCCTGATCGGGATTCTTTTTATTCCCTTGTGACTTCTCTTTTGTATTTCCTTTTCAAGTGTTTGAATGAAATGCTCATTTGTTCTTATTAGCTTTGGACTCTATGTTGGTTGGATCACTCTTTAACATGTAGAGTGTTATCGGGGAGTTGTGTCCCTATGGAGTCCTCCATTCTTGGGTTAATTGATAGGAGCAGTCATGAGTGTTTGATAGGCTCTATTCAATAGGTAATGCGCATCAAGTAGATTAGGCATTACACATTCATCCAGTGAGATAGGTCCCCGTCCACAAGTTTCGTTCAGGAGAACTAGGTGATACTTGCTCATTTTAGAGGAGAGAATTGTAATGATAGGGCAGGGTGATGTTGGCCAGTTCAGGGAGATGGATCCCTAATGATAAGGCGATATTGACCCGTTTAAAAAGATAGATCCCTAATGATAAGCTAGGGCAATATTGGTCTGTTTGGGGAGATAAATCCCTAACAATAAGGCAGGGCGGTATTGGCCTATTTGGGGAGAAAGGTTCCTAGAGATAAGGTAGGGCGATGTTGGCCCGTTCGGAGATCCATAACTATAAGGCAGGGCGACATTGGACCATTCAGGGAGATAGATCCCTAACAATAAGGTAGGGTGACGCTGGCCTGTTCGGAGAGATAGATCCCTAATGACGGGCTCTACTTAGTGAAAGGAGGAGAGAGATCAAATGCTGAGACTAGATATCAGATGTCACCTGCCAAAGGGTGCTACAGGAACGATCGCATAAAGAGAAAAAGGCTTAGAGTTTACTTAGAAGGAAGCACCGAGGGCTATGGATCAAAAGATAAGGTTCCGATACCGTCAGGAGTTCAAAATTTGACCTTCATGTACTTTGTGTTCTGTAGTGCTTCTAGGGCGTTAGGCCTAGATGCCCTAGGATTGTATTGTAGAGCGAGGGAAGCTTAACCACATTGAACATGGTCGAAACTGTTGTATGGTCGGGCAGAATTCCGAGGGTCACAGGCAAGGAGATAATGCCTTTAGGGTATATCCATTCATGTATGGTTGCAAGTGTCTTGGAGTAAAACCCATCTGTTGGAAAACGCTATAGTAGAGGAGGTTGCATCCGAACCCTTGGTCGACAAAGATTCTTGAACCTCATATTGTCTGATCTTGGCATGATGATTAGGGAATTATGTCAATCTGGGTCAACCCTTACTAAACCGTCGTCGTTGAAGTCAATCATGGGCCTTTTCTTTTTGTGCAGCTTCTTAGCACGAGTGGCAAGGACCTCCTTGGATGGGGAGCCAGGTGCTTTAGTTTTCTGAAAGACTAGGGCGATTAGATGCCCTTCCTCATTTGCTTGGGTGCTTACTCAATTGCACCGATATAGGGTTTGTAGGATATGAGTTAGTAGGAAAGGTTGTGAGGGGTCATATCCACCCTACAGCTTGAGGATCAATCCATTGGGTCTGTTGAGGGTGTTTGACAGAAGCAGCTGGTCAACTCGTTAGTTCTCCTACTTCAGATTGTGAGATCTTTGAGAAGGGATAGCCTCTCTTTATACGCTGATATATCTTTGGAGTTGGCCACTTTGAACATGGAACTTAAGTTCATCCCTTAGATTCTTGCATTTGTCAGTGAAATGCCTATAGTCCCGATGAAAGTGGCAATACTGAGTTTTGTCCTTCTTCGGATCATCCTTTATAGGACGAGGGGGCCACTGGACATAAGGATTATTCCAAATTTGAAAGAGTACTTGGTTGGGGGTCTTATTTAGAGGGGTATAACTTGTGAACTTCTAGTATTGCAGGGGTCCTTGGCAGGCTCTCTTAGGTGAGGACTGTCAGGGTGAACGACTGCCTTTTTTTGAGCCAATTGGTTGCGTCGCCTGTCGAAGGCCTCAACATCTTTAGCCACTATACACTTCTCTGTACGAGCGTAGAACTCTTGGATAGAAGATAGGGGATTCTTAGTGATGGATGTCTTTATCCCAGATAGTTGTAATCCCGTAAGTAGTACAGCCAGTGTAATCTAATGGTTAAGACCAGAAACCTTCATTATCTCGGCTTTTACCACTTTAGGATGTTCCTCAGTTGTTCATCATCCCTCTATCGCAATGAGAGGAGAGGCATAGATTTTCTCTTGGGCCCCTGCTAATGACAAAGTGCATTTTGATCTGTTGCCACAATTGAGAGAAACTTTTGACACTGAGCAGGGGAAGTGAGTCAAACCATGTCAGTGTACTGCCCTTCAGGGTTGTTGGGAAGTGCTTGCACATGGCGGCATTTGTCATGCCTCTTGAGACCATCATAGTGATAAAGTGGGTGACATGGTCCCTCGGGTCATTGGTGCCATCGTACCTCTCCAAAGGAGGGAGAAGCATGCCACGAGGCATTGGTTCTGAGAGACCTTAGGGTTGAAAGGCGAGAGACCAGTAGGATATTAGATAGGTTCTTCTCTTTTCATGTTTGCATATTTTAGCTCATTAGCTATGGGCTCTTTGACCTGTTTCCTTAGGTCATTAAAGTCGTGTCGTGATGTCACCGAGCTGGGCTCAGGTCTCCCTATGCGCCCTTGGCCCAATTTGTGGGAGAAAGATTGGGCTCCTGATCAAAGAGTATGACTAAGTTCTTTCGGCTGTTTGCTCATACTTTGAATTCTTGATTCTAGCCTTTCTACAAAGGGCCGAGTAACTCCTTTTGGAGAAACATGAGCAATAAGTAGTGTGGGGTGGCTATAGTAGCTGGCCGGAGGTTGTGGTTCTGGAGGATTAGTGGCAATGGGATGTTGCATTGTGTCCGTTGCAGAGGTAGTGCACCCTTCCACCAAGGATGCTACTCTAGAAGTGGCCCTAGTCATTCTTCGGGGAGGCATTGTCATTCGATAAAGCGAAGTGGTGGTGGGATAGATTTTTTTCTAGTCTGTTCCCATGAATGGCGTCAATCTGTTGGAGGTGAGTTTAGCTCCATAGATAATGGCTCTACTAACTCGAACTGGGAGGCTGGCCCATCCTCTAATCTCAATCAATGAGTCCTACAAAAGACCACCGGAGGGTGCTTCGGCAAGGGAGGCTCCATCGCTCGAGTTAGAGAGTGATTTTTGAAAGGAAAGAACAAATCGAAAGAAATTGTTTGTGTGTTGTGTGTAAGTTCGGAGAGTATATGTGTGTGTACCTAGTCGATTGACTCCCTAATGTATATATGTTACCAGACGTTAAAGACATGTGTCGGCGGGGTATTGAAACCTTAGTTTCCATGCAGAAGTATCCTGAGATTACGGGGATCACGATGAGGAGATTCTACAAGATCTCAATGATCTTCGATTAGGAAAGTCCAGGCAGCTACGCAGATTTTCTTTCATGTGTTGGAGGTCTCTCTACCATTTATGGGAGATTCCTTCCATGTTTATCAGAGAAATGAATATTTACCATAGTGAGCTGGGGGATGATCACCGATCGCCAAGTGAGTATTGTGACCAACCGATCGTTTACCGATCAGGACATGATCAGTGTACACAAAGAGAGAGAGAGAGAGAGAGAGAGAGAGAGAGTGGTCCGTGACTATCTGTCTGGTAGATAAATCTTGTATTTACAACACGTTTTGGTTGATGCACCCCATGAGTAGGGGGTTCGGAAGGTCTGAAGTCTCATGATAGTAATAAACGGAATGGCCAGCTGATCGGGTGAATACCAACTAATCGAACAACTGGGCCACCAAGAGTCATTCGTTACGCTATGAACTGGTTTCGTGTGCAATACAATTTGGGCCACTTTGGCCATGCATCATCACTTACCATTCAAGAGCACGACCTATATTAATTGTGTGAGCATGACTGAATAACAATACATGTGACCATGACTGGATAACGGAAAAACTTACCATTCAAGGCACTAAAAAACTTACCTTGCTGATTCTCTGTGAGGATGACCGAATAACATATACCTGGGGAAAAGAGCAAGACCTATATTAACTCCAAAAGTGTTGTCTATCTGAACAAGCTTGAATATAACTAGACTTTATAGAACAAATTCTAACAACTGTCAACCAGAACGAATTCACAATTCCAAGGATCTAGTTGGTGGAATAGGTGAACCTCAAGAGCTGGTTAGATGCATGAGGTAGAGAGATTGTAGTAGCCCTTTCTTTGCTTTGGTAGTGAATCACCTACTCAACAAAAGGGAAGGCCTGCACATCCTATTTGAGACTACTAAGGTAGGCGGTGGACCATTAGGGAAGGGAAGAAGGGGCCTAACCATTGCTAGTTGTGTACAATTTCATGTCAAAGGAAAGCAAGACTGTACCTATTTTTGCATTATAGGACAACAAATAGAAATAGACTAGATTTAAAGGTTGAAACACCTTTTTCCTCCTTTTCATGTTTCCACCAAAGTGAATAATGATTTTAACTGACAGAGAAATTAAAAAAGAAAAAACCTAAAATGTATATATTCATTTTTAGCACAACTAACAAAATTTCAGTCAATTGTTTATGGTAAGAAGATTGATTTCAATGGGAGCAAGGAGACTCCATCTTCTTCAAAGAGAAGACAAGCAATTAGTAAGATTCTGGAGAATATTCAGAGATACTATGGAACATAGCTAGTAAATTACATGTGTAGTCCATAAAGTTTAATCCATTTTCACAAATTAGTCCCTACAGTTGGGAATACTTCTTTATGGTACTCAAACTTCCAAAAGTATAACGAATTGGTCATTCCATCAATGAAAGCGACAGTCTAGCCTTTAACTGATGACATGACATGACGTGACAATAAACATAGCTATACGGACGCTGATTTGTCATTGATTGATCAACACATTTAACATCTCATTAAGCCACGTCAGCATTTTGCCAACGTGGCAATGCCACTTTCTTATCTTGTTGACGTGGCTATTCTATGTCAGTAGAAAAATTCTTCCCCGATTGAAAAAAAAACATTCATCTCTCTCTCCCCCTTTCTCTCTCCTCTCCTCTCATGGAAAAAAAAGGCCACCTCTGTCTCTCTCTCCTTTCCTTCCCTTTCTCTCTCTTCTCTCCTCTCTCGCTAAACACTCTTCTCCCCCTCTCTCTCTCTCTAAAAAAAACACCCCTCTTCTCTTGCTAAAACCCATCAAAATCCACCTCCGAAGACATGTGATTGAGGCATGAGTTGCTCGTCACTTTAGTAGGATGGATTCTCATTCTGCTTTCGGCTTTAAAGATAGGGAATAGGAAATACTCTGTGAGAAAGATAAACTTCATGCTAGAATGAATATTCTGAAGATGAGGGTTCTATGTTTGGGTACGGTACTAATGATGAGTGTGAGAGAGATTCATATTTGACGAAACATGCTCATTCCTTGCAGGATGACAGACCCAATAATGGAATTCCACTGCTCCTTGGTTCTTCGGTTGCCTTTGGTATAGATGATTGGGATGATTATGAGCAAGAGAGCGGAGAAAGTACCTCAGCATTAGAACTGTTCAAGAAATGTGATAAACATGAAGAAGAGAACCTTGAAAGTAAGACTGAATTTCAAAGTTTTCACTTGCACTCAATGATATAACCCACCCCCCCCCCCGCGAAATTCCAAGCTACAAGATTCACTTGGGAATTTTGTCTAACACCACAACATCTGCTATTGGTGGGGGCAAACACACACAAATCTCATGCAAATTTGCACTCAATTTTGGTTAAAACATTTTATCGAACATTTGGCTTGCCTTAGTGTATTACGAAACAACAATGAAATTTTACAAAGCAAAATTTGCAATGTACAATTATAAACTAAAAGTTGAAAATATCAATAACAAATTTCCACAATCTGTGTAAAATCTAAAAAAATAAATCCAAAATAGAAAACTTTGTGTTATGAAAGCGCGAGGAGAGAGAGACAAGGTTGGAATTTGCTTTTAGCAGTTTCAATCTTCGACTTCGGCTTCGCTTCAACTTTTGTTGTACTCTTCCTTGCTGCCTTCTCATCTGCAAATTCAGTACAACTAGCTGCCTCAAATTCCCCAAATTCTTTGGCAACTCCCCGGGTCTTCTGTTTGATTTTCTTTCTTCTGTTGCTCTTAATTTCTTCTCCTACTCTCTGATCAGTACCTCTGTTGTTTAATCAGACATTTTTCATTATTGTTCATCGATTTGGAAGGACTAATATTGGGCATACCTCTGTTGTTGTCTCTCTTCTCTTCCCCAACATCACTCTCACTTCTATCTCTCATCTTGTTGCTGGTGTCTGACGATTCTCTCTTTTACTCTCACAAGGCGAAAAGATTTTGATTCTGCTGGGTCTAAAGTGGAGGAAAGCCAAGAGAGTTTTACATATTGAGCAATTGGTAATCGTACTGAACATTTAAACACAGAATTTTCCTCATTTCTACTTTTGTTTTTTCACGGGTGACGAGTAAAATTATGACTATTGTTGATCTCACGTGAGTTACTTCTGTCTCTAATGTTGCTTGCCATATATGACCTTTCATGGTGATGAAGAGTTGGGTTCCATTTCAATAACAGAATATACTTGCTTCTATAGCCACGTTTATTGCCACATCATTAGTAAATGACTAAACTGTGTCGTCATTTATGGAAAAACCAACTCATTACACTTTTGAAAGTTTGAGTATTACAAGATAACATTCATAACTATAGGGATTAATTTGTAAAAATAGGTCAAACTTTAGGAATTGGACTTGTAATTTACTCGGAGCAGAGCCATATAGATCTAAAGTAGAGGACAAAAGGCTGAGTTGCCCAGAATCACTCTCATTAACCATTTGAAACTGTATCATCTATTTGGAAACTGCAGAAAAAGGTTTTTATCACTCTTATTAACTACATCTTCCGCCAGCAAATGAAAAGCCCAAGAAAGAGACATTTACCTTTTCTTGGGCCAAATGCCATAAAATGCAGGTCTATAGCTCTTATCAAACTGCAACAACTACTTCGACCATGCTTATGGGCACAAGGAAGGGAAGTATTTGCATCAGTACTATCCAATCTATCATCAGAAGTAACTTCTCCCCATCAATCAACAAACTTCTCTAAATTCAATTCATTATTATTAGTTAATTTTGGTTCTTCGTACAGTTCTGTCTTGGGTTTGCAATGTATACCCCAGTGCTGTTTTCTTTTTGAACACATAGACTGACCAAACTTATGCCAGGAAATCAAGCGTGACCTGAAGTTTGATAACGAAATTTTCACATAGTTCAAATCAATGGAATGAAATTGCACAATTGCCAACAAAGATCATAACTACACCAGCTTCGAGAGGTCCTCAGCACCATCACAATTGCAACTTCAGGTTGGTTTTTCTCAATTTTCATGGCCAGCAGTTTCTCTTCTCTCTTCGTTGCATTCTCAGCAACAATACACAATAGGGAAATTAATTGAAAGTTTGTAAATACAGAAAACCACATAATTTTGCGCAAGTTAAAACGGGGGAACTGTATATTTATACATGTTAGTGCCACTCTTCTGCCCCATGCCTTCGACTAGCAGATGAATCCCCTTTCATTTAACACGTTACTAAGCTTCTCTGATGTTTTCATCAACTCATGGTGGCAATTCTGTAATGCAGTAATTAGACAAGTAACCGGGCCGGTTTGGGCCCGAAAACTGGCCCGGCTGGCCTGGGTAAAGCCCGGACCCGGAACCGGCCCTGCTACAGTAAACCAGCTCGGCCCCGAACCGTTTACTGTAGCGGCCGGGCTGGTTCCAAAAAAATTTAAACCGTGAACCGGCCCGGACCGGAACCGGAACCGAAACCTGCCCGGACCGGAACCGGAACCCGCCCGAAACTGGCACGAAACCGGCTGGAACCGCCGGTTCAGGCCCAGAATAGGCTCGGCCCGGAACCGGCCCGGCCCGGCCCGGCCGGTTCTGGTTCAAATTTTCCCTATTTTTTTTTGAATTTTGAAAATTTTCCAATTTTACCCATCCCAACAGCTATAAAACGGCTACTTTTGAAATTATTTTGATCCATAGGGTCAAAAAATTTTCCTATAAATATCTTATATCTCATTTCCAAAATCTCCACAACAAAATCTCTCTTTCTCTCTCACATCTACTTTCTCTCAATATTACTACATTCTCTCAATTTTTATTAATTTTTCATTATTATTTCCTTTCTATTACCATTTTTTATATCATTTCCATCATTTTCTACACCATTACCTACACCATTTTTTTATACCATTTCCATCAATTTCTACACCATTTCATCACCTTATACACCATTTTCATTTTCTCCATTATCTACATTTCCACCATTATTTACATTTCCACCAATTTCTACACCATTTCTATTACCTTATACCACATTACCTACACAATTTTTTATATCATTTCCATCAATTTCTACACCATTTCATCACCTTATACCCCATTATCTACATTGATCAAGATTTGACAAGATTTCAAGGTTGGGAGTTCATTCAAGATTTTGCGAAAAACAACTGCGATATTCATTAAATCGGTACATTTAATTTTTTTACATATTTATTTTTTTGCATTTGCATTACATTTGCATTATCTTTTAAAAAAATTTAATTTTTTAAATTTTTTAAAAAAATTTAATCTTAAATTTCCTTTAAAAAATTTTATTGTATATATTATTTTAAAAATTTTAATCTTACTTTTTTTATAAAATGGCCGGAACACACTCTTCACAATCTTCTCAATAATCTCATCTTCCTCCATTTTTTGAAATTCCCGATCATATAGATATTGAAACTTTTTTGGAAAAAACTGAATCTAGTAACACTGAATCTAACACAACACAAACTAAAAAAATGATTTTAATATATGGACATTTTTTGAAAGAAAAAATGATGAATAAAAAACAATTTGTAAAATTTGTCATCAAAAATATAAATTTTTAAAAGGTTGGGGGGTAGGCACATTTAAAAGACACTTAATTAATAATCATTCA
The DNA here is from genome assembly GCA_033439265.1 of Dillenia suffruticosa. NCBI lineage: Eukaryota > Viridiplantae > Streptophyta > Magnoliopsida > Dilleniales > Dilleniaceae > Dillenia > Dillenia suffruticosa. Next base: position 16,031,410 of record JAVTVX010000008.1, on the reverse strand, counting down.
GATAAATTACCACAAACAAAACAAATATAAATTTCTACAGGGGGAGATAATATAACTAATACATTTAAATATAATTCGGATAAAGAAAAAATTGGACAAATAGAATGGCTAGCAAGAAAAGAATTATCACTTAATATAGTTGAATGTCCTATATTTGAAGAATATGTATAAAAATATTTACAACCCGGTTATAAAAAAAGTAGTAAAAAATCCGGTAGAAGGAGATCATTAGATAGATATCAGGAATTAAAAAATGGTATACTTAGTCAATGTAAATTTTCATTAACTTCGGATAGTTGGAAAAGTGAGTATAAAAAAGAATATTATATTGTAGTAACATGTCATTGGATAAATAATTCATGGTCTTTAGAAAAAAGAATTTTAGCTTTTCAACGTTAGGAATTTCCACATTCCGGTGCACATATAGTTAGAATAATTTCAAATGTTGTTTATGATTATGGAATAAGTGATAGAATTTTTTCTATTTCCTTTGATAATGTTTCGACTAATACTACTGCGGTTAATAGTTTAAAAAATTCTTTAAAAACAATTTTTAATAGAACTTTTTTTCATATTAGGATGGTTTAGCAATGGGAAAACTATTTTTACAACCTATTCGCGATTTAATTTATCAAATAAGAAATTCTGTTGTAAAAACTCAAGAAATGAGACAATTATATATTTTACATAACAAAAAATATAAAAAATTTAAAATGGAATGTGACACTAGGTGGAATTCAACATATGACATGTTACAAGGTGTTCTTTTTTTTCAAAATATTTTAATTGAATTTGCAAATTCAAATTACGAATATGGTTTTATTGATAATACCGCTTTTGAATTTGCGTCTACACTTACAAAATTATTGAAAATTTTTTATTTATGTACAAATTTATTTTCTGGATATTATTATCCAACTACTCATTTAATGCTACCAAATCTTTGTAAAATTATTAATGTATTTAATAAATTTGAAAATGAAGAAAGATTTGGTGAAATTGTTCTTTCAATGAAAACAAAATTTTTAAAATATTATGAAAAAATTCTAATTTTATATTTAGTTGTAAGTGCATTAGATCCACGTGTTAAGGTTGAATATGCTGAAATGTTAATAGATTGTTTTGCATAAGATTTTCCATCAGAAATGTCTATTAACCCACATTTTTTAAAATAACAAACATCTCATACTTTACAATCAATATTTGAATTATATGAAAAAAAAATTAATAATTTAAATACTAATAATATAGATAGTAGTAGTAGTAATAGTATTCAATCATCTTCATTTTTATTTAATCTCTTACACATATTAGGAAAAAAACAAAGAACTTCTTCATCATCATTTAATGAATTACTTTTATATAAACAAACATCTAAATTAGAAGGTTTTGATAATATAGATTTATATGATATATTAGGTTGGTGGAAAAATAATGCATCGTATTATCCAATTTTGGCCCAAGTGGCTAAAGATATACTAACCCCTCCGGTATCCACAATACCATCCGAAAGTGCTTTTAGTGCAGGTGGTCGAGTGTTAACCGAAAAATATACAAATTTAGCGGATGACACTTTAGAAACTTTAATATGCATTAAAGATTGGAAGGATGCAGAAAAAAGAATGTAAAGAATCATCAAAGTCTCGAAAGATGATGAACAAGAAGTAGAAGAAGAAGAAGAGAATAATAATAATATTAATATTTTTCTTTTATTTAAAAGTCATTTTAAATAGAAAAAAAAATCAAAGTGATGTAAAAATCAAAATAATGTAACAAAAAAATAGTGGATTTTAAAATCCAAGTGATGAGCTTGGTAGTGGACGTACACCGAATTCGGTGGAACCACTCTAAAAATCTTGTGTCTCTAATTTTTAATTAAAAGTGAATTAAAAAAAAAACAAAGTTAAAAAAAATGGAGTTATAAAATTAAAATGGAATTAAAAAATAGAGTTACAAAAAAAATTTAGAAAAATGCAATAGAGAAGAAAAAAAAAAATTGGGCCGAACCGGGTCTGGCCCAGAACCGCCGGTTCCGGTTCAGCGGGCTGGGCCGGTTCCACAAGAAAAAAAAGGGAACCGGCCCGGCCCGGCCTAGGAACCGCTGCCGACCCGGCCCGCGGTTCCTCGAACCGACCTTGAACTGGACCGGCCCGGTTACTTATCTAGCAGTAATCGAGGGAACAAGCAATGAAGGCATTGCTAGAAGAAGGGACATTGGCGGAGTCGATGAGGTTCCATTTCTAAGAGTGAGAATCGCTATAATACTTGAACAAGGCGTCGATTCTCAGCGTAGAGAGTCTATCTAGGAGGTGAGATCCTCGGGCAAGACGTGGAGGAGGTGCTCGATCACCCTTTTTCATTTCTTAGATTGTGAGGATGGTGGAGTGGGCATAGGATTGTCGTTGATGAGCATGGAAGAGTCTACCATCAGAGCAAAAGATTAGGGGAAGAAAAGAATGTAGGGTTTTTGATTCAGTAAATCCAATCCAATCCAATCGGAAATGGAATTGAGTAAAGTATAGTTAAGTTATAGATATATTTAATTATTAAAGAAATGGAAAATGGTTGTTGTTAGGTTTTCCCGCCAATCTAGGACATTTGGGGTCATCTGATGGCCTCAGCTCTTTTTCATCAAATTTACAAATTTGGTGAGCAAGCCCGCCCTCGCATTTGTTATTTTCCAAGGAGAGTGACTGTAATTTTCCAAACCAGGGGAGTTGTTTGATATTTTTTTATGAGTTGAATGCCCATGATGAAAATAAATTATTTGTATAACTTTTTTATATAAGATTTAATTTGATTAAATTATTGTATAAAAATTAATTTGAATGCACATATATCACATTTACTTATGAAAACTAATAACCATTAGAATAGTATATAATATTTACGGATGGTACAATATTTGACTTAGTATAATTTTAAACTTATACAACTATTATGGTTTAGTGGACAGTATAAATTACTCATATAGAGTCTGTTTCTAAACCGTCTTTAAGGCTGACATATTTATTGACGAAAAGTAATAACTGTTGGAATTATAGATAACATTTACATACGTACAATTTATGAGTTAGCATAATTACAGCACTTATGCAAACGGCATAATATCGTTTAAGGCCTTGATCTTATAATGGCATTGAGTTTGGAATGTCCTTGTCACGCCCCGAACCGGGGGCGTGAGTAGCCATCCGTTACTCTGGATTCCGACTGTATTTTTACAGAATCTCCCTATATTTCGGAGGTTTCCCAAATACAATTTGAATTGTAAAATTCACAACTATCCTATCAATCAAATAAAAGGGTCATCCCGACCTCAAAACAATGAACCAAACCACAGCAGACAATTAGGACAACGCAAAACTTTTTAATTACTAGCAGTCCTAGCAACAGACCTTTACTGTCATGCCCAACTAGAGTATGAGCAGCTACCACACCGAGCGAGCCTAAAGTTTATACAATGTACAATAATTTCTCAAGTAAAAATTTTTAAATGCTTACAGGTGCCTCAATGCAAGTAAAATGTGGGAGTTTCTCAAACAATGTTCATAATTTATACAGTCATCCCATATAAATGTACACGGCCAACTACGGATCTCAATATCATGACCTCGTAGGGTCGAAATAAAATAAGGATTTCAAATTTTTATTTGAATTAAATCTCACCATCGTGAATACCGAATCCACCAATATGCTACGAAAACTTCTAGAGCCTATAACGTCGCTCTATCACAGTAATCCTGTTGAGGAAGGTAAGGAGAGGGGTGAATATCAGGGAAGATACCCAGTGTGTGAGGGGATTAATATCAAGCATAAATAGTGTGGGTGAACCATTGGAGTGTCAAACAATATTATTTGTAACAATAATTTACATTTTACAATAAAACATGATATATTTAGCAATTTGAAATCATTAACCAATCGCACGATATCAAACATATATGCATCCATTCAAAATCAAGTATTATTAGAACAAGCCAAAAATGATCATAACAGAGGTCAATCATGACCAAGAACAGGCGCATCGGGGGTTTTATTATACATAAAGTTCAAAAGTCGCTCTCTACCCCGATATTGGCCATGAGTTCGTTGCGGCTAGCTTATTATCGTGTATAGGACCCCGCCCGATACTAGACGGTGGCGTCACACACGTCCTCCCCCTTACGTGGGATCAACCAGCCTCGCCTATAGCCATTAAACATATGATGTTTGCGGATACCTCCTACAGAAGCGTATCCGGGAAACCCTGTGTCTCTACAAACGCTCTTCATAGCTATGAAATTTATCAAAAAATATCATCTCATCACAAGTGGGTACCCGGCCCATACAGATCATCTCATCACAAATAGGCACCCGGCCCATACAGATTATCAAAACATTTTAAATCCGTGTGCCAATACAATCATCAAATCATTTCAAATCCATGCCAATGCGATGGTAGAATAGAAAACATATCTCGTTCTCAAATAATGGCACAATATCATTTCATTTCAAACCATGGATGGATAGTCATCGGAAAATATAAATTTATGATACTCCAAATGTCACAAAACAAGTTTTGAAATTTAATATCATATGTCGAGTCTATCAATAACGAAAACTTATTTTATGGAAAACACGACAGAAACAAGTTTTACTATTTCATGCAAGAGATTAGAGTTTCACTCACCTTTTTAGGGAGGGTGGTCACTCTCTATTTTCAAAATAAATTCAATCTGACTCCTCGAGTCTCCAAAAAGATTTCCCTAATCAAATCATCATAATTTAAATAATAAGGGATTTTCAATTTTTCTTTCCAATTTAATACAACCCTAAATTTACACAACCTCCTTTCTAGATTCTCGTTTCATCAATTTCAAATCATTTGGTTCACAAATGATCAAATTTCTAATATTTCTCATATTTCCTAATTTTCCTTGAATTAAACATATTTAAGAATATATATGAATATAGCTTCCGATTCTAAATTCAACTTAAATTCGACAAAATCATTTCAAATGTCGAAGTGATTGCATTTCTCTCATCTAGGGTTTCTCAGATCTCAGATCTAGTTTTCGTTCGGTTGTCGAATTGATCTAAAACCTGTAATATTTCCACATTTGAAACTATATTAGCAATTAAGTCAAATTCTAAGCACCAAACCCTAAAACTACAACCAATACAGCCGTTACCTACAGTGAAAAAGCCGCGACCTAGGGTTCGGGGGTCGGTTGATGACTGTGGTTTGGGTTTCAGCTGGGGATGCAGCAAGGGGACCCGTACGCAGGAGAGCTCTCGAAGGAGAGAACAGATCACGGGCTGTCACGGGCTCTCGCGGGCTCGTGGGCTCGCGAGCTGTCGCGGGCTCGAGGGCTGGTAGGCTCGCGAGCTGGCACACTTGCGGGCTGGCACGCTCACGGGCTGAGGTGCATGCTCGCAAGCTGGACTGCAGTCGCGCGCTCGCGGAAGGTCGCGCGATGTGGCGCGCTTGCGCGAGGAAGCTCGCGCTGCGGCGCGTTTGAGCGGGGAAGATCGTGCTGCGGTGCGCTTGCGGGAAGGCTGTGCTTGAGGGAGGGAGGAGCAGCGAAGAGAGAGCGGCTGAGGATGGCGGAGCCGAAGAGAGAGAGAGCGACAGCGAGAGGGAGAAAGGGAGAGATAGAGAGAGAGAGAGAGATTAGGGCTTAAAGCCGTAATCCAATTTGGGGGGAAAACGCAGTGGTTTGGGCAAAACGCTGTGTTTTCCTCCTTATTTTTTTTAAACTTCCAATTTTTAACAAAATAGGGTATATCTCAAATCGGTAATACGAATACTTTATATATATATATATATATATATATCAAAAATTTCGATTTAAAGCTCCCAAAAATCAAAAATAAAAATAAATAAAAATTTCTTTATATATATAATTGAAAAATATTTTTATTTAATTTCTGAACAGAAATACAATAATACGGACACCGCAGTGTCGATGTTATATTTTCTAACTCTCTAAAAACAAATTTAGTGTTCAAAACTAAAAGAAGGCTAAACAGTAACAAATGGGGTACTGTCTCCTAATAACCTCCTCGGGCTCCCAGGTCTCCTCCTCGATCTGATCACTCCTCCACAAAACTCTAACCAATGAAACTTCCTTACTCCGCAGCATTCGGACCTACAGATCTACAATAGCCTCGGGCTAAACTGGAAGACTAAAATCCTCTCGTAACTCAACGGATGGAGGCTCAAGTACATGAGAAGGATCGGTCAAGTATTTCTTGAGTACTGAGACATGGAAGACGTCGTGAATACGGGAGAGTTCATCTGGCAGCTCCAATCTGTATGCTACACTCCCGACCCTCTCAAGGGTACGGAAGGGCCCAATATATCTGGGGCTCAACTTGCCCCGCTGCCTGACCGTATAACTCCCTTCCAAAGAGATATCCTTAAGAAAACCATATCTCCAGTGGCAAAGTCAAGAGGTCGCTGCCTACAATCGGCATATGCCTTCTGTCTATCCTGGGCGGTTTTCATCCGCTCACGGATGACCTTAACTTTATCCTTCGTTTCCTCAATTAACTCGACACTGTTGAGACGTCGCTCTCCGACCTCATCCCAACATATCGGCGTGTGGCACTTCTTGCCATACAGTGCCTCATACGGGGGCATCCCTATACTGGCCTGATAGCTATTATTATATGCAAATTCCACCAGTGGAAGGTGTCGATCCCAACTACCCCGGAAATCCATCACACATGCTCTCAACACGTCCTCAAGGGTCTGAATGGTCATCTCTGACTGACCATCTGTTTGCCGATGATAAGCCATATTAAAATTCAGCTTTGTGTCCATTGCCTCCTATAACTTGGGCCAAAACCTAGATGTAAATCTAGGATCTCTATCTGACACTATCGATACAGGTACTCCATGAAATCTAACAATAGTGTAGATGTAGAGACGTGCCAACACTTGCAAAGAGAAATCGGTACGAATAGCAATGAAGTGCGCAGACTTCGTAAGTCTATCTACAATCACTCATACGACATCATGCCATGCTGAAGTATGAGACAGTCCCATCACAAAATCCATCGTGATATGTTCCCACTTCCACTCAGGAATAGGAGGGGCTACAATGTATCAGCCAGCCGCTGATGTTCGGCCTTCACCTGCTGGCAAACTAAACATCTAGCCACAAAATCTGCGATCTCCCTTTTTATTCTGGGCTACCAATTACTATCTCAGATAGTCCGATACATTTTCATGCTGCCCGGATGCAAGGCATAAGTGGAGGAATGAGCCTCCTCAAGAATAGCCCTACGAAGATCGCTATCGGCGGGAATGCAAACCCGCTCTCTGTATACAACTAGTCCGTCATCGTGGACTTGGAAGTCTCCACTCTCGCCTCTGCTGATCTTCTTAAAAATACTTTGGAGCTCCTCATCTGACCCCTGAAGCTCTTTAATGCGATCTAGCAAAGTTGGCCTCACCTCAAATCGAGCTAGTAGTGCTCCTTGATCATCACTAGTCAAACTAACTCTGAGTGTACGAAGTTCGATCAAGCAAGAGAGGCAAGCACTCTCTGTCATAGTAGAGGAAGAAGAGGAGGATGATAACTTTCGGCTCAATGCATCTGTCACCACATTTGTCTTTCCCGGATGGTAATCATTGATAAGGTCGTAGTCTTTCAATAACTCCAACCATCTCCTCTGTCTAAGGTTTAACTCCCGTTGGGTGAACAAGTACTTTAAACTTTTGTGATCCATGAATACCCTACAAGTCACCCCATATAAGTAATGTCGCCATATCTTTAAGACAAAGACTATGGCGGCCAACTTAAGATCGTATGTCTGGTAGTTCGACTCATGCTTCTTCAATTGCCGAGAAGCATATGCAATGACCCGACCATCCTGCATCAGAACACAACCCAATCCTTGTCAGCCAGCATCACCATACACTGTATATTTCCGACTGCTAGTGGGAGAGCTAAAATAGGAGCAGATGTCAACCGTTGTTTCAGCTCCTGAAAGTTCACCTCACAACGATCATTCCAAACAAACTTGAACCCCTTCTGGTTCAATTTAGATAACGGAGTAGCTATTCTGGAAAATCCCTCTACAAATCGGTGATAATACCTAACTAAACCGATAAAACTATAGATCTCGGTAACTATCTGTGGCTGCTCCCACTTCAATATAGTCTCAATCTTTCGCGGATCAATATAAATACCTTCCGCGGAGAAATGTGCCCCAAAAATCCTATCTGTCTCAGCCAAAACTCACATTTCGAGAATTTGGCATATAACTGCTTCTCACGGAGTATCTGTAATGCTGCCCGAAGGTGTTGAACATGATTTTCGTCACTCCGTAAATATACCAAGATGTCATCGATAAATACGATGACAAACCGATCCAAGAAATCATGGAAGAATCGGTTCATCAAATCCATAAAAGCAGTTGGGGCATTTGTCAACCCAAATGGCATGACTAAAAACTCATAGTGGCCGTATCGAGTGTGAAAAGCTATTTTGGGTATATCTCCGGCCCGAACCCTTAACTGATGATAACCCGAACGGAGATCAATTTTCGAGAAAACCGTAGCTCCCTACAGCTGATCAAACAAATCATCTATATATGGCAGGGGATATCTGTTTTTTATGGTGACTTTGTTCAACTGTCTGTAATCCACACAAAACCGAAGTGTACCATCTTTTTTCTTTACGAATAATACCGGAGCATCGCAGGGTGACGTGCTCGGGCATAAAAACCCGTTGTCTAGAAGTTCCTGCAATTGAATTTTAAGCTCTCTCAGTTCAGCAGGCGTCATTCTGTATGGCAGAATAGAAATAGGATTGGTTCCCGATACTAGATCAATCTCGAAATAGAACTCCTAAACTGGTGATAATCCGGAAAACTCCTCAGGGAACACATCTGGAAACTCCTGCACCACAGGGATATCTTCAAGTCTTGGTCTTTCAACGGTGGTGTCGACAACATAAGCCAGATAAGCCACACAACCATGGCGTACCAAGCGTCTGGCTTTCATAACAGATATAATACTGCGGGGCAATACTCGTTTCTTACCACGGAATACTAAGGATGGCTGCCCGGACCTCCGAGACTCAACATCCTTCATGTAACAATCCATGGAAACCTAGTATAAATTCAGTCAATCCATCCCTTAGATGACATCAAAATCCGTGATAGGGAACGGAATCAGATCTGCCTCTAATACCGCCTCCCCAATACTGACCTCACAGCCCCTATAGATTGTATCTCGAATGATATGCTTGTCAAGAGGAATGACTATCATAATCTCCTCATCAAGTGGCGAGAGAGGCCTATCAGAATGGTGAGCGAACGTGTCGCTTACATATGAAAAATTCGACTCGGTATCTATAAGAATACGGGCGTCGATATAGAATATTCGCATGGTACCTAAAGGTAAGAAAAAGATTAAAGGTATTTAAAATGTGAAGAAAAATAGACATCTTTATATATATATATCTAACTAGTTAAGTTTTTAAAACTTTAACAAGTCAAAACTGTATATCTACATCATGTTATACAAAATCTCAAAAAAAGAGTACAACTAAAGTACTACACTGAGGGGTCTACGGGAGGATTACCCATAATAACATCAGGGTTTACCTGTGCGTCCTCCTGTGTCATCGCAAACACATGAGCGTGGGCCCTAGGCTGCTGTCGCGACGGTCTTGGCACTGTATTACTCTCGATTGCAGTCCGAGAAGCTGTAAGAGCTGAGTGCGCAGGTGCCCCATGCTGGCTTGGGCCAAAAGTACCAGTACGACTCTGAGAAGTCTATCCTCCTCGACTTAACTTTGGGCAAGTACTCTTAATGTGACCTTACTTCCCATACTAGAAGCAAGTAACTAGTACTCTACATGCCCCAAAGGCATGGTGGTTACCGCATCTACAACAGAAAGGCTGTCTCTGTATAGTAGACTGTGTAGAGACATTAAGGGCTGGTACCCCAAAACCCTGTGGTTGAGGTCCCTGTCCCGGTCTTGTTGGTCTGAAGCTGAAAGAACCCCCGGGATGTCCAAAACCTCTACCCCTATTCGAAAACTGTCTACCCGATGACCCAGTCTTCCTCTCCTGGTGACTCTCTCTCTGCCTAACCTCAACTCGGACGATCTCCTCTGCTCGATATGCTGAATCAATCACCTCTGATAATATAAAAGAGGGGGTCACCGTCATATACTTTATGATACTCAATTGGAGGTCATCTTCAAACTTGAACCTTATCTGAGCTGGTGTAGCCATGTCAGGGACAAAGGCCACTAGTCGTCTAAGCTCAGCCTCATATTCTGAGACTGACCTAGTCCCCTGGCGTAAGTGCAGAAACTCTCGTACCTGTGGTCGAACTCGTGTAGAAAGTTCTCCCACTGCAGGGTATGCGTTGCACTATCACGGATAGCCTCCCACCACGAGAGGGCATCTCCGTCGAGGAGTCTCTCAGCAACTCTCAACCTGAGTTCCTCTGTCAACCCCAGATCAGTAAGGACCCTGCGAGTCCTATTGATCCAGTGCTTCACCGCTACGGCATCACTAGATCCTGAAAAGTCTGTGCATCCGTGCTACTGAGACTCTTTCACTAACTGAGTAAGCTCATGGATGCACATCAAAGTAACCGATGTCTCATCTGTCAGAGTAAAAACAGAAGGATCGGCCACCGAAGGAGGAATCTGTAACACTGAAAAAAAAAAAAAGTCAAAATTAGGGCTTAAAGCCCTAATTCTCCTTACTTTTCTCTCTCTCTCTCTCTCTCTCTCTCTCTCTCTTTCTCTCTTTCTCTTCTCCTCCACCGCTGCTCTTCTCCTCCGCCGCCCACCGTCTCGCCTTCCTCCCGCGATCGCCACCGCTGCAGCGCCCTCCCGTGAGCAGCCTTTCTCCTTCGCGCAGCGCGATCTCCTACGAGCTGTGCTAGCCCAGCCGAGCGCGCGACTGTCCAAGCACTCCACAGTACAAGCGCGCACCTGCTCGGGAGCTCACTTGCGCACCCCGCTCCAGCGCTCCACCTCCCTCCCGCGAGCGCTGCCACCTCGAGCCATCGCGAGCCTTGCGCGCGATCTCCCGCGAGCCAGCGCGCGACCCAGCACGAGCCAACGTGCGACCTAGCTCGCGTCCCAGCGCGAGCCAACGTGCGACCCAGGGCGAGCCAGCGCGTGACCCAGCGCGAGCACTAGCCCGTGAGCGGGCCAGCCCACCAGCGGCCCAAGGCCCAGTCCAGTCGCGGCCCACTGCAACCCACGAAACCTGCTGCGGCTAGCAAGCTGGGCTGAGAGCCCGCGAGCCACCAGCGGCCAGCCCGCTAGCCCGCCAGCCCGCCAGCCCATAGGGCCGCGAGCCCGTGACGGCCCGCGAGCCCGCAACCGGCTTTCCCCTTCGAGAGCTCACCTGCATCTTCTGTACTGCAGGTAACGACTATATTTGGTTTAAATTCTAGGGTTTGGTGTTAGAAATTTAGTTGTTTCTAATATATTTGAAATTTGGAAATATTACAGATTTTAGACCAACCCGACGGGGGAACGACAGCTAGGTCTGAAACCCGAGGAACTCTAGGTGAGAGAAACGCACTCACTTCACAGTGTGAATAAATTTTCCCTTATTAGGGTTTTATTTGATATAAAATTTGATAATTTAATTAGGTTTGTCTTTTGGAGAGTCGTTGAAAAGTAGGGAGTGATCACCCTCCCTAGATAGGTGAGTGAGACTCTAATCTCTTGCATAAAATAGTAAAACGTGTTTTTTACCGTGTTTTCGATAAAACATGTTTTGATATGCATTCATTTGACGTATGATGTTAAATTTAAAATCTGTTTTGTGATTGTTGGAGTGTCTCGAATTATATTTACAATGACTATGCATCCATGGTTTGAAATAAAACAATAATTGTGCCATTACTTGAAAATGTATAAATTTCATTTTATACTGTTGCATTGATATGCTGTTTTGAAATGAATTGATGAGACGTATTGGCACGTAAATTTAAAATATTTTTGATGAACTACGTGGGTTGGATGCCCACTAGTTATGCGATGATGTGATGATATTTATGGGACGTTGTGCCCTGGGACGTTGTGCCCTTGTGATACTATGATGATTCCGTAGCTACGAAGGGCTTTTGTAAAGGCACAGGTTGCCCGGATACGCTTCTGCAGGAGGTATCCGCAAACGTCATTTATTCTAAAGGCTATAGGCATGGCCGGTTGAACCCACGTAGGGGGAGGACGTGTGTGACGCCACCGTCTAGCACCGGGCGGGGTCCTATACACGTTGATGAGTTGGCCCCAGCGAACTCATGACCAACGTCGGGGTAGAGAGCGTTTTAAAGTCTATGCATAATAAAACCCCCGATGCGCCTGTCCTTGGTCACGGTTAACCTTTACCAGGACCATTTTTGGCTCGCTCTGATATTACTTGATTTTAAATGGATGCATACATGCTTGTTATCGTGTGACTGATTTAAATGATTTCAAATTGCTAAACATATCATGTTTTGCTGCGAAATGCGAATTTTTATTTCGATTGATGTTATTTGACACTCCAATGATTCACCCACACTATTTATGCTTGATATTATCCCCCTCACTCATTGAGTATCTTCCCATGATACTCATCCATCTCTTTTCCTTCCGTAGTTGGCCATGTACTTATTTTGGGATGACTGTATAATTTAACTCTCATATTTTCTTTGCATTGAGGCGACTGTACGTATTTGAGTGTTACTTGGGAAAATTATTATATCTTTCATAAAATTTAGGTTCGTTTGGTGTGGCGGCTGTTCATGCTCTAATTGGGCAGGACAGTAGAGGTCTGTGGCTAGGACTGCTAGAAACTTGTAGCCTTGCGTTGTTCTGGATGCTGGCGGTGGTGTTTGTTGATTTTGGAGAGGCCGGGATGACCATTTATTTAAATTATAGATTGATTTTGATTATATAGGTTTAATTGTATATGGGAAACCTCCGATTTATGGAGAGGTTTTGTCCGATTTTCTGTAAAAATATAGCCGGCATCCTAGGCCAACGGGCGGCTATTCACGATCCCGGTTTGGGGCGTGACAGAATCAGTGCCGTAGGTTCAGGTACAGTCGTAGGTGCGGCCGCTGGAGTCTGTAGTGGAGGTAGTGGCATTTCCGCCCCATATCTACTGTACCACTCCTGCCACTGCCTCAAGACATCGAGTGGTGGCGGAGGAATCTTGGCTGTAACAGCCAGTGGAGGTGCTGGGGGTGGCGCTGGTGAGCGTGCTATAGTAGAGGAAGCATCCTCTGGTACTCATGGAGTCTCGGGTGCCCTAGGTACATCGGGTACTGGGGGACTCTCGGGTGGTGCAACTCTAGCATCGCGCCTACCACGTCTAGGTGGCATAATTCTACAAAAAGAGTATCTTTTTATTAGGTAAAAATCAAGAATTAGGGTTAGTTACTAGTAACTAACCCCCCAAAAAGAATTTAAGTTATGAATCAAATCATTTGAATGTGAAATAATGGGTTAGATGCATCATGCATCTAACCCCCTAAAATGGATGAACTTTATACCTATGACCAGATATGAAACTTTAAATGACTATATGAAACTCTCTAATACATTGAGAACTTTAAATATACATTGGAAGACTTTTACTACTATCCTTTCTCTAATCTAGACGCTCTCTGATACCGATAGAACTGTCACGCCCCGAACCGGGGGCATGAGCAGCTGCCCGTTACCCTGGATACCGGTTATATTTTTACAGAAAATTGGATAGAATCTCATATTATTTTGAAAATCTCCCAAATATAATTTGACCTGTAAAATTCACAACCATCCTATCAATCAAATAAAAGCATCATCCCAGCTACAAGACAATGAACCAAAACACAGCAGACAACCAGGATAACGCAAGACTTTTTAATTACTAGCAGTTCTAGCCACATACCTCTATTGTCATGCCTAACTAGGGCATGAGCAGTCGCCACATCGAGCGGACCTAAAGTTTATACAATGTATAACGATTTCTCAAGTAAAAATTTTTAAATGCTTCAGGTGCCTCAATGCAAGTAAAATGTGGGAGTTTCCCAAATAATGTCCATAATTTATACAGTCATCCCATATAAATGTACACGGTAAACTACGGATCTCAATATCATGACCTCGCAAGGTCGAAATAAAATAAGGATTTCAAGTTTTTATTTGAATTAAATCTCACCGTCGTGAATACCGAATCCACCAATATGCTACGAAAATCTCTAGAGTCTGTAACGTCGCTCTATCACAATAATCCTGTTTGAAGAAGGTAAGGACAGGGGTGAATATCAGAGAAGATACCCAGTGTATGAGGGGATTAATATCAAGTATAAATAGTATGGGTGAACCATTGGAGTGTCAAACAACATTATTCGTAACAATACTTAACATTTCACAATAAAACATGATATGTTTAGCAATTTGAAATCATTAACCAATCACACGATATCAAGCATATATGCATCCATTCAAACTCAAGTATTATTAGAGCAAGCCAAAAATGATCTTTGCAGAGGTCAACCATAACCAAGGACAGGCGCATCGGAGGTTTTATTATGCATAAAGTTCAAAAGTCACTCTCTACCCCGACGTTGGCCATGAGTTCATTGGGGTTAGCTCATCATCGTGTATAGGACCCCGCCCGGTGTTAGACGGTGACGTCACACATGTCCTCCCCCTTACGTGGGTTCAACCAGCCGCGCCTATAGCCATTATACATATAACGTTTGCGGATACCTCCTGCAAAAGCGTATCCGGGTAATCCGGTGCCTCTACAAAAGACCTTCATAGCTACGAAATTTATCAAAGAACATCATCTCATCACAAGTGGGCACCCGGCCCATACAGATCATCTTATCACAAATAGGCACCCGGCCCATACAGAACATCAAACTATTTTAAATTCGTGTGCTAATACAATTATCAAATCATTTCAAATCCATGCCAACGCAACGGTAGAATAGAAAACATTTCTGGTTCTCAAATAATGGTACAATATCATTTCATTTGAAACCATGGATGCATAGTCATCGAAAAATGTAAATTTACGGCACACCAAATATCACAAAATAAGTTTTGAAATTTAATATCATATATCGAGTCCATGCATATCAAAAACATGTTTTATGGAAAACACGGCAAAACAAGTTTTACTATTTCATGCAAGAAATTAGAGTCTCACTCACCTTTCTAGAGAGGGTGGTCACTTCCTATTTTCAAAATAAATCCAATCTGACTTCTCGAGTCTCCAAAAAGATTTCTCTAATCAAATTATCACAATTTAATATCAAATAAAAGCCTAATAAGGGATTTTCAATTTTTCTTTCTAATTTAATACAATCCTAAATTTACACAATATCCTTTCTAGATTCCCGTTTCATCAATTTCGAATCATTTGGCTCACAAATTATCAAATTTCTAATATTTCTCATTTTTCCTAATTTTTCTCGAATTAAACATATTTCAGAATATATATGAATATAGTTTTCGATTCTAAATTCAACCCAAATTCGACAAAATCAATTTAAATGTTGAAGTGATTGTATTTTTCTCACCTAGGGTTCCTCAGATCTCAGACCTATCTTTCGTTCGTCCATCGAATTGGTCTAAAACCTGTAATATTTTCATATTTGAAATTATGTTAGCAACTAACTCAAATTCTAAATACCAAACCTAGAACTACAACCAACGCAGCCATTACCTGCAGTGAAGAAGCTGCGACCTAGGATTTGGGGGTCGGTTGATGACTGCGGTTTCGGCTTTAGCTGGGGTTACAACAAGGGGGCTCGCGCACAGGAGAGCTATCGAAGGAGAGAACATATCGTGGGCTCGCGGGCTGTCGGGTTGTCGCTGGCTCGCGGGCCGTCGCCGGCTCATGGGCTGGTGGGCTCGTGGGCTGGCACGCTCACGGGTTGAGGCGCGCGCTCGTGAGCTGGACTGCAGTCGTGCTCTCGCGGAAGGTCACGCGCTGTGGCGTGCTAGCGCTACGGCATGCTCGAGTGGGGAATATAGTGCTGCGGCGCGCTCGCGGGAAGGCTGTGCTCGCGGGAGGGAGGAGCAGCGGAGAGAGAGTGGTGGAGGGTGGCGGAGCTGAATAGAAAGAGAGTGACAGTGAGAGAGAGAAAGGGAGAGAGAGATATTAGGGCTTAAAGCCCTAATCTAATTCTGGGGGGAAAAACGTAGCGATTTGGGGAAAACGCTATGTCTTCCTCCGCTTTTTTTTTTTTTTTTTTAAGGTTTCAATTTTTAATAAACTAGGGTATACCTCAAATCGGTAATATGGATACTTTATATATATATATCAAAAATTTTGATTTAAAGCTCCCAAAAATCAAAAATCGAAATAAATAAAGATTTCTCTATATATATAATTGAGAAATATTTGTATTTAATTCTTGAACAGAAGTACAATAGTACGGACACCACAGTGTCGGTGTTACAGTCCTTATATTAGAATAATGATTAATTAATTCTATACCTATCAAAATTAATATTTATTATTATTATACTAGAGGCCGTAGTTTAGTAGTAAGAATTTCACATTATGGATGTGGAGACCTCGGCTTGAATCCCAACATCTATAATAGAAATAATATGAAATTTTAAATAACGATAATTGAGAAAGCAATTCTTAATATTATATAAAATAAAATCCTAGACACATTTTGAATTTGGGGGCAAGTACTTTTCTCGGAAAAGATTTGGGGCTTAGCTTACTCTTTTAGAATTCAGCCCGACCTAAATAGTAGCTATGAAGGTTTTCGATTGGCAAGACCGTGGTTCATGTCCAACCACTAATTTTTTGGCAAACCTCCTTAATATCCAGGCCTTGCCCAAATATTTTCTTTAAATTAGTTATAAGTACTTATACCCATACTAGACAAAGCAGGCCAACACTCACGCTTATAGTTGATCC
Source organism: Dillenia suffruticosa (assembly GCA_033439265.1). Classification (NCBI taxonomy): domain Eukaryota; kingdom Viridiplantae; phylum Streptophyta; class Magnoliopsida; order Dilleniales; family Dilleniaceae; genus Dillenia; species Dillenia suffruticosa. The sequence goes on along the minus strand of JAVTVX010000008.1, from coordinate 16,014,511 downwards.
AACTATACTTATACTTTTTTTTTATTTATATCGTTATCAATTCGCCAGGAAGGCCGAGTGGTCTAAGGCACCAGACTCTTAAGTTCTAGTCTTTGAAATAGGGCGTTGCTTCAAATCCCACTTCAAACAATTTCCTTTGCCCACCCCACTAACATCTAAGCATTGCATAATTGCCGACATTGACAATAGTTTAACGAACTCCGGCAGACAAGTAAAGGCCTCATGATAGAGCCCTTTCCAAGTGGTTTTACACTTATCACTCATCACAATGTACATAATTTGGGCCCTCACTATGATCCACCACTAAAGCTTAAGACCAACGAGATGTCGAGTAAGCATAGGCCCAACTTGTAAACTGCACGCCAACAAAGCAAAAGGTGCTCAAATTGTGTGGAAGCATTTAAGCTTCTTATGGATTAGTGATTCCCTTGATGTAGGAAACAAAAAATTGAATTAACAACTCGTCAAGTACAATAATTAGAAATTTCTTTCCAAATTGTAATATTTCAAATAAGTGTTTCCATACTTCATAATAACTTTCTTTTGTACATACTCCATTAATTTCACTAATAAATTCCCCTTCACTTATAAAATTTTTAATGCAGATTTTAATACAAGAGTTAATGATTATGGAATCAAAAGTTAATAAAAATTTTGGTCTAAATTTTACAAAATTAAGCTTACATGTAGGGTTGAAGCGGCCATAATTGGACAGAAAGTTCATGGGTAAAAATATTTGAACTAGTTCCAATTCCAAGAAGGTCTCCCTAGTTTCCATCCTAGTTCCATGCAGTTCCCTCCGATTCTTGTCCTCTTTTACCATAAAAAACAAATACTTTTTGGGTACTCAATGATCTTCCCCTCATTAATCAAATGAGAGATGTATTGGGTAGTGGGAGAAATTGAAGAAAAGGAGAGAATGAGTTTTTAGTCTTCTACTTCTACTTCCAACAACCTAATGATAACCATGTAGAAATTGAAGGTAAAATTGAAGTACGAGAGGCAAGAGCATTGAGATCTTATGATGTAAAGAGCAAGAATTGAATCAAAGAGAAAAAGAAATGAGAAGAGAAATGAGGGGAGGAAGATTGTGGATCTAATGTAAAGAAATAAAAGGAAAAGGGATCAAAATCAAAGGCGTGACTACATAGAAAATTAGAAGAGAGAGACTGGGAACAAATTTTACGATTTTGAGATTTAGGGAGAAAAAGAAGATAAATGAAGTGAAAGGTGGAGGAAACTAAGATCAGTGATAATATCATTTAATGCTTTGATCTCGTAATGAACTTGAGCTTGGAATGTCCTTGTGTTAGAATAATGGTTAATGAATCCTATGCCCATCAAAATTAATTTTTAATGTTGTTATACAAGTGGTGCCGTGGAGACTTATGCTCGAATCCCAACATCCACAATAGAATTGATATGAAATTTTAAATAATGATAAATGAGAAAGCAATTCTTAATATTATAAAAAAAAAATCCTCGACACATTTTGAATTTGGGGTCAAGTACTTTTCTTGGAAAAGATTGGGGTTTAGCTTACTCTTTCTAAATTCAGCTTGACCTAAATGTTAGCTATGAATGTTTTCTATGGGCAAGACCATGGTTCAAGTCCGACCCCTAATTTTTTGGCAAACGTCCTTAATATCTGGGCCTTGCCCAAATTTTTCCTTAAACTGCTTATAAGTTTGGCTTAAACCCATTCTAGACAAAGCGAGTTATACGTCTGGCTTAAACCCATTCTAGACAAAGCCGACCAACGTTCATTCTTATAGTTTGTCCAACTGTAATTGTACTTTTTGTTATTCATAGCATTATCAATCAGTCAGGATAGCCGAGTGGTCTAAGGCGCCAGACTCAAGTTCTGGTCTTCGAAAGAGGGCGTGGGTTCAAATCCCACTTCTGACAATTTCCTTTGCCTAGCACACTTACTAGGGTAAAGGCTTGATTGTTGTTGTTTTGGTTTATAGTATTTTTGAGGTACAGAATTAGTGAATTTTGTTGACAAAATTTGGGTTTTGATGGCGATCAATATAGTTTAGCTCAAGTAAATATAGTCTGAAGAATTTAGAAACACTTAAACACTCTAAGTCAAAAGGCAAGTCGACCTAGCATGGGAATGTGTCGATATGGGACCATATGGCTCTTAGAAAGTAAGTGCTAGAACTAAACAAGTCAACCCATTAAAGAATACAAGTAGACCAATTGTAGTGACCTATCGACCAATTGAAGCTCATGTTGACCGAATGCCTTAAGCCTATATCCTAATGTAGATCATGTCAACATGCAAACATAAAGTGTTGAGCTACACAACCGAAGAGAATGTTGACCTATTAAAATGATGATGTGGACCTATTCACACTCCTGGTCAACCAATGTGTGTCCAAGTCAACCTGAACCACAAAGTTAAAGGAAAGGACAGTCGACCTATAAATACTCAACACTTATAGAACTAGTTGTGAGCCATAAAAGTCGACTTGTAGCTATGGTAAGTTGACTTACAAATATATGTCGACCAATTTAAACATATCATGTTAATAGATTGAAAGGAGAATAGGGAGGTGTCAATTCAAACCCAAGTATGTCGACTCAAAAACATTATTAAGTTGACTTAACCTCAAACAAGTAGGCCTTCACAAATAGACAACTAAGGAATGTTGACTTACCTATATGTATAACTTGAATAAAGGCCTAAATTGGTTGACTTAAGTCACTAAAATTGGTCTACACAATATATAGAGTCAACTTAGGATCCATAGTGTTAACTCAACAAACACTTAGGTCAACATAATAAAAGATGAGTTTCGACCCAAACCTTCTGAATGAATTAAATTCAACTTAGAAAATTTATATGTCGACCCTAGCTATCATTGCCAAAAAGGAAAACAGTTGTCATGTCAACCTTATTGTTAAATAAGTCTACACTAACTTTAAAATTGGTAAACCTACCCTAAAAATAAGTCGACTCCATGCTTTACAAACAGGAATTTCAGGACTTATGTCAACTCCATATTAAAAACAAGTCGACGCTTCATGTTTATAACTCACAAAATTAAAAACTGAGTCGACTCTCAACCGATACTATGTCAACTTGTGTAAAACAAAGTTCAAACTCAAAAATTTGAAATCTTCAAACACAACAATAACATATCTTTGTGTAATTAATATGTTGTTTATGAGGACTAATGTTGACATGCAGCAAAAATAAAAGCAAATCACTTCATTGGCCAAGGATTGAACATGCAGCAGGAAAGAAGGTACCATTTGTAGAAATTGAGGAACAGTTAGAAAATTTTAATGGAGCTTGTGAACCATATTAATGACCAATGTTTGACTTCAACCAACCCCACAATAGCACTCTTCTATTCATCCATAAATAATGAAAGAAAAGAAAACAAGTTAATGCTCTTTGACGAACAAAAGGATGAGAATTTACTGCACAATCAATACTCTACTTTTAAAGAATCACACTCTGTTTTTCGTTTCAATATTCATCCATGAGTGTAAATCTGTTGTAAGTTCATAGATAATCACATTCGAGGATTAAAGTCTCATTATTTGTACCATTCATCCTTCTTTGTGCAAAATTTTTGAAGATTGGTGAGAAACTCATAGTCTTGGATTTAGAGAGAGAAAGAGTTAACCCGAGTAAGGTTGAAAGTAAGTATTTATGGATAAGCACTAGAATGGTCTAACTTGAACCATTAATCAAACTTGTATTATTACGATAATAGTGAAAATCAAAGAGATTATCCTGGGAGTGGACGTGTATCGAGTTGGTAGAACCACTATAAAAATTATATATCCTTGCCTTTACATTCTTCTGCAAGTATTGATCTTGTGTACTCTGTTTTACTCATCATCCTCTAAATTATTTCTAAATCCATAATTAGTGCCATAATAAATCGAATAAACCTATTCACTCCCTTTAGGCTTCTTTCAATTGGAATCCAAGGAGGTGTCTAGTCTTAGGTCTCACAACCTTAGACCAAAGATACTTACACTATCCCAGTTTCAAAAACTTCAAATGGCACTAAATAGAGACTCTATTCCATTTGAGGCCTGTTCCACAAATAGGGCTCCCTTCTTCAATGGAAATAACTTTACCTACTAGAAACAAAGAATGCATAACTTCATTATAGCCCAAGATGTAATTGCTTGGGAAATCATTGAAGAAGTGATCGAGTTCATAACATAAGAAATCGATGGTGTTCATGTGGTAGTGAAATTGAAGAACATGACACAAGACCAAAAGAAAGCCTATCAAGCGAACTTTAAAGTAGTCAACCTCCTTCACCTTGCTCTAAGCATCAACGAATACAACCGAGTTGATCATGCATCATAGCCAAAGAAATATGGGAAAGACTCAAAACTACTTATGAAGGTATTGATCAAGTTCACAAGAGCAAGATCAAATTGTTGAAGTAAGAATATGAAGCTTTCAAGATGAAGGAAGGAGAATTTGTTATTGAAATGACGACATGCTTTAAATTAACAAATAAACTGAGGTTGCTCGGGAAAGGTATTCCTCAAGAAGATATAGTGGACAAGGTTCTCAAAAGTCTATCAAAATCTTGGGAAGCCAAAGTTACTACAATCAAAGGATCAAAGAACCTTGAAACTCTGACCATGGATGAGCTCATGAGTTCGTTAGTAACACACAAGATGCAGCTAAATGTCAAAGGTTTGGGCGGAGAGGAGAAAGGGAAAGGAGTGCCTCTCAAAGTTGAGAGTGAAGAAAGCTCCTCCGATTTAGAAAATGAGGATAATGAAAAAGATGAGGCCTTACCATCCAAGAGGTTCAAAATATTCATGATGCAAAGGAGAAACAGAAGCATACCAAACTTTAAAAGGCCATAGAGAAAGAGGAAGTCAGATACTAGAGTGTTAGAAGTTTGGACAGCTGACTGCCCTCAGTTAAAAATGTTCGATAAGAAAGACAAAAAGAAAAGAAAAGAAAAAGAAGATGGTACTCACCACTTGGAGTGATCAAAACTCAAGCTGTAGTGAGGATGAAGCTGTAGAGAAACAAGCCAATCTCTATTTCATGGCCATCGAGGAGCCTTCTGACAATGAGATAAGCTTAACTTCTTACTCTTCTTTGGAGATGTCTTGGGAGTTAGAGCTTGAGATGAGAAGATAATAACAACATTTGTTTAAGGATCCATAGTGGAGATCCATAGGACTAGATCTCTTAAAGAAGGAAGGTTAGAGGGCCAATGTTAAAAAAAAAAAACTGTAAGGACCTTTTTTCATGCATTTTACATTTTTCATTACATAAGTATGACATAAAATATATGAATTAGCTTTGTGTGTGTGTGTTTGTGTTTGTGTTTTGTTTATTGTGTATGTTTGCTTAGTTTTGACCTTTAGGGTTTAACATACCTAAGGTTGACATTTAGGATTTAGAGAAGGTTAACCAATCTATTAGTTTTTTTTTTTTTTTTTTTTTTAGGAGAAGATATGGTTTGAAGAAAATAGTATCTCTTTGCCTTCATTCTCTCTCTCTCTCTCTCTCTCTCTCTCTCTCTCTCTCACACCCCATGTCAATGCCAGTACTATCCCTCATTGGTGATCATCCTATGTCAAGGATGTCGAAGGTGAGAGGATTGCAGGAAGAGTTCCCATCTCTCATGCAATCACCTCTCTCTCTCTCTCTCTCTCTCTCACATTTTCCCACTACGACCAGTGGTGATTAGCCTCCCCTTTTACCATTGCTGTGACTCGAAGCCTCCCTCATCTTCATTAGCAATCGAGCATCCCCTATTTTAGATTTAACCCCTTCTCTCATTGTTCTCTCTTTTCTCTCTCACATTCATTTTTACTGTCACCGCCACCATCAACCACCACCATCTTCATCTTTGATCTCATTCACCCTCGGCCAAACCCAAGTGATCGTTCTCTATCCCTCACAATCGCATAATCTCTTTCTCCTTCTTGCAGTCACACACTTGTTCATTGCCTCCTGTTTGACCATCGCCATCCCAGCCCTTGCCATCATCGAATTTTTGTGCAGTGACAACCCCAAAGCTACTCTCCTCTTCTATGATAATCAAGCATCCCCTTTTAGGTTCGATTGTGCTCTTCCCCTTTCTTCATTTACGATTTGGAGGTGAGTATTTTTTTTGATCTTTTCAAATCCAGCATGTAATTTTGAGATCTAACCTAAGTCTAACCATCTTCCTTACCTTGGAGGAGTTTTCCAAACATTTCCAAGTTCCGATCAAGCATGTTTTTGTGAGATCTCACTCCTTTCTTTTGCGAATCATGAAAGACTTTGATGAGTGATTTCTCTCCATTTCTTTTCATTTCTCTTAAGTTTTCTATTGTCTCTAGGGTGTAGAAGCAGGTAAATGATGATCCATAGTAGTAAACACATGTTTGGTGACATTTTTTATTGGTTTAAAGGTTGCATTGCTTGTGCCTAGGCACTATGCGGGTGGAAGTGTTCTTTGACTCAAAGAATTAGTCTTTTGTGTACCTAAAGTAAGTAATTGCATGTTTGCATGTCTTTTCCTCTTTTAAAGGTCATGTTTTTCCTAGGTTTGTCTTAGAATGCCCTTCAAGTTAAAATAAGTACTAGGTTAGCTTGATATATTAGCTTAAATGATTATACATTTTAACTTAATATGTTAGTTAAAATGATGATATGTATTAGCTTTATTATAATGTGTATGTTCAAGTTAAAACTATTAGAAAATGACAAAACTTCTTTACTATTTGATAAGAAAAATCTTTAAAACTTAAGTAATGTAAAGTGAAATCCTTTCATCATCAGATACATGGTAAAGTATCTTCGGGGGATGATTTTAGCGACTAAATTGGACAAGAAGGCCCCGGCCTTGGTTTACTCATAATAACACCATAGGAGTCATGTTTCTTTCATGCAAAGAGAGTCACGGCTCATAAGTTAACCTTCTAGAAAATGATAATAAATGGAAAGAAGGTGACTTTACCTAAGGGAAAAGAAAATAATGAAAATGGAAAAAAAAATTTAAAAAGTGACTACTAAATAAAATTAGCATCCTTGCGTGATTTGAGTTTCAGAGATATCAATGGTTTGTCCTCTTTCGTTATCCTTTAACTGTTGATTACTTGTATCTATTTGGTAATATTTGGTATATTATTGTTGGATGCTACTTACTTTCCGTATATTGTAATTCACATATCATGTTTTCTCAACATTTCAAATGTTTTGGGAGCTAGAGAGAAGTCATGAAGGGTAAATACAAATTCATCGGCAGCAGAATACTAGATCCCCATCTTTTTTCCTTATCGACCATTGTTGTACTCTTTATTCGGTATGATTGACTGTGGTGTACTTATGGTTGCTTTAGCATTTATTTCTAATGTAATGGTGTGTAATAATGATGGTCACTACTGAGGCAGAACGTACTTAATAATGATACATATGGTTAATGTACTGCTTTGGTAGATAACGTTAGCTTAACTTGATAATTTACGAATGAAAATTGGATATTGATCATTTATTTACTTATGTTGATGCTTAATCGTGATATTAATACCGAGGAAAGGGAATGTAGTCCTTATTTTATGAAAAAAAAATGTTTGCTTGACGTATTACAGGTTTGGTTATGTTTCTAAATGGCCATGTTTGGCTGGATTTAGCTTATTTATAGAGGAAACTTGTCTGATTTTTTGAAAAATTTAGTAAAATTAAAAGTTAAAACAGAATTTTGCATTTCATTCATTCATGTTTCTACACACGTGGATGATAATTCAAAAATCATTCTGTTGGATATCGTTGATTTGTAATGATTTAAATTTTTTTTGCACTTGTATTTACCTCTTTTGTTAAGAGATATGACACTCAAATAGTGAATTGTAACACAAGCTACAACTTAAAACTTGATAAAGTGTCCAACTTTTTCAATCAGTTTTGAACAATTTATTTTAGACTAATGTACCCATGACTTATACATTTTGAATGCACTCTACCCGATTACATACAAAATCACACATCAAACTATTGGACTCATGATTTCGAGTAAGTATACAAAGTCAAGTATTGTGTATTATGTAAGCAAATGTTGTTCTCATGAGCATAATTTATATTACCAATTATAAACTATCATATTTAAGTTAGACAAAACAAATCATAATTACGAGAATATTAAAAATTACGAAAATATTTAAAGACTTGAATCAATAGATAAAAACCCTAGGATGTCAACTTCATCTGTTTTCAATCTTTCACTTGCGTGAATTCTTTCAGTTCCCTTAAGTTTATTGATTAAAAAATTATTATTGATGATGATAGATTTTTCTAAATTAGATTTACCCAATGATCGCGTAATGAATCCCTAATTTGACTAATCAAAATCTAATTGTCATACAATTTTGATTAAATTGAATTGCTTTAACTTCTGTGGAATATCTGTAATCAAAGATTTTCTTTAAAACCCCACATACAGAATTAATCATCCATCGATCTCATAACCCCATATGGATTTTATTGTATTAGACTAATCTCCTATAATTATATTAGTTATGCAAGCATTCAATCTTAAATCATACAAAATCCAGGTGTAAACATTTTGAATCATTAAGATCAATAATAAAATCTCATTAAACAATAATTATGCCAATAAAAATTTAAGCGAAAGAAATAAATTTAAACCATAATATTAATTAAATAACAGAATCCATCGAATACTATGAATAAAAAAAATTAACTAAATATACTAAATAAAACCCTAAAATCTATGTGGAGAAAGTCGTGGGAGAAAATGTGTTCATTTCTAACTTGGGGATGCCCTCTTATTTATAGAACTAAAACACTACGTTGTGAAATCTTGAAAACTTGGTGTTGCCATTTGATTTGGAGACTTGTTCTTATTGTAATAAATATTATTTTGTTTCTTCTTCAAGATTTAAAAACTTTCTCCTTATTCTTGAATTTGAATATCAACAACTTTATCTCTTAAATCACTCATTGGATAAACTCAAATAGTTACCTTCTTTACAAGGATTTGTCTTTTCAATATTACAGCAAATTCGACTCAATTTTTGGATAAGTTTTGAGCTGAATTAACTTTTAGACTCTTCACAAGATTTGTAGATCTCAAAGTCTAGTTTCTAACCTAGTAAGAAGCATCTCAATCGAATATTGAATTAGAAAGATATGTCAAAATACTAACAACTCTATGTCCAGTTCGAAATTTCTTAATTAAGTTCAAAGTTTCTTAAATCATAACCCACAAAATTAATTAGTATAAAATCATGAAATAAAGTTTAAAATAGTCTTATAATTTATAATTATGGGCTAAAATAATATAATTTAATTGCATAAAATTGTTGTTATCATGAACTTTGTGCATGGACAAAAATATTTATCTACTTGATTAAAAGAAACGCAAATATCTATAAACCATGATTTGATATAAGACCATAGTTTTTAGGGTAATATATGAAAATTTTCAATAAAATTTGAAAATTTTTCCAGCAAAGAATACTATAGGAGCTTGAATCTTTATTAAAAAAAAAACTATTGAATGCATAACCTTCAAGTTATTCCTATTTTTGCATATATTCATAAAATTTGAAGTTATCTAATACCACTCAATTTATAAGAAAAGTAATACGAATCTATCTTATTGAGTTGTATAAACTTATTCTATTGTGGATAAATTGGTCATTATTATCGTCAATATAACCAAATTTGCTTCAACTCTCTTGTATATTTATTGATATAAACGATCAAAATATTTTCTTAAATTAATATGTTTAACTTGAAATCATATATTGATATTATATTTAAAATTTTACTACTACTAAGGATGTGGTGGGAGTTTTGTTTTTGACTTGCAATATAATATTAGAAATTTCTACAATATTATAAAATGGAGATCTAAAAAATAAAATTTGAAGTGATAAGCTATACTACAACAAAATAAAATTTACTTTTCCAAGAGCAATAAGTTCTTTTGATGAAAATTTGTCAAAATAAATGAAATAGTCCTTGAACTTTTCTTATTTCACTTAAACATTGGTGTTTAGTTTTTGTTGCTGTCAAATACATTTTTATATTATTAAGCATTGAAAATTTTCAATGCTTAATCATTAATGGTTATGAAATAACTCTTTTTTTTTTTTTTTTTTTTTTTTTGGTTCACATGGAAGACAAGACTTTAACAACATTGATAAAACACGAGCTGAGAGCAATTCGAACCAAACTAGCCATTAGTCTAAATGAGGTACATACATAATGGGGTAAGTGTCTACAACTAAAACTACCTAATTTAAAACAGCACATATAAGATAGGAGACAATTAATCAGTTAACAACCATTGTGAAAAATAAAGTAGTCGACTTGAATTCTGAAAATTATTAACAAAAACCATTGTTAAGCTACGAGTAAAAATATTCAAACCCCCACGAACACTCCTTCAACTCTCGGCTCAATTTCGATTCTATTAAATCTTTCAATCTAAAGCCTGAAACACCAACAAAGATGATTGCAACCATTATTGTCAAAATTTTATCATTGAATACATATCATAATGGTTGGACTGATAGAGATACAGAGAAACAAAGGTATATTGTTCCCGTGGGAAAACGATTAACTCCTTTTGACTCATGTTAGTGAACGAAGGCCGGGAGAGATTACTTGTTTTTCAACTCAAGCCTATCCTGACTCTTAATTTCATAGGTTTTAAAACTTTAAGAATTAAACTCTTGATTTGATATGTTTTAAAACTTCAAGAATTAACTTATTACTTGTGAAACTTTTAAGGACCTGAATGACATTAAGTTATACTCTGAGACTAAAAAAGTAATTTTCTCTAAGTTATACTTTAATAGCCACCACGTGTGTAGGCGAGCCATGCATGAAATACGATTTTAGAGTTCTTGGTGACATACAGATGTTGTTGGGAAAATTTTAATTTTGTACAATTTATTTATATTTATATTTATATTTTATTTATTTATAATAAATTTCCATTAAAATAAAAATTTTACGTAAAATTGTAAAAACTTTTGTAAAAAGAATTTAAGTTATGATTATTTCAATTAATTTTTATATAAAAAGTTTCAGAGTTTAGTTTCAACTATTCTATACGAGCGCATTTTCATTTTTTAAAGATAACATCACTAAGACTATTTAGATTGTTCTGTATAAGTTAAATTAAACCTACGGGATTTATAGATTTAATTGTTATTATCCAAAATAAAATATTATTGACATACAACTATTTTTTAATATTTTTTATATAATTTTTAGTTTTATAAAAAATTATTTTTTAAAATATTATAAATAAAATAAAAACTAAATATAAGCTAAAGTAAATTGAGACCTTGGGTTTCTAAGTACTACAATCTGAAACTTTCAAAAATAAAGGCTCATTCTAACAATGCTAACTGTTTCAACTAATCAAATGATTAGTTCCAACTATAATAGCTAACCAACTATAATAGCTAACTAGCTGCATTAGTTAGATTAGTTGTATAACAGAACAATCAATTTGTATAAAGGGAAGGAAATGGAATAAAGAAAATAAGTTTCTTTGGCTCCCCGTTTCTATCTTTCCTCTCTCTTTCTAACCTCTCTCTACTTCTTTCGCTCTCAATCTTCCTCTCTTTCTTCTTTGCTATCACAGTTCTCTCAATTACAACCAATATCCACGACACTCATCATCTTCCACCATGAATCTTAATCTTCCCTCCCTTGTATTTTCCTTGCTCTATTTTTCACTCAATTTGAATTTAATGGTCACAACCACTTCATTTGCCAAACTCGCGGGTTAGGTTGTAACATAATTGGTATCAGAGCAATAAATCCTCGGTCTTAAAGAAGAATCGATGGTGGATGGTACTCGTCAGAAGATCACTGAAGAGCAACTCAGAAAACATAAGTCAAAATGCAAGAGTGAGAAAATAAGGCCAAAGAACATCATCTCTAGGTCAATAAAAAGTTAGAAGAATTTCAACAAAAAATGAATGAGCAATCCCAGTAGTTGCAAGCTTTCATAGTCAATGTAGATACTAGATTCAATACCATTATGAGGTTGTTAAGTAAGTACAAGGATGAAGAACAGGAAACAAAAGGAATGTCAAAATCACCGATCTTGTCTACCCTACTAAAGGAAGGTTACCATTATGAGGTTGTTAAGTAAGTACAAGGATGAAGAACATGAAACAAAAGGAATGTCGAAATCACCAATCTTGTCTACCCTATTAAAGGAAGGTTCAGAGGAGAAATGGGACCACCACCATTAAGAACGATTCTAATCCTTGAGGGTTCTTGCTGAATCATCCAAAAATTGAACTTCCCATATCTACATGAGAAAACCCATGAATATGGTTGAGAAAATGTAGCAAGTTCTTTGTTTTATATCGAGTGCCTAACCATACATGGGTAGAAACTATTGAAATGTACTTGGATGGAAAGGTAAAGGAATGGTTTCAAAGTTTGAAACAAGTAAAGAATGAAATCAATTGGGAAGAATTTTCCAAACTCTTATGTCAGCGCTTTGAAATAGAAAGCATCAGAGATGAGTCGGAAGAGTTTAACAAATTGCAACAGGTTAGGACATTGGATACCAAAAGAAATTTGAGGAGATGTGGTCTATTATGCTCCACAAAAATCCCACTCTAACCGAAGCTTATTTCATATCTAGCTTCATTAATAAAGTAAAAGAAGAAATAAACCCTATGTTAAGGATGCTTAAACCCAGTACTCTATTTCAAGCCTTTGGAATAACAACTCTCCAAGAACAATCTCTGGTGCTTGCAAAGCAAAGAAGGGTTGGGTGGAGTAAGAATTGGGATCCATGCAAAGCAAAAGTGTGACCAAAGAATATGGGAGGAACTGGTATGGTTCAAAGAAGTGTTACAACTAAAGGGAAATATTGGTACATTGGAGTTGTATCCGAGGACAAGACAACTAGAATTTCAGCATAAGAAATGCACTCTGAGAATTAACAAATCTATGCTCTAAATGTGGAGAGAAATACATGTCCAGGCATCAATATAAATTCAGAACCTTAGCCTAATTATAGTTGTAGAAGAAGAAGAGGAACCGGTGCTTGACAAGCAAACAAGAGTGAAGAAATGACAAGTGAGACTTATAATGTTCCCTTATATGTTTTATCCAGTTCCTTGAAAAGAAAAACTATATCATTACAAGGCACATTAGGAGAATTGCTGATAGCCATACTAGTGGACACTGGGAGTTCAAATAGTTTCCTCAATCACACACTAGTAGAAGCACATAAGGTGAAGAAGAAGATGAACACTTACATGCTATTCTTGCTAATGCAAGTAAGATAAACGGTTACACTCAAGTAAAAGGGGATAAATGGAATGTGCAAGGATACAACTTTTTCTTCGATTTAAGGGTAATTCATCTGGGTGGATCGAACATCATATTGGGGGTAGATTGCATGTATAACGTTATTCCTATTTCCTTCAACTTTAAGCTGTTACAAGTCAAGTTAGTGAGGAAAGGAAAGTAATCCTGATAAGGAAGGTAGAAAACTCCGGAATGAAGTTAGTCTTGGGAAAAACTACTAGAAAATTCAGAAGGCAATAACAACAGAGCTGCATAGTAACTATGATTGAAGAAGGCCAACACAATTTTATGTAGAAAGACATGTCTAAACTACCGAGACAGTTTGAATATGTGTTCTCAACACCCAGCTCATTATACCTTAAAAGATCACATGATCACTCAGTCCCTCTCAAACCAGAAGCTCAACCTTTCAAGCTTCAACCCTATAGATATTCACATCCATAGAAAGCTAAGATTGAAATGCAAGTCTAAGAAATGCTGAGCAATGTGATAGTTAGACACAACAACAGCCTATTTACATCTCCTGTGCTTTTGGTCAAGAAGAAAGACAACTCTTGGAGATTCTATAAGGACTATAGGCAACTCAACAATCTCACCATAAATTGTCACGCCCCGAACCGGGATCGTGAACAGCCGCCCGTTATCCCTGGATGCCGGCTGTATTTTTACAGAAAATCGGACAGAACCTCCCCATAAATCGGAAGTTTCCATGTACAATTTTACCTGTATATCACATTCATCCTGTAAAAATAAACAATTGGCCATCCCGACCTCTCCAAAATCAACATATACCACAGCCAACATCCAGAACAACGCAAGGCTATAAAGTTTCTAGCAGTCCTAGCAACAGACCTCTACTGTCATGCCCAACTAGAGTATGAGCAGCCGCCACACCGAGCGGATTTAAATTCTACGCATATATAAAATAAATTCCCAAATTATTTTTTTTTATATTCACAAATGCCTCAATACAATGAAATAAATCAATACGAGGGTTTCACAAATAAATGTCCATAATTTATACAGTCATCCCAAAAAAATTAGATAAATAGATTGGTCAAACTAAAATCTCCAATACATAATAATATCTCCAATCATCATAGCGGAAGAGATGAAAAATAACCATACCCAAGCCCAGTGATATCTCCTCGGTCCAACACTAATCCTGTGGGAAAGAAAGCGAGGGGTGAGTATCTATGGAAGGATACTCAATAAGTGAGAGGATTGACATCATACTATCAATATCGATGGTGAACTTACAGTGTCAAAGTATAAGATAAAAAAATATTCACAGTGTGCAAACCAATCATGTTATTTCAAAATCATATATCATACGCACACATCAGAAGAAAATATATGCATCCAATAATTACATCAATATCATGAAGAGCCGGCCAATGAAATATTCTCGGTAATGGTCTACCTCGACCAAGGACGGCGCATTGGGGGTTCTTCCAAATACAAGTATTAAATAATGGCTCTCTACCCCAATGTTGGCCACAGGTTACCCCAACTAGCCTGTAAATAATAATGATGTACATATAACTAGTCGGCCGTGTATGGTGCCCCCGCCTGGTGCTAGACGGAGCCGTACTCAATGTCCTCTCCGATGAGGGTCAACCTGGGACACCCATACATATGACGATCTGGTGGATACCTCCGGCCGAAATGTATCCGAACACAAGGGGTGCCTCTACCAGATGTCCTTCGTAGCTACGGATCACAATATCATATCGGCCGGGCACGTAGCCCCATGCATCCCATCACCATGTCGGCTGGGCATATAGCCCCATGCATCATATCATAACGTCGGCCAGACATACAGCCCAAATATATAAGTAATCCATTTCAAACCATGTACCAATGCAGTAGAAGCATTAAAACATATCAATATGTCGAAAATATGGCACAATATACAGTTATCAAAACTCATGGATGCATATCAATAAAGTCAGAAATTAAGACACTCCAAAGGTCACAAAACATTTCATAAAATATTCGAAAATTTTAACAATCATACATTTTGCTGAAACATGTCATTTAAAAAGGTATTTTTGAAACATGGTTTTCAATCAATAGTGAATGTCAAAGTCCCACTCACCATTCTAGAGAGGGTAGTCACTCCCTATTTTCAAAACCAATCAAATCTGATTTCTCGAGTTTCCAAAAAAAAAATATCAACCTAATCAGATCATCAAAATTGAATATCAATTTCTCAAGTATCTTTAGGGTTTATCCGAAAAACATGAAATGTACAATATCCTCCACTTTACGGCTCATTTCATTCCAACCCTATAACCCAGATATTTCCATGCATATTTCAAAGTTTAACTCTAAGGGAAACTATTCGAATTTACTCAACATGATTTTATGATTCTATAATATGTTTCTTTCGTATCAGACCATTTAATTTACAAAACTTCGTTATAGATTCTCGTTTCCTCAATTTCGAATCATCTGACTCACCAATAGTCAAGTTTCTAATATTTCTCATTTCTTTTGTCTAATTTTTCTTGGATTTCACACATTTCAATATATTATGTAACTCTCGATCTAAATTCGACCTAATTTCGATAGAATTAATTCAAATGTTGAAAAGGTTGCATTTCTCTCACCTAGGGTTTCTCAGATTTCCGGATCTAGCTTTCGTTCGCCCGTCAACCTGGTCTAAAACCTGTAATGTTTACCATTTGAAACACAAGTGAGAAATTTAAGTCAAATTACCAATAATTTTCGAAACCCTAGTACGTACATGAAATCGAGAATTCATTTACCTACGCAGAGGGTCACGTGTAGTCGTGGGCTCACGGGCCATGGGCCGGACTAGGCCGCGGGCCGTACTGGGCTTACGGGCTTGGACGGGCTGTCAAGCCTAGTGGGCCCGTGGGCTTGCTGGGCCTGCGGGCTGTAGTGCGTGTGCAGGCACTGGTGCACGCGCAGGCGCTGGCTCGCACACGAGCAGGGGCTAAGGCGCTCTGTGAGCAAAGGCGTGCTGTAGGGGTGCGCGGCAGGGGCGCGAGCAGGACGTGCGTGAGCAGGGCACGCGCTTGCTGGGGGTACATTCATGCACAGGGCTAGAGCGCTCGTGCTCGTGTGCTCGGCCGAGCGCTCGGGCTTGCAACGTAGCGCGCTGGAGCTGGTGGGCGCACTCAGTGGCTCGATCGCTCGAGGAGGCAGCAATCGCGCGCTGTGGCGCGATCGGGCTCGCGCGGAGGAATCGTGCTGTGGAGCGCTCAAGCTCACGCGATGGTGGCAGAAGGAGGGGGTTGCTGCTGGTGGTGGCTGTTCGCGGACGGAAGCGAGATCGCGCATGGTGGCAGGGCGCAGCGGAGCTTGCGAAGGAGATGAGATCGCGAATGATCGCGACTGCAGAAGGGAGAGTGAGCCGCGGGAAGAAGATCACTGCAATGGCGGATGTTCGCGGATGGAAGCGCGGTGGTGGCGTGATTTCTTTGCAGGCTTTGCTCGCGGCGGAGATCGCGAGGAAATGAGCCGCGGGAGAAAGAAGAAGAAGAAGAAGAAGAAGAAGAAGAAGGAGAAGGAGGAGAAGGTGGCGATGGCGGTGGCAGTGGCGGTGGCGGTGGAACACGCGGCGAAGGAGGGCAGCGCCGTAGATATGTATATATATACACATATAGATATGTAAATATAGATACACACATACATATATGTACATGTGTGTGTATTCCTAAAAGTGTGATGCTGAAAGGTAACATTATGTTTGTATAAGCATCTGTATGAGCCTACTCTCTAGGTATCATGTACTAAGAAAGGTAACATTCTGGTAGTCGTCCAAGCATATTTTATGAACCACAATTCATGTGACATCCCGTAGTATTACTACAAAGACATAACTAGAGCTTTCTCATGGTTTTGAAATAGGTTTCTGAGTGAACAAGGTTTTTCTGGTCCTGTTGTTCTCCTGGGTGAATGGTAGGTTTTTCTGATGGTAGCATCTATACCGTGTTGTTGTTTTTTTTTTTTTTTGGTTCTGTTTAATTTTTCAAATTCAACTTGAGAAGGTTTTGATGTTTCACTCGTGTGGTTAATTAATCAGTGTTCCTGTTGGGTTCTTCAAGGTATACATGTCTTCCTTTTTCTTATAGCCATTTCCTTTGAAGTCATAGTCATGTTGGATATGAATATGGGCATAACTTATAATCATATATATCAATAATGTTGCCACTATTTTCTAGTACTACTTTCATATTCTTATTTTGTTAATTCATTTAATTGTTGTGATGCATGGGGTAGTGAAAATATCCCTAGTCCACTATTCTCCCATTTCTTTGGTTCTTTTCAAGCCTTTCGCCCCTTGAATTAGATAGGTGGCAAGTTCCTTTGACACATAAAATTTAGATAGTTCAGATGGTTGGCATTGAAATTTGGGAACTGCCCTTGAGTTGTCTTGCCATCTTAAGAGAGCCAGGGCACTCAATTCATTATTTGGCCTAAGCTCCGGTTCTTAAGAGATGACACATCTATTTTCCAGTTCTTAAGACATGGACTTCAAGGTCTTAAGTCTTCAAGACAAGGTATTATTCCAAACTTTCTCCATTGCTCATGAACTAAATACGAGCATCGTTCACACAAATTTCTTCTTTGATGCATAGTTTCATCAATAACCTACTATTCCTTTTCTACGTTACCAAAATCAATAGAATTCCCAAGCCAAAGCCAAAAGTTGAGAAATACACAAAGAACAAATCCGAAACTTAGAGTTCTGAAGATAAAGAAACCACTGCTAGTTCTGGCAACAAAACCAATACTTTTGATGCTGAAACTGAGCAGGGTGGTAGAGATTTTGAGGGTTCATCAACGGAATAGTCATCCGCAGATTATGCTGGGCACAATGAGTTATAATATAAATTAATGGTAATATATTTTTCATAGGTAAAAAATTACTTAGTGATTCATGGAAGAAGATTAGTGGCTGCAGTTTCTAACATACAAGAGTTTCGGTCTTTTCGAGGAGGGCTAGCATTCCTCCTTTATAGAATAGAAAGAATAGATCCCCTGAATCATTCTACAATTTTATAAACATTTTTTACCCCCTTGAGTATTAGTGGAATAGATAGATCTGTTAGGAAGGATTAAGAATCCCATAACTAGCCTGCCTTTAACTCCAAAGGGAATACAGTTATATATATAGTCTAGCTACTAACTCTAATATGAATCCGTACCGCAGAAAGAAGGTCCCAGCACAGCTTTATTACCCTCAGGTCAAAGAGTAAGAACTCGCGCAAACCACTTATTTTTCATCCTCTGGACCATTACTCTGACCCTTTCAAAGTGAGAAAGGAATGATCAAACCTTTTTTTTTTTGCTTATATTTCTTGAGGCCTAAAACGTTCCAGGCATGTGTTGTTAAGCAAAGCTTACACTTTGAGATTTTGATCATTTTTTCTGTTAACAAAGTGTAAGTTGATGTAGTTTTGTTTTGAGAAAATTTTCTTAAAATATATCTATTAAAAATTTAGCAATATATTTGTACACTTATTATTATGAATAGTCACTTTATTATTTATGTAATAACATTTTATGTTATCCTAGAAAAGTAAAGTGATTATACCAATCTTAAAACAAACTTATCGTGAAGGGTCCACCAAGAAAGTTAAGATGACATTGGATTGAAATTAAGCGGGTATAAATAAATAATTGATGTAAATGATAAAATTAATCTATTTTATAAAAAAATTAATTTCTATTCATAAAATTTTGTATTTTATGAAATAAAGTCAAGTTGAAGTTTTTTAAACAATTACACAAGATTCAATTTAAAGGTATATTAGACAAGAATGGACTTAGCGATTTCAACTTATCCTAGTCTTTAATGCAACGCTTAAAATGAATAATTTGCATTTATATAATGAATTTGCATTTATATTTAAGTAAAGTCTTTTCCTATGGGTTACAAAAAAAAATTAATGTTGCATATAACCAATACAATTATTCTCTTTTAAATACTTCTGATGCAAAGAATTGTGATTATTTTTTTTCTGAATCCTTGATGATATGAATTCAAAATAAAAAAAAAATTAAAATTCTGTAAGTACTTGATGATCTTTTATCTTGACTTATATTTTTAACTGTACTAAAAATTAATACGCTGAGCCTGTGTAAACTCAAAAGTAAAAGCAGTATAACACCTAAAATTACTAATTAAGGATCAAAATGGAATATTCAATAGGCACTACAAAATTAAAGCATTGAGGTGACGGTAACATTTATAGGCAGTGACATGTAGCGACCATTTTTTATGGCATATAGCAACACTTGTAACGAAACCGTTAAGAAATGTATATATTTTACGACGGTATAATATTATTCGTTAGGAAAAGTTTAGCAATCGTCAGTAAAGGTTGGACAACCGTTTATAAAAAGCGATGTTAAATTTTCACTGTTATTATTTGTGGTCAATAAATATAAAACTTTTAGGAACAGTTTGAAAACAGTCAGTCTACATAAATTCTACATTTATACTAACTCATATATTATACAGTCTTTAAAAATTATGTTCAATTCAGACGGTTATCTTTTGTGGTCAGTAAATAAGGTAGAGTTTTATAAACAGTTTGAAAACAGTCTCGATATGACTACTTTGACTCACTATTTAAGTATATAGTCTTCATAAGTTTTACTCAAATTTGATGATTATTATTTGTGGTTAGTAAATATGATAAAGTTTTAGAGACGATTTGAAAAATATCTCTAAATAACTCTTCTTTACTATCTAGTTAACCATACCTGAACATAAATTGTATATTTATACTAACTTGTTCATTGTACAGTCTTTAAAACTTATATTCAATTCTTATGCTTATCATATGTGGTTAGTAAATATGGTCGAGTGTTAGGGACTGTTTGAAAACAGTCACGATCACTATAAAATTAAAGCAATATTTTATGACGGTATAAAATTGATCGTTGGGAAAAATTTAGCAATCGTTGGTAAAGATAGTACAACAGTTAAAAATTTCCATTAAAAACCATCTATAATAAAAAATATTAAAAAATGCTCTTCAAAATATAAAAAAATCTATAAAATAAAATTTAAAATGTAACACCGACAAAAAAAAAGAGAGAGAGAGAGGAGGTGCTGCGTTTTGGAGTGAAACGCAGCACTCTCCCCCACCAAATTGAATTAGGGCTTTAAGCCCTAATTCTCTCTCTCGCTCTCTCTTTCTCTCTTTCTCTTCTCCTCCGTCGCTGCTCTTCTCCTCCGCCGCGCTCTCTCCCTTCCGCCACCCACTGCCGCTACTCCTCCCTCCTCACGCGAGCGCGCTAGCCTGCAGCGCCTCCTTCCTCGCGCGAGCAAGCCACTGCACTGAACCTTCTACCCGAGCGCTCCATAGCGCGAGCGTGCGCCTGCTCGGGAGCACGCCTGCGCACGAGCGCACTTCAGCCCACAGCACGCGACCCCTGTGCGACCCCAGCACTGCGTAAGCGCGCTCCAGCCCACGACCCACTACACGAGCGCGCCCCAGCAAGAGCGGGAGCGTGCTCCAGCGCGCGACCCACTACGCGAGCACGCTCGATCCAGCTCGTGAGCACGAGCCCTAGCCCGTGAGCGCCCGCCAGGCCGCGAAGCCCACTGCTGACCCGCGAAGCTCACTGCTGACCCGCAAGCCCACTGCGGCCCATGAAGCGTACTGTGACCAGCAAGCCGGACTGCTAGCCTGCGAGCCCACTAGCGGGCCAGCCTGCTAGCCCGCCGGCCCGTGAGCCCGTGACGGCCTGCTAGCCCGCAACCGGCTTTCCCCTTCGAGAGCTCACATGCATCTTCACTGTAGGTAACGACTATGATTTGGTTGAAGTTCTAGGGTTTGGTGTTAAAATTTTAGTTATTGCTAATATCTTTCAAATTTGGAAATATTACAGGTTTTAGATCAATCCGACGGGCGAACGACAGCTAGATCTGAAACCCGAGAAACTCTAGGTGAGAGAAACGCACTTACTTCAAAATTTGAATAAATTTTGTTGATTTTAGGTTGAATTTAAAATCGGAAGTTATATATCTATTCGGAAATGTGTTAAATTCGAGAAAAATTAGAGAAATATTGGAAATTTGATCATTGGTGAGTTAAATGATTCGAAATTTGATGAAACGAGAATTTAGAAATGATTGTGTAAATTAACGTTATATTAAATTGAAAAGAAAAATTGAAAATCCCTTAGGGTTTTATTTGATATAAAAAATTGATGATTTGATTAGATTTGTCTTCTGGAGACTTGAGGAGTCAATTGGATTGATTTGAAAAATAGGGAGTGACTATTCTCTCTAAATAAGTGAGTGAGACCCTAATCTCTTGTATAAAATAGTAAAACGTGTTTGTTGTCGTATTTTCGATAAAATATGCTTTTAATATGTATTGATTCGACGTATGATATTAAATTTCAAATCTATTTTGTGATTATTGGAGTATCTTAAATTATATTTACGATAACTATGAATCTATGGTTTGAAATAAAACAAAAAAATTGTGTTATTACTTGAAAATTGATAATTCCCTTTTCTACCGTTGTATTGATATCTTGTTTTGAAATGATATGATAAAACGTATTAGCACACAGATTTGAAATGTTTTGATGAACTATGTGGGCTGGATGCCCACTAGTTATGCGATGATATGATTTTACTTGTTGAACGTTGTGCCCTTGTGATACTATGATGATGACATTCAGGATTCCGTAACTACGAAGGGCGTTTGTAGAGGCACGGGTTGCCCGGATACGCTTCTGCAGGAGGTATCCGCAAACGTCATTGATTCTAAGGGCTATAGGCGCGACCGGTTGAACCTATGTAGGGGGAGGACGTGTGTGACGCCACCGTCTAGTACCGGACGGGGTCCTATACACGATAATATACACGATGATGAGCTAGCCCCAGTGAACTCATGGTCAACGTCGGGGTAGAGAGCGATTTTAAAGGCTATGCATAATAAAACCCCCGATGTGCCTGTCCTTGGTCATGGTTGACCTTTGCCAGGATTATCTTTGACTTACTCTACTATTATTTGATTTTTAAATGAATGCATACATATTTGTATCGTGTGATTGATTAAATGATTTCAAATTGCTAAACATATTATGTTTTGTTGCGAAATGTAAATTTTTGTTTTAAATGATATTATTTGACACTCCAATAGTTCACCCACACTATTTATGTTTGATATTATCCCCCTCACTCATTGGGTATCTTCCCTTGATACTCACCCCTCTCTTTCCCCTCCTCAGACAGGATTATTGTTGTGCTGGAGCGACGCTTTAGATTTTAGAGATTTTGGTAGATTTTGGTAATTCACGACAGTGAGATTTAAGTTAAATTTGAAAGATAAATTCTGTAATTTATTTTTGATCCTGCGAGATTTTGACATTGAGATCCGTAGTTGGCCATATACTTATTTGGGATAACTGTCTAATTTATATATATTTAGTTATGAAATTCTCATATTTCGTTTGCATTGAGGCGATTGTACGTATTTGAATGTTACTTGGGAAAATTATTGTAAATAAGATAAAAGTTAGGTCCGCTCGGTGTGGCAGCTATTCATACTCTAGTTGGGCATGACAGTAGAGGTCTGTTACTAGAACTGCTAGAAACTTTATAGTTTTGTGTTGTTCTGGATGTTTGCTATGGTATTTGTTGATTTTGGAGAGATCGGGATGGCCATTTGTTTATTTTATAGGATAAATGTGATATACAGGTGAAATTGTATATGGAAAACCTCCGATTTATGGGGAGATTTTACCCGATTTTCTGTAAAAATACAACCGGTATCTAGGGGTAACAGGTGACTGTTCACGATCCCGGTTCGGGGCGTGACATTAAAAGCCATTCAAAATATTAAAAAAGAATATAAACTCAATTATTTTTAATATATTTTAATATTCTTTCAAAAATTTTTATAAAATCAATAAAATTATGGTTCTTGATAATACTATAAAATTAAATAATGTATATAAAATAAATAATACATTTGAAATATCAAATTTAATGTCATTTTAATTTAATAAATTAACAAATGAAATAAAAATTGATAACAATAAAAAATAAAATGTTTTTATAAAATCAATAAATTAAAATAAATTACATTATAAATGTGAAAATATATAATAAAAATAGAGAGTAATGAAAAAAATATATAATAAAAAAGGAGGGTGAATAATAAAAAAAAACGGGTGAATCTTACAAATAAAATGTAAGTGACAAAAATATGAAAAATAGCGGGTAATGAAAAAATATATCTAATAAAAAAAAGGTGAGTGAATCATAATAAAAAAAGGCCGGTGAATCTTAAATAAAATGTAAGTAACAAAAATATGAAAAGATAGCGGGTAATAAAAAAATGTATAGTAAAAAAAGGCGGGTGAATAGTAAAAAAATTGGCGGGTAAGTAAGCGAGGGTTTTAAAAATTTGTTTTGTAAAAATTTGTTCGTGAAAATGACATACATATGTCTATATGCTGTAATGATAATTATAATATATATTAACAAGTCGTAATAAGTGATAATAACAAATGGTAACCAGTGGTAATATACCCATGATGTATATAATGATTCGTAATAAATGGTAATGTAGTTCATGATAATAAGTTATAATAAGTGATAATATAATGTATGGTAACAAATAGTAACAAACGGTAATATAATATAAGGTAATAAGTTATAATAAGAGGTAATTTAATGTATGGTAACAAATGGTAACAAGTGGTTATATAATGTACGGTAATAAGTTGTAATAAATGGTAATATAATGTATAGTAACAAATAGTAACAAATAATAATATAATGCACGGAGCACAAAAACTAGGTTTTGATAATAAAATTTTAATTTGAAAATAATTTAAAGTTTAAATTAAGTTGAGGCAAACCTATTCATCTTCTTGATTTCTTTCCGCACGATTTTTTCTGTGACATATTAATTTAAACTAAAAAATTAAATATATAAATAAAAAATTATCTTAAAATTAAAATTTATTATTTTTTGGTAATATTAATTTTATGATTTTTTATTTTCCTCTAATATTAATTTTTGGTATTATTTTTCATCTCACTTTTGTAATTTTTGTAATATTTTTTTTGTAAATGGTAATATGCCCATAATGTATGTAATGAGTCGTAATAAATGGTAATGTAATTCATTGTAATAAGTTGTAATAAGTGATAATATAATGTATGGGAACAAATGATAATAAGTGGTAATATAATGTAAGGTAATAAGTTATAATAAGTGGTTTATTTTAAAATGTAGGGTAAAAATATAAAAGCAAAATAATCGTAAAATATAGAAAACTTTTAGGAAGGTTTATTTTAAAAAACTTTTTTTAATTTTATTTAATTTTTTTGAAATATAGAGAAATGTAGGGTAAAAAAAGTAAAAGAAAAAATATAACTTTCACTTCCAAAAAAAATAAAAGCAAAACAATCGTAAAATAAAATAAAAACTAAAAGAAAAAAAAACACAAAAAAATAAAGAAGTAAAGAGGGCTGCCCCCGCCTGTGCAGCGCGGGGGCAACCCTCTTTTAAGAAAGCAAATGTGCTTTCTTTTTTTTTTTAAATAAATTTTATTTAATTTTATTTGTTTTAACTCTCTCTCTCTATTCTTACTATACTCTTTAAATATTAAATAAAATAATAAAATTCACATGACAATTCAATAAAATTATAAATATTAATATTAATTTAACATAAATTAATAAATACATAAATAATAGTACATGATAAATAATATTAATAATTACATAATTTTATATAACATTAATAATTACATGTTGGTAAGTTAATGGTAAATAGTGATAAGTAGTGATAAATTAGTGGTAAGTTATGGTATATTAGTGGTAAGTAGTGGTAAGTGGTAAATAGTGATAAGTTGTGGTAAGTCAGTGGGTGCAAGTCCAAGCCTCACGGCCACAGCAATTCCTCAAGCGGGCGCAGTCATGCCTCACGCGGGTGCAAGTGCAAGCCTCACGGGTGCAAGCATACCTCACACGGGCGGAACCCTGTGAAGATATTTTGGGTTTTTTTTTTTTTTTTTTAACTCACTTTCATATAAACAAATAAAAATTAAATATATAAATAAAACTTGTCTTAAAATTAAAAAATTATTAATTTTTGGTAATATTAATTTTATAATTTTTCATTTTGTTTCTAATTCAATTTATTCAAAATTTTTTATAATATTAATTTTATTGAAAATTCATCACGTAGTTCATTTTTTCCATTTTATCAGTTCAAAATTTCTTTGCAAAATTTTATAAAGAGTCACTCTGAGATTTTGGTTGGGTATTTGAAAGATTCAGATGAGTATTATAGCTGACACTAAAACAAAAGTGTGTAATGAAAAAATAGGTGGGTAAAAAGTAAAAGTATGAAAAAAATTGAAAAAAGTGTGAAAAAGGTGCGAAAGGAGAAAATATGACGGATTTTGAAATTTTGTTTGTAAAAATGGCGGTCAAATGGTCGAACTGAATTTATTATAAATTATTCTCCTCCTTCCCTCATTTTCTCGAAAGCTCTCCTCCCTCAAAGCTCTCAAAGTCCTTCTAACTCAATAAAACATATATTCAGTCTTATTCCCATCGAAACATATTTTTAACAAAAACTGTCCAAAACTTTCCTTCCCTGAAGCCAAGTATATTTTTAGCCTCTAGATCTGGCCAAAACTCTCACTCAAGCTCTCACACTGAAGCACACTCTATAGCAAATATTTAGACACCAACGAACAATGACTTTGCAAAGTTTTGTCAAAAGGTAATTGTATATTTTTTTAAATAAAAAAAGTTACTCAGTTGTGTTGGGTTGTATTGTTAGATTCCTCCAATAACAGATGGTGGAAATATATGTAGAAGTCAACCATCATCATCGTCATCACCTATTCCATCTCACTTCATCCCAGAGGTAATATTTTCATTTACAACTATTTTTCACAGTCATGTAATTATATTCATTTCACTACCATATAATTATATTCATTTTGGTTTCTATGAATAGATTGATGAAGAATTATGCATAAAGTTGATCACAAAGTTGATCATTGCTATCGGCTTAATTTTAAAGTTATCTGATTTTGATGCTGGATTGTGTCTTCAAGTGATGGTAACATTTTGATCGAAGTGAACATTTTTTGTTTGAAACGGTGACATTTTTACAGTTGTGGGACATGTAATCTTTTTTTTTTGTCTTATATGTATCCATCATTGTATTATAAATAAATGTATCAATAATTTTCGGATATTAATACAATCATTATTATTATGTTTATATTATTTTTATAATTTTTATAGATAAAATATAGTAATACTATAAAAAGTAATAACATTGTAGTATCCGATATTAACACTTGGTAGCCGTTGATAAAAGTAGTAACATCTTATAACATATAGTAACTGATGATAAAATCATTAACATTTCCTAACTCAATGCTAACCAACAATGAAAGTAGTAACATCTTATAGCATATGGTAACCGATAATAAATCACTAACATTTTCTAATTCAATTGTAACCGACAATGAAAATAGTAACATCTAGTAACACATTGAAAGCGATAATAAAATCAGTAATTTTTCCTAACCAAATGGTAACCGACAATGAAAGTAGTAACATCTTGTAACACATGGTAACTGACGATAAAACCACTAATTTTACTAACATTTTATACTATCAACATTTTATAATATTTTGTCACTCAATGGTAACCGATGTTTTACTCACACTTTTCTAGTGTCAACATTTTGTAATATTTTGTAACATCTCGTAACACATGATAACACATGATAAGTGACTATAAAACCACTAATTTTATTAATACTTTTCTACTGTCAATATTTGTAAAATTTTGTAACTCAATGGTAACCGTCAACTTTTGTAACATTTTCTATCTCAATAGTAACCAATGATAAAAATAGTAATGTCTGGTAACACATGATAACTGACTATAAAATCATAAATTTTACTAATACTTTTCTACCGTCAACATTTTGTACTATCTGATAATACATGGTAACTGACGATACATCACTAGTTTTACCAACTCTATTCTTCCGTCAGTATACATATGTGACATGCTCCAACGGTAGCCCATAGCATCACGATATATCTATCCCGACTGGTGTATACCCAACTAATGTGCTTCTGTTGGAGAAAATATTGTTGACAGCTTTGATGAGTTATGCATATGATTTTTGACCGTCACCTCAACGCTCTAATTTTGTTGTGAGGATAACAAGAATCAAAGCTTGAAATCATGGAGTGGACAACAAAACTTGTGGAATGGTGGAAATAATTTCTTACGACCAACAAAGAAAGCTTCACCTATCCATAATTCAAAAAACCATGAATCCTCGTGTCATGACTAAATGAAACCATATCAAATAGTTATCGCTAACCTCTTCTCTCACCAACCTACAGAGTCAAGTCCCGTGCCCCCATGGAATTGGCTTTGTCATTCAAGTTGTGATTTGAAATGCGTAAAAGGAAATTTGCCAAAGAGTTGATTTTATAGAAGGTTTAAACATTCATATCTCCCATCTTCTTTGCGATTGCTCCACTAGGATAATTTTGTAACAAATTCAATGATTCCAATCCAACAAGGCCAACTATTAGTTCATTTAAATTATTACTTGAAACGACCATTGTTACTTACAAGACCAGGAATATTGTCGTATAAACAAAAATGCTTCCTTTTCTTCGAACTTTTATGTTTTCTACCGACTCTTTGGCTGTAAAATTCTTGAAAGGCAAAGTTTTCTAAAGTCAAGACTTAATATAAAGGCATATTGGATAAGGAAGGGACCTATAGTCCCATCAATAAGTGTGACATGCCTGGCAAATTTTTCTTGTTGCAACCATTGCTCCCCTAATGACTATGTATCTACTTCACCAGTCTCTTCCTTGCCAGTTGTGCAATACCTAAGAATAAATACTTAATGGTTATTGAGTTTGGAATTGATATTAAAATCTAATCCAATCTACTTTGGAATAGAATCTATTGAATCTTGAAGGACAATGCCTTCCAACATATCGGCGTTGACTTCTTGGAGATCAATGTTGCAGTATTGTGGTAAGGGGTTTCAAGTCAATGCAAATTCATGAAGAGGATATTGTTATTTTTTCCATGTTTAACATTAATGCAAACTAAAAAAGTTATTCTTTATGAGTATAAATGTGTTAAACTAATTCTTTTCTTGTATTAGCCGTTAAATCATATAAAAATGAGTAATGTATATATATTGTAATTATTACTCTTCATTTTTAGATACTTGTCACTGAAAAAATTATTATTTGTTTTTAAATCCTGGGTAGAGAGAAATAAAAAAAAAATTATAAGTATTTTAAAATCTTTTACATTTATGCATAATTTTAATTATTTTTATTTTCGTTAGTAAACAAAGAAAATATTAACAAAAAATTACTATCTAGCGCTTTTGTAAATTCAAAGTAAAAACATCTTATAATACCTAAATTACTTGAAATATTCACAAGGACTAAGTAGTTCGACTCCGTAAAGAAAGGCCATTTTCCCCGGATAACAGCAAGAACGAAGACCTTGAAATAAGTGCAAAATAACATTTAGAATCATGGTAAGAACTTTTTACATTCAAGAGTGGGCATCATAATGCTCTTTAAGAGCAAGTCAAGCCGACATAGTTATAGGATATTGCTTATAAATTGGGAATGTGTCATCATGCATGCTATTAATTAGGATCATCCTAGTCTGGTCATCCTTCTTTTTTCACACACGATAGGCTTCTTAATCTTACCTAACCTAAGGCATAGTACCCTCCCTAAGGCCATCTCATGCTTTAGTATCTTCAAAAGATCCTACTCCACTGCCAAATGTTATAGTTGTCACCATTCAATTCATCTCCCTCATAAAAATCTAGCACTATAGTTTTCAACACAGTCATAGTTTTTGGTACACACACTACAAAATTAAAATGCTGTGCTGACGGTAATTTTTAATGACGGTGACTTTTAGTGACAGTTTTTATGGTTTATAAAGACGCTCTATGATAAAACCGTCAAAAATATAGGTTTTTCTCAACTGACTAAAATGTCCATGAAGAAAAATTTATTAACTATAAGTAAAGCTACCACAACCATCTGTAAAGTAATATTCAATTGTGATAGTTAAAAATTATGGTCAATAAATGTAAGTCTTTTTTGCACAGTTTAAAAATAATTTCAATATAAATCTTTTTTATTCTCTATTTAAAAATATCATCTTCATAGATTTTAGATGTATGGTAACAACAAATTCTATCGTTTTTTAAAACTAGATTTATTTAAATTCTAATATATATATTGTAATGTCTGTAAAAACCTAATATTGTTATATTTTTGTATCATATATCCTTTATATTTGAAAATAATCTAGATAATAAATTATGGTAAATTTATGATAGTGGCAGTTTAGTAAATAGGTGATAATGATAAATAGTAGTAGTAGGTACGTAGGTGGTAAGGAGATGGTAAGTGGGTAAATAAGTTTATATAGTAGTAAATTTGTGATAAGTTTGTGATATATAGTCGTGATAAGTATATGATAAGTGAATAAGTAAATTTATATAGTAGTAAGTTAGTGGTAAGTAAATGATAAGTGGATAAGTAAGTTTATATAGTGATAAGTTTGTGATATAGAGTCGTGGTAAATAGATAGTAAGTAGATTATAAGTAGTTGGTAAGTGGATAAGTAAGTTTATATAGTGGTAAGTTAGTAGTAAGTTAGTGATAATTAAATGGTAATTGGGTAACTAAGTT
Source organism: Dillenia suffruticosa (assembly GCA_033439265.1). NCBI lineage: Eukaryota > Viridiplantae > Streptophyta > Magnoliopsida > Dilleniales > Dilleniaceae > Dillenia > Dillenia suffruticosa. The sequence continues at coordinate 15,984,431 of JAVTVX010000008.1, read as the reverse complement.
TATATAGTAGTAAGTTAGTGATAAATTAGTGATAAATTTGTAATATATAGTCGTGGTAAGTAAATATTAAGTAGATGGTAAGTGGATAAGTAAGTTTATATAGTGGTAAGTTTGTGATATATAATCGTTTATTTAATCTACTATCATTATATTTATTTCTATTTTTTATTAATATAAATTTATTTAATATTTATTAACATACATTACTTATATACATTAAATAATTTTATAAAATATTTTAATTATTTATACTAATTTAATATTAACTTGTATACATTTTTTAAAATTTTGAAATGTATAAAGAATTTTTGAAAAGATTTATGATTTAATAATTTGAAAATTAAAAATCGAAAAACATCATTTATTTATAAATATTATATTTACTTCAATTTAAAAATTTTTTCTAAATAGTACAAAATTACATATATTAACTTTTATTTTTATTTTATGAAGTTTTAAAAAACTATATAACACTACTTCCCTAAATTTTATATAGTATCGAGATTTTATAAATTGTAAAATATCATCAATTTTTCAAATTTTTTTATATTTTAATTTTTAACAATATATTTTAAATTTCTTATAACAATTAATTTTTAATTTGAAATTTAATTTATTATAATAACATAATTTTAATATAATGCTCTGAGGCATCCAGTATAGCGGGTGCTCGGCCATGCAAGCACGGCCGCCGTGCATGCCACATAGGTGCTTGCATTTGCCACCGCGCACAGCATGCGCTTGTGCAAGGTATGTCATGGCATGCGCGCGCCGCATGCACTCATGGTGATTGTCACGGTACATAGTAAATCATATAATTTCGCTAAATCAAATTTTATTTTTATTTATATTTCTACTATTACATTTTTTCATTTTTATTTCCATTATTCTATTTCATTTAATTTTATTGTTTTTTGTTTTTTTTTCTACTTTTTTGTTTTTCTAATAAGTATGAAATTTAAATTATAATATATTAATAATTTAAAAAATATATATATTTAATCACAAATATTTCCCCTTCAAAATATATAAAATTAATAAATTATAATTTATTCATAACATTCAATTTAAATATAATTGGTTTTGAATATGTTAAAATCGGAATAAAAATAATTCAAATAGAATATAAAACGAAAAAAAAAGCTCCCAGAAAAAGAAAAAAAAAATAGAGGTGAGAGTGAGATAGAGAAAAAAAAAAAGTGAGAGTGAAATAGGGAGGCAAAAAAAAAGTGAGATTGAGATTCGTAGGAAGAAAGAAAAAAATAAAAAGAAAAATAGAGAAACTTACACAAGAAAGTTGTGGATTAATGGTCAACATCTCGAATCTAGGTGCTTGCAACACTTTATCCTTTTCTGCATAAATAAAAGGAAGCTGAGCAAGCTGGCGCCCGCACGGGCGCTGCTTGTGTTGGGTGCCAGCCCCCGTGGGTGCCAGCATGGGCGCTGCTTGCGAAGGGCGCCTGCCCACGTAGGCGCCCACGCGAGCATGGGTAGGCGCCGGTGCGGATGCTCGCATGCACGCCTGCCTGCGCGCAGCACCCGCCTACGCAGGCGCCAGCGCAAGCAAGGGCAGGCGCCCACACAGGCACTGCTTGAGCAGGGCGCCTACCCACGCGGGCGCCCGCGCGAGCATGGCAGGCACCGGTGCGGGCGCTCGCATGCATACCTGCCTGCGCCTGGCACCCGCGCGAGCAGAGTAGGCGCTTGTAGTAGCCTAGCACGGTGCAGACAAGCAATATTTTAATTGTTTAAATTACTATTAATTTTATTTAAATTAATAATGATAAAAATTAAGAAAATTATTTACAGTTTAGAGAACCTAATTATTTAAAATTATTAATATTGACACCGCTTGAAATATTATTTCACATCTAAAATAATTAATTAAGTTATATAATATAATATTAATAATAATATAATGATTATTATATAAATATTATATTATGAAAAAGTACATTAGCTCGATAATTTGATCTAAATTGGTAAATTTATAATATAATTTATAATAATATAATTATTATATTATTTATCTCCTAAAATATTTTCAAATTTTTTACAAAATTTTTGCACTTCCACTGTAATAATCTCTCTCTATTTTCCTAAACAAATTTTGAAAATAAGTTTTCACAAACTTTTTCCTTTTCTGCCCCAATTTTTTGAAAATTTTCTATTTTAATATTAAATATCAAATTAAAATAAAAATAATATGTTTATTTTTTAAAATCTGGGTAATATGTTGGATGATTGAGCTTGTTCGACTGAATTTGGAGTAGTTGTGATTTTTCGTATAATGTTCATCCATTGTTCTTTCAAATATCCAAGATAAAACTTTACAAAGTGTGAGTGAGAAGTTTAAATGAGTTAGGAAAGAAGAGCTTTCAAGGGAAGGATGGAGAAAATTTGATGGCAGATAAAATTGTGTAAAGTATGAGTGAAAGGCTTAAATGAGTTAGGGGAGAAGAACTTTGAAGGGAAGGATGAAGAAATTTTGAGTTAGAGGTTTCGCCTGAATTGAATTTATAATATATCATTTTCACAAACAAATTTTTAAAATCTTGTTTTTGCGCTTTTTCTCCCGCCTCTTTTTTCATTATCGCGTTTTTTAATTACTCACAATTTTTTTTATACTTTTAATTAATATCGCCTTATGATTTTTATTACTTACTTACGAAGTACTTACTAACTACTTACTAACTAATTACTACATTTCACGATTTTTTGACTCTCTCTCTTTTTTTCTTAGTCACTATATTATTATACTTATTGCCTCCATTTCTCTATGGTTCTCATGCAATGTAATTTTTAAAATTTGTTAACTTTTTCATATTTATACTCTTACAACTCCTTATAAGTAGTAGAGTATTCGCGATTTGCCTTGTCAGATTAATCCAACTAAACTAATGATTAAATCTAGTTTTTATTTAAATTTTTATATCAAAATACTAATTATACTGTTTCCATTTGTTAATATCATTGTACACATTTATTATATGATAAATAAACCATATAATAAATTCTTTACTATGATTTACTATAAAGTTTCAACCATGATTTATTTGTTCTTCGAACATATTACATTCACTTCATATGAAACAGTACATAGGATGTTAGAGTTTAATAGAGTTTAAAATTAATATATATATATATATATATGACAGTATATAGTTATATTCGCAATTGAGTTACTATTGAATAGTATGTATTGAATAGTATGTATCTATAGTATTTGTCATCTCTTTTTTAAGAATAATATTTAAAAAAATAATATCAAGTTATGTAATAATAAATTTAAGGTTGTACCACTTATTAACAACTAACAATATCGTGTTTATTAGTTGTATTACCTACTAACAATATCCATCTCACCCACTAACAAGTGATATGATAAGATAGAATAAATATTTGCTCAATTGCTCAATTACCATTGTTGACATTTAGGCACAAGACAAAGTTAATATTGCTAGGAGCGAAGATAAAATTTATGTTACACTAGTAACATTATTTTTGGATAGATACTCAAGGCCAGATTTAATCTAGTTCAATGATTAAAGTAACCAATTTTAGAAAAACGCAATTGATATTTAGGTAATATCTTTTGGTTCATCCCGTTAATCCTACAAGTAGTTTAACAAAATTTTACAATAAAGTAATCCAAAATTTTCGCCCCAATTTTGACAACAGCAGAATATCATACACAATAAATTTTATTTTTCAAGTGGTTTAATTAATTTCGTTAAAGCTATCATATCATCTTTCAACCATAATGAGACAATGAATTTTAATGAATTTTATTTGAATTTGATGGTAATGTGGTTTAATTTTCCTAACACAAAGTTAATTTAATTTAATAATTGTTTTACATTGTTTTTGTTTAAATAAAAGCAAACAAAGAGAGTAGAAAAGAAAAAAAAAAAGAGAAATAGACATATAACAAGTAAGTAACATAATAATTTGGTGCCAAAACTAAATTTTTCACGGTTAAAACAAAAAACAAATAAAAAATTTTGATGGCTGATTGATACCAAAATGTAAAATATTTTTGGGACTTTAACAAAATTTACCGCCTAATTTTTGTGAGAATTGCTTGATTGATTAAATATTATTATAATTTTTAAATAATAATATTAATAATTTAAAATAATAATATATAAATTACTAATTTAATAATATACTAATTTACGGGGGCGCTTCCATGCGTGCATGCCCCATGCTAGGGTGCCCGCGTTGGCATAGCCGGGCGCCTGCGCAGGTGCTTGCATGCTCGTTGCCCTACGCGGGGGCATATGCCACTCATGCCATGCGGGCGCCCACGCATACATTTGCATGGGCTACCATGCATACCACGCAGGCGCCCATGTAGGCATGCATCATGGGGCGAGTATCGGCCTTTCAATCAATAATAGTATAATTAATATATAAAAAATTTTAAATATGAATTATGTAGAATAATGGTATAATTAATATTATTAATTTAAATAATGTAATAATATAAAATTAAAGGATATTAATGTAATTTAGTAATAATATTATAATATAATATAGTAACAATGTTGTAATGTTGTAGTAATAGTTGGTAACAGAAACAAAAATACAAATGAAAATACAAAATCTTTGATGATGTAATAAAAAAAAGAGTGGTAGATTAAGATAAAATTAAACTCTAAGGTGGTACAAACTTGATGATCTAAAGGCGGTAAAAAGGTTAAAAAAAGCGGGAAAAATTGACGAGCTTTTGAAAATTTGTTTGGGCGGTGAAATAAACCAAATATTCTATAAATCATTCTCTCTGAACCCTCTTTCCCTTCCTCCCCTCAAAACCTCTCCTCTTCGCTCAAAGCTCTTGCTTGTGAATCAACCAAAATCTTCGTGAAGCAGGTAATCACAAATTTTTTTTAAATAAAATTTGGAGTATATTATATTTTGAAATATTTTAAATTTTCACAGCTTGTGCTCATTTCGGAAGAATTAAACGAAGGATGAGTATTTTTGAAGAATCACAACCATCGCAGAGCAACTTGACTTTGAAGAAACCCAATTATCTGGTTTAATTCAGATTTAAGTACGAATGTTATTTCTTTGTTTTCACACAATATTACTAATTTCAATTTCATTTTTGCTTTTAATAATAATCCAAATTATTTGTATTCTTAGCTCCCAACCAACAATTATTATCTCTACGTGACTGCATCTAAAAGGTAATATTTTTATTTATAATAATTTTTATTTTTATGAATGGATTGACATACTCTATTCAAAAAAGATAATATTTTTTTATAACCCTTTTTATGAATAGATTGATATGAAGGTTGATGCTGCGACTCAAGTATTTTTGGGGCAGAAGATATGCTGAAGAGAAGAGAAGAGAAGAGAAGATATATAGTTATTTGATATGTAATTTTTTTTCTTATTTTATTAATGTATCAATCATTTTTAATAATACAAGATGTTATATTATTTTAGTAATTTCTTTATTTTATAGTTTATAACATTTTCTAAAATGTCAGCATGTGTGGTAATTGTACAGTAAGTGATAACTGACGAAATAGTAACATTTGCTAACGGATAAATGACTACAGTAACCGATATAACATATGAACATATGTACTAATCGACCATAAATGACTAACCGACGATAAAAGATAACAATTGTGGTAATCGAGTAGTAATCGAGTGGTAACCGACGATAAAAGTTATAATATTTCCTAACATATAAATAACCGTTTCTAAATGACAGTTACATTTCTTAACAGTTATGTAGTAACCGACGATAAAAGATTATACTTGTGTTAACCGAGTGATAATAACCGAGTCGTAACCGAGTGGTAATCAAAATCAAGTAGTAATTGAGTAGTTACCAAATAGTAACTGAATGGTAACTGATGATAAAATATAATAATTTTTATCAATATTTAGCGTAATTTTACTAACACTTTCTGACCGTCACTATAAATATATGACATACTCCAACGATAATTAAGATTATCGGTATAAACCTAACCTGACTGGTGTATAGCCAACTAAAATCCTATTCGTTGGAGAAGGATCTGCCAATGGTTTTAGTTGATTTACCGGACGATTTTCGTCCGTCTAAATAAGTCATTTATTTTGTAGTGACACAAAAGAGACATTAGTGATTTATTGATATTTATTCATATATTTTATGCACCCTCTATGTAAGAACCACCTACAGGGGGTGCATAGGTGGTTGGGCACTTTCAGAGGTTTTTGGGGAAAAAAAATGAAGAACATAGAGAAGAACAAAGGTTTGACACAGCCCTTTTATAGTGGTTCCACCATCCCTGTGTATATCTATTCTCAAATTTCACCTGAATTTTTCAATCTACTATTTGATCTCTAAATAGAACAAACAACTAGGTTCCCGGGTTTTAGTCAAATCTTCACAAGTGTTGCTCCCCAATACTCACACTAGACTTCATGACTCTAGTAAACCTTAACTTTGTCTCTCATAGACAACCATTAGCTTCATGGTGCTAGCAGACCTAACTTGTCTCTCACAGACAATTTAATCCCAAATCAAGAAGACCTCTCTCCTTGATCTCTTACAAGATTTTGAGTGAAAAAGATAATTAAATGCCGAAACCTTGAAGCTCAAATATGATCATTACAGCCCCAGAATAAATACAACTTTGAGAATTAAAAATAGAGTGAAGATAGATTAGCAATGGATGTCAAAGAGAACTGTTTGATCTTCAATGGTTGTTGTATTTATTGTCTCTCTTCTTTTCTAACTGTTGGAGCTTATTTAATGTTGAGAACCAGCCGTTGGAGGTTGTTGTGATTCATAAATGCTAGAACAGGCTTTCTGAAAACTAGCTGTTACTAATAGGATAGTCGATTACTCCTTTTCTACTAGTCAACTGCATTTTGAACTTTGCCTGTGTTGCTCTACGAGTAAGTCGATTGCCTATGCTTTATGAGTCAATTGCTTCCTGACTTAGTTCTATAAACAATTCCAATTTCCAAAACTCCAACCTTCAAGTACCAGTACTTGTGACTATGCTTCCTTTTAGCTCTTGCGTAAATTGACTGCCTTTCTTCTATGACTCTAGCTCAGGTTAATTCTTGGACTCATGCATTGCTTGGCGTTATTACTCATGTGTCCAAGGCTTGATGCTCATCCTTTGAGACTTGCGATAGTCTACTCCTTCACTTTGATGAGTCGACTTGCTCTTGATACTACTTTGATGTTGTTGTGCATTGTGCATGTGTTGGATGGCTCAGTGCATGTGGCATAATGCTATATACATATGGTATGTGTAGTCTAGGTTGCTTGGATCTTAGTTCTGTGAAGTGTTCTGTTCTTAGAACAACCTAAATGCAAGTCAACTACAACTCAATAGTAGTTGGTTTACCCATGTCTTACATATGGAGGATCAATCGAATGATCCAAACTTCACCTCAACACTTAGAATAATTCTATGTTATGCTGAGGTGAGTTGACTAAGATATAACTATAAGTTGACTAGGCCAATTGCCTAATGTGAGTATGTGTGCTGTGGCATAATGACATGTGGCATATTGATTGTGGCATACTAGTACTCGTGCTATGCTCATGCTGTTCTAATGCCATATTTATGCTAAGCTCATATATTGCACTAAGTGCTCAGTGCTTCAGTCGAATGCTTGTTTGGTGCAAGTCGACTAGCCTTAAAGTAACATCAGATAATCTCTGTCCTTAGCCAGGTAATGTCCACGCTCTATCCTTTAACTATCAACACCTGTGTTTGTGCTTATTTAGATCATCTATGTTCTAGGTGGGTGACTCAACTTGGGGTATATTGTGAGTCGGCTGTGATGACACAGGCTTGTGTGCCATAGGCTTTGTACCTTATGTCAGGGCCTACGCCATGGCATGTGTGATGGCTTATATCGTGGCATGGTGTGGCCTATGTTGTGCCCTGATATGGCCTGTGTCATGGCTCCTGTAATGGCATGTAGTTGCTCATGGCTTATGGCTCATGGCTCATGACTCGTGTCCTTAAGCGTGGCATGTCATACTCTTTGGCTCATAGCCGATATAGTGCATCTAAGAAAATTTTGATTCTTGGTTTTGAGCAATGTACAACATTTCTAAGGATGATTCAGTGCAGAATTTGGTTGGAATTTTATTAATGTTGGCTCAGATAAGTAGGATGACATAGGAGTTGACATTAAATGTAACTTGATTAGGAATACAAGCAGGAATGGGCATTTGTGATTATTTTAAAAAACTAACTCGAGCAATTACTATGTTATCACAAATAACTCATGGATACTAAATATTGAAGCTTTACTAAGATTGCTCTAGACAACTTTGTCACCATTGATGGTGAGGGAATGATTAATCAGGGTGACAGGTCGATTTCGGATCCTATCAAGTCGACTTGGGAACACATCAAGTCAAATTACATACTTTGACTTATGGTGTTATAATTGCTTTTGAAGATATGGAATGTGTGGCGTAGCAATTATGGATGTCTAAGGAGTAAACTTAGGTACTTCTTGGGCAGTCATTGGATTTAGACATACTTGAGCATTTTGGAAGAATGTCTTAAGGAATGTTTTATGACAGTTTGCTCAATCATAACATATGCACTTTTGCTTTGTGGCCTAGCATCTGTCTAAGTTTAGTTTGTCTAGTAAATATGGTAAGTCGACCAATGTTCTTTCATAAGTCGATTGATTTATCATTCTGTCTAAACTCAGAGACTTTTCTAAAACATAGTAAGTTGGCTAGTACTTAGGAGTGAGTCGACTATTATAAGTCTGAGTTTTATATATATCTGTCATTACACCAAACTCAACTTATTTTTTCCCAAACTAATACTCCATTAGTCTATTGGATTTAAGCATTGCTTATCATCAATCTTAGTTTGGTATAAATACGAAAAATACGAAATAGGTTGCCAACACTCCAAATCAACAAATACGAAATAGTTCGAATGTAAACCTAAAGATAATGAATGGATCAACAGAACCATAATCCGGGGTTATATTTTACCATTAGTATTTGGATTCGATATACAAAAATCCATAAAAATCATAATTAACGACATGTCACCCACCCTTAAAAAATAAGAGAAACTTAATCTAGCCTAACGTGCTATCGAAGGTCCCATGTGCCACCATACCCTTGCACACACTAGCACCGTACTACTACATGGGCCAGACATGCAATGCATTTTTATCCCAACTTAGGTCAAGATGCGGGTTGGGACATGGTTCTGGATCAGATTCAACCTGGGCCCAACCCGTCACATGCCTCAGTGTGCAAGATGTTCACGCATTGGTGCCCAAGCCCCTAACTCTCCTCAGTGTGCATGACGTGCATGCGCTTGTACATGATTGAAAACTTCGATCAAACTTTTCACACTATAAAAAAACACGGTTTTAACCACGGATTTTCGCGATGGAAAAAATTCGTCCCTATTTTGAGACGAATTTAGAGACCAAAACTTTTTCGTCACTAATTTGTCACAAAATTTGTGACGAAAATGAAGTCGTGGCTAAATTAGCGACGGACACATCATTCGTAGCTAAATTCGTCGCTAATTAGTGATGAAAAAAATTTCATGGCTAATTTTGTTCCCACATGGGTACAAAAAATTTTTCGTTGCAAATTTCGTCGCTAATTAGTGACGAATAATATTTCGTGGCTAAATTTTACCACGGATTTAAAATCCGTCGCAAAATTTAATCTTTTTTAAATAGAATTTTATTTTTTCTATTTTTCTTTTTATTTTAATAATATGTTATATTTAAGTTAAAAATTAATTTAGCGACGAAAATCCCAATCCGTCGCTAAATTTTTTATATATAATTAAATAAAATATAATATTAATATAATATTTAAATTAAAAAATTAATTTAACGGATTTGGAAATCCGTCGCTGAATTTAATCTTTTTTTAATTAGAATTTTATTTTATTTTTATTTTATTTTATTAATTTATATTAACAAATCATATTATTATGTTATAATATTTTAATTTACATTTTATTTTATTATATTATATTTCTTTTTTTTAAAAGAATAATATTATTTAATTCTTAAAAAAAACCATATATTTTATTTTATTTAAATTATATATATATTTTAATTAATTTATTATTTTTTTTTTGTTTGATTTAATATTTTTTATTATTGTATTGATAACTTTTATATTATTTTATTCAATAATACAAATTTTTTAATTAAATATTAATCCGAACATCCTGGGCACGAGTCTGTACGGGCGTCGACGCATGCATGCACGGGCGCAGGCAGGGGCGCGCGCCGAGCACAGGCAGGGGCGTGCGCCTGCGCGGGCGCCCGCTCATGCATGCAAGGACGCCAGGCGTAGGCGGGTGCCCGCGCCCTGCTCGCGCCAGTGTGCTGGGTGCCCGCTCATGCCCGCACGGGCTCGCGCGCCCTCCTGCCTGGCTGGGTGCCCGCGCATTCCCGCATGGGCGCCTGCGCCCTGCGTGCGCCCGCGCATGCCCGTACGGGCGCCCGCCCTTGCGCCCGCCTGCCTGGGCACCCGCGCATGCCCGCACGGGAGCCCGCCCCGCGCATGCCCGTACGGGCGCCCGCCCTTGTGCCCGCCTGCCTGGGCGCCCGTGCATGCCCGCACGGGAGCCCACGCATGCCCGCACGGGAGCCCGCGCCTTGCTCGCGCCCGCCTGCCTGGGCTCCTGCGCATGCCCACACGGGCGCCTGTGCATGCCCGCACGGGCGCCCGCGCCCTGCGCGCGCCCGCCTGGGCGCCCGCGCCCTGCGCGCGCCCGCCTGGGCGCCCGCCCGCCTGGGCGCCCGCCCGCCTGGGCGCCCGCGCCCTGCGCGCGCCCGCCTGGGCGCCCGCGCCCTGCGCGCGCCCGCCTGGGCGCCTGCCTGCCTGGGCGCCTGTGCATGCCCGTACGGGCGCCCGCCCTTCATTGTTTTAATGCTAAAAAAAATACTAAATGCTATTGAAAGGATTCGAACCTTAGATCTCGCATTTGAACAGAAGATATATCACCACTGCACCACCACTTAGTGTTGCGTGATAATATTTTTTTTTTACTTTCTTTCTCATCATTTGTTTTCTATTCTCACTTTTTTTTTCCTTCCTCTTACTCTCATCTCTATTTTTTGTTTTTTTTTTCTTTCTATTCTCATGAAATTTCTTATATATAATAATTATATTGAAATTTCTTATATATTCAAACGAATAAAAATATTTTGTGATTAAATATATATATTTTTTAAATTATTAATATATTATAATTTATTGATAATTATAATTTTATATTATTGAGATGCTGTAATCCATTTTTAAACTATGGATTAAAAAAATAAAATAAAAATGAAAAAGAATAATAAAATAATAAAATAAAAGAAAAACAGAAGAAAACAAAATATAATATTAATATATTTTTAATTAATTATTTATTTTATTTTAAATTAGTATTTTATTATTTTTTATTTTATTAAAAATTATCATATTTATTATTTTTAATTAATATTATTTTAGATTGGTGGTTTAAATAAAAAAAGTTATTATATTTATTATTTTAAATTGTTATTATATATTATTATTATTAGAAAAATGTGAAGGAAAGATAATAAGTAAAAAAAAAAAAAATTATATCACATAATATCATTTGATTTGGTGGTTTATAGGTTTATGTTTATGCGTGTGCGTGCAGGTGTGCAGGAGTGCAGGAGTTCGAACCACGGTGGAGGCAGAGGTAGGAGGCAAAGCGGTAATTTCTAGCAATTAAGTGAGGAGAGCGGCTGGAGCGGGGGTGCTGGCTCGGGCGGGCGGGCAGCTTGCAGGTTGGTGCTGGCTCGGGTGGGTGGGGGTGGGTGAGGCCCGTCCAGGCACGTGCGCTCCCCTCCTCGGGCATTTCGACGAATTTGGAATCAGCGACGGATTTTAGCGACAAAAATTATCTGTCGCTAAATTTAGCGACGAATTTTAGATTTTCATCGCTAAATTTAGCAACGGATTTTTTTATGTCACTAATTTAGCGATAAATAATTTTTCGTCGTTAAATTTTGTGACGAATTTTAGCGACGAAAAATTATTTGTCGCTAAATTTAGCGACGAATTTCAGATTTTCGTCGCTAAATTTAGTGACGGATTTCTAATTTTCCTCACTAAATTTTTGCGACGCATTATTAGTGACGAAAAATTTTTCGTCGCTAAATCCGTAGCTAATGTTTTTAGCGACGAATTTTTTTTATAATTTTCATCGTTAAATTTGTGGATAAAAGGCTATTTTTTTGTAGTGTCATGGCCTAAACATTCTCCAAAAATTAAACAAAAAATATATTTGTGATCCATGGATTCATGAAATTCATTTGTAATCCGAACCCTAAATTTACACATTTTAATTCAAAAAAATCTAAAAAATTCATAAACAAATCTAACATATGCTCTGATATTAATGTAAGATTTATTTTATATTATGGAAGCATGGAAATTAGATTTCACAGAAAAATAAATAGAGATTGGAATTTTGGGATAGTACATCAATGCCTAGGTCTCCAAAAATCCAACCTATGAATCTCTTCAAATAAATCACTTGATTAGGATGATGATTACAAGATCGAATTACCACCACAATATCACGATACCTTAATCCCAAATCCGATGATTTAAATGAATGGACATACTCAAAGATTTCTCGAACATTGATATTTTCTCTTTAGAAAATGTCAGTTTTTTACAATCTCTCTCTCGCTTATCAAGGAATGAATCGTCTCTCTATGAGCAATTCTCTCAATCGTTGTACAATCACTCTCGTTTTAGTAGGATAAAAGATAGAGATTATAAGGGAGTTATGAGAAGTTAACGGATAATAGAAGTTATCCCATTATCCCATTATCCCATCAAACTCAAAATAATTTGAATTATCTCCCCACAACCAGTAATGCCCCCACATGGGCATACTAACTTATAGTTCATCAATTGAACAGTAATCTGTCTACTAGGTATGATGGGTTATACTTTACTCGCTTTATTATTTATTTAATAACATTTTTATATTATCCTAGAAGACTAGAATGAATATATTAATAAACAAACTCATTGTGAAGGGTCCAAAAAAGTTAAGATGACATTGATGTAAATGATAAAATTAATCTATTTTATAGAAAAATTTAATTTCTATTCATAAAATTTGGTATTTTATAAAACAAAGTCAAGTTAAAGTTCTCTAAACAATTAGTGAAGTTTCAATTTAAAGGATAATAGACAAGAACGGACCTAGCGATTTCAACTTATCCTTGTGTTTCATGCAATGCTTAGAATGAATAATTTGAATTTATAGACTTTTGCTTGAAATTGAAACCTAATCTAATGTATTTCCGGACAGTGTCCAATCAAACTCGAGGGGCAATGCACTCAATATTACGAGGTCTTTCTAATCTATGCAAATTCATAAAGAGGAAATCGTTATTTTTTGTGTGTCTTTTTTTTTTTATATATTTTTGATGTTAGCTTTTAAATTATTAAAAATAAGTATATCTTCTTTTGAAACAAATTTACAAAAGTGGATTACATATATAGACAGAAAGATTTATTGGTAACATTAATGCCAAACTAACAATGTTATTCATCATGAGTATTAATTCTCAAATAAATTCTTTTCCTGTGGGTTACAAAAGATTAGTGTTGTATATAGCCAATACTATTATTCTTTGTTCAAATACTTGTAATGCAAAAGATTATTATTATTATTATTATTATTATTTTGAATTATGGGTGAGGTGAAGTCAAAAAAATAAAATTCTGTAAGTAGTTTATGATCTTTTATTTTTACTATAATTTTGACTGTACAAAAAATTAATATATAGAGCTTGTGTAAATTCGAAGTAAAAGCAGTATAACACCTAAAAATATTGATTAAGGACCAAAATGGAATACTCAAAAGGATAACATGAGTGGAAAGCTTGAAATCATAGAGTGGACAACAACACTTGGAATCATGGAAAGAATTTCTTACATTCAACAAAGAAAAGCTTCTCCTATCTGTAATTCAAAAACTTGAACCTCAACCGTGAATATTTTGCCAATAATACATCCAAATCCCACCAAGAGTCCTCGTGTCATAACTAAATAAAACCATATCAAATCGTTATCACTAACGTCTTCTCTCATGTTTATAGCATATGGTGGCAAGGGAATACCTTGGGTGCCACAATTTCTGGTGAGAGATTGTTTCCGACGAAGCTAGAAGGATCTACGGCTTCAAGTCCCATGCCCCATGGAACTGACCTTGTCATTCAAGTTGTGATTTGAAATACTTAAAAGGGAATTTTGCCAAAGAGTTGATTTTATAAAAGATCTAAACATTCATATCACCCATCTTCTTTGGATTGCTCCACCGAGATAATTTTGTGACAAATTCAATGATTGCAATCCGAGAAGGCAGTTCATTTAAATTTTATTACTTAAAAGGTCCATGATGCTCACAAAACCAAGAATATTGTCATTTATACAAAAACACTTCCTTTTTTCCCTACCTGCATGTTTTCTACCCAACTCTTTGGCAGTAAAATTCTTCACAAGCGAAGTTTTCTAAAGTCAAAATTTAATTTAAAGGCATATTGGATTTGGACTGACCTCTAGTCCCATCGATAAGCGTGGCAGGCCATGCAACTTGTTGCAACCATTGCTCCTCCAAAGACAATGTATCTTCTTCACTAGTTTTATCCTTGTCATTTGTGCAATGACTAATAATGAATACTTTACAATTATTGAGTTTGGAATCAAAATTAAAATCTAATCCAATCTACCTTAGAATAACATCTATTAAATCTTGAGGGCAATGTCTTCCAACACATCGGCATTCGCTCCTTGGCAGTCAATGTTGCAGCACTGTGGTAACAGGCTTCAAGTCTATGCAAATTCATGAAGAGGGCATTGCTATGTTTTACATGTTTAATATTAACGCCAAACTAAAAAAGTTATTCTTTATGTCATTAATTGTCTTGCCTTATTTAATAGATTTTCCTTCTTGAGCAATGATATCGTTAAAATAATAATAATAATAATAATAAAACGTTTGTCCCTATTTGAATCTTGTTTCCCATAAGTTAGTAAAAAATTTGAAATTAATTTTTGTATAAAATATATCATAATTTAGTGCGGCGCATGGTACTCCAGTCAGAAACTTTGCCCAAAAAAAGAAAAAAAAAGAAGAAAAAAAAGAAATCAACAAAAATGGGGAGGGAAAAAAAGACCAAAACTGGATTTAAAAAGGTATAAGAAAAATCTCGGGACAAGTCAATAAACTTGAATTCCGGAAAGGCGGACTTTGAGCCTAGCCCGAACATATTTTATGTAATGCCCAACTAGGACACACAAAATTATGTATCTATAGGAGACCTTTGGTTCACATTCGAGACTTAGAATCAGAATTGAAATAAAAAAAGAAAACCTTAAAAATTGAAATTTGAATCGAATACCTCTTATTTGATTCAAATTCTGAAATGGATATAATTATTATTATTGTTGCTTGATTTATATATTTTTTAAAATAAAAATCATTGATAAAAAATTGTTTTTTACCATGGCAAACAGAATTTTTTCTTGGGATATTTGGAATGAAATTGCCTTTGAACACAAATATGTGGCCTTTAAAATCCTGACATACAAAAAAAAAAGGGTTCTGGTGCATTGGGCGAAGGAAGGATCATTAGGAATATCTGGGACATTGGGTGGAGTTGATGATGCTGGCTCCAAAGGACCATCCATCACTGCCATAGTTGGTACTGCTTCCTGTTCTTCAAACTCACTGCAATAAACCCATTGGCTAAGCTCGGTATTGAATTCGTACAAAGTTACACAAGCGGCAGTGATGATAATCTCTTCGACGAAGGGATCGATTCGCTGAAAAACGGTGAGATTGAGAAGCTTCGTGCTCTGCTGGTCCCTATTCGGCATTAATTTCCCGTTCCGCGACATCTCTCTCCCTCTCACTTTATCTCAATCTCTCTCTAAAATAGAAACCCTTGAGATTTTGGGCTTCGTTCTTTCTATTCATTTTACCGAAGAACAGAGACAGAGGGAGAGATAGTTGGTTTGTTGGTATTGGTGTGAAGATTTGAGGAAACTTGGATGGGTTGAGGAAATGAATGGCTCTCACAGAAGACGGAGAGAGAGAGAGATGAACAGTCCGGGAAAACAGGGAACGAGTAAAGGAATTGTCGGAAGAGAAGCGGCGAGGTGTATTGTTGCTGCTTCTGCTGAGAACTCCGGAGAATGCGAGATTGGAGGTGGAGGAGCTGATCTGGGGAAGACGCAGAAGGGATGGATATTGGTTGAGAGTCACATTTGATAAAGAGTGGAGACGGAAGACGAAGAAGGGCAAAGTGTGACCAGACATTTTTGTTGAGGTTTGGGCATGGTTCCACCGAAACCCGTTATTTTAGTTGGGTTTCCATGAAACCTTGTCTTGCTTGGTTTCATTTTTACCTTTATTTTTATTCTATTACCCCAAACAACTTTTATAAATTTCAATTCTATTTCCGATTACCATTCTCATATCATTGCAAATAACTTACCTTTTTTTTTCATTTTGTATATTATTGAAAATAAATTTACTTTCTTCAAACATTACAATTTTTTAATTTTAGATTACTAATAGATATATTACTCATGAAAAAAATATTTTTTGCACTGTGTACCATACTTCGTCCAAAAAATATTTTCTAAATCTACCTCTACGATGGAGGTACTTCTACACCTGAGTAACACCCTTGTGAGGATAAATTATGTGATACACGGGATGCACTATTTTTCACTCACACTAAATACAAACAAATGAGCCAAAATATATACAAAATTTTTATTATCAAACAAAAATAAAAGACGAGGTAAATAGAAGAGAACGGCTAAATAATATTTTCTTTGTCATACCTTAAAAGATGTTAAATTGTCATATATTTGTAAAATAAAAATGGTCTCTTTACTATATTGTCTTGCATTGAGCAGAATTAATAAGACTGATTTAAATGAAAGTTGCCCTTTATTCATCCCAATTATTCAACTTGAGGACATAGACAAATCATTTTTATTAATTCTTGTAGCAACAACAAAGAAAATTTTCAGGTTTGCCATACTTGTGATCAATCTCATTGCACCGATGAGTGCATTCACTGATTGTAGTGAATTTCCCTATGCAGGTCTTTGGTGGAGTATTATCATTAACCTCAAAAGCTTCCACAGCTTCCCCTGCATAATATTGTACTTTATAAACAATTTCATTGTTGAAAGATAACTAATATGAGATTTCTAGACAACTTTGGTAAAGAGAAAGAATACCTGAAGTAAGAAGCAATCCGAAGAATAAGATTCCTACAAAGAGGGTTTTAACAAAAAGTAAGCTCTCTCTCATTGACATTCTATGAGAATCTTTTGTTTTGTTTTTATATTCTTTCTTTATTGTTTGAATGATGAAAACAGTGGCTCTAATGAGGCCATATATATATGGTTTCAGTAATTAGGTGCCCATGGTGGGCTAACTAATATTTAAGGAAAGTTAAGTATATTTCCAAGAGATAGTTAGATATGGGTGACATTTTTAGATACCTATGATGGATTAAATAATATTTAAGGAATGTTCAATGTATTTCCTTTAGAGAGAGAGACAGAGAGAGTTAGATATAGTGACATTTTTAGATATTTTTTTCTTAATAAGTTCAAACTAAATCATTTTCATATATATTATCATTTTAATTCATGTAAATCAGTATTTGATTAATAGTCTTGCCTTATTTAATAGATTTTCCTTCTTGAGCAATGATATCATAAAAAACTTTTGTCCCTATCGGACTCTTGTTTCACATAAGTTAGCAAAAAATTTGAAATTAATTTTTGTATAAATATGTATATCAAATTTTTTTTAAAAAAAATAATTTATAAATTATCCTACCTTATAAAATATATTATGATTTAATGTGGCACATTGTACTCTAGTCAGAAACTTTGGCAAAAGAAAAAAAATAAAAAATAAACAAAAACGGGAAGGAATGAAAAGATCAAAACTTGATTTAAAAAGGCGTAAGAAAATTCTCGTGACAAATCAATTAACTTGAATACCAGAGAAACGGACTTTGAGCCTAGCCCAAACATATTTTATGACATGCCCAACCACGACACACAAAATTGTGTACCCTAAATATTGGACAAACAAAAGTTGTTTGACACACACACTCTCTCTCTTTGATTCATAGTAAAATTCAAACTCGAATCTATTGCAAACTCTCTCTCTTTAATTCATAATAAAACTCAAATTCGAATCCATTATAAGGAAAGGGGAGGGATAGCTTAAGCTCATTCTCTCTCTCTCTCTCTCTCTCTCTCTCTCTCTCTCTCTCTCTCTCTCTCTCTCTCTCTCTCTCTCTCTCTCTCTCTCTCTCTCCCCAACATGTTTAAATAGGCTTTCTAAGAGTGACCCCCCCTGGGAACTTGTTTTGAATCACGGATTCACTACCATGCCTTCCATTTGAAGTAGTTAATATCCTGACTTTTTTTTGTGGTCAGGTAAAGATTTAAATCTTGAGAAAAAGATTATAATTATTAAACTGTCATTTTTGAGATAATATCCTGAATTTTTATTCTTTCCGATTGTTGCTTTTTTTTAAAAAATTATATTTATTAATTAGAATAAAAATTTAACAACAAATGTATATTTTTCTTATTAAACTAATATCTTTTCGTAAAAGTTACTAATATTGTTATCATTTTAATAATTTTTGAGTTTAAAATTAAAAATTTCGGATGAAAGCTTATAAAAGGCTTAAAGAGCTACATCCAAATGCACCCTTAATACTCCTATACCTCCACGTGGAGTTCCCGGGTACCATAAAATGTTGGAAATAATTCCAATAAATCATGGAGAGTGGGGAATTATAATTATTTACCAAGAAAAGTTGATTCCATGACAAACATTGTCAATAAAAGTTTATTCAAGAAACCATAGCCCTTACATGCTAGAGATTACATGCTTTCCTCTTTTGATTTTATTTATTTATTTATTTAAGTTGAGAAAAATAGGTACTAGGCCTTGATTTCTTGTATTGAAAATGACTCTGTTCAGTACTTGGATTGTCGAAGTTGTGCATAATACTTGGCGAACCATCCTTCAATGATTTGGACCTCTTTCTCTCTTTGTGAGACCAACCATTCAGGATCTCTGGGATCTGGCTTGTATAGATCCAAGCTATGGGATCCTGCACAAAATTTAGAAAAAAAAAATGTTAGTCTTGCCAAAGAAGAAAAAACAAATCCTTCTTTTTCAAATCCTCAGAATATATTAGTTAGTATCTAATTCTCAAATAACAATTCCCTACTTGGAACAAGTCTTTCTTTTTATTCTTATTATTATTAATATTATTATCAAAGAAAATATTCAAGAGAATGATACCAAACGTCTCTATCCCAAAAAAAAAAAAATGAAGAATTTAATTCTTGATTTTGCCTCATACCTTTTTCGGTGTAAATAGCAACAATAGTTTCCGATATATTCTCCAATACTCTGGAGAAATAAAAATGGGGAATAAAGTTGAGAAGCTAAATTCAAATATATTGATAATAATAACAGCATAATCAATTAGAGCAATTGGGCACTTTATTTGGGCTTACCCTCCACAACTATACGGATCCTTCAAACCATTGGAAAAAATAATATTGCTAGCAAATCTCTCGAGGATTAACTTTATATCCTGCAAATGCATGACGAGAGAGTCAAAATTAAGAAAAAATCAAAAAGTAAAACAAGTAATAAGTAAAAGCGGCATTACATGGCCCCCATAATAAGTTGTGACCCAATGGGGCCTTGGAGGAACGCCATATCTTCTCATGCAGTCCTCGGTGAAGCAGGTTAGATTGAAAGGATTCGGTTGAAACATTGTATCATTGATATCTTTGCCGATCGGCATCACCATCTCAGTGTGTCACGCCCCAAACCGGGATCGTGAACAGCCGCCCGTTGCCCCTGAATGCCGGCTGTATTTTTACAGAAAATTGGGCAGAACCTCCCTATAAATCGGAGGTTTCCCATGTACAATTATACCTGTATAATCCAAATCATCCTGTACAATACACAAATGGCCATCCCGGCCTCTCCAAAATCAACAAACACCACAGCCAACATTCAGAACAACGCAAGGCTATAAACAAACCTAGCCACAGACCTCTACTATCATGCCCAACTAGAGCATGAACAGCCGCTATACCGAGCGGACCTAAGTTTCTACGATATATATCACATTTCCCAAGTAACGTTCAAGTACGTACAATCGCCTCAATGCAAATGAAATATGAGAGTTAAACTATACAGTCATCCCAAAATAAGTACATGGCCAACTACGGACCTCTATATCAAGACCTCGCAGGGTCGAAACTAAATTAAAAGTAAATCTTACCGTCGGAATTACCAACTCCGCTCTAGAGCCTGTAACGTCGCTCTATCACAATAAATCTGTCTGAGGAGAGAAAATAGAGGGGTGAGTATCATGGGAAGATACTCAGTGAGTGAGGGGGGTAATATCAAGCATAAATAGCATAGGTGAACAATTGGAGTGTCAAATAATATCATTCGAAACAACAATTTACACTTCGCAGCAAAACATGATATATTTATCATTTTGAAATCATTTAATCAAACACACGATAGCAAGCATGTATGCATCCATTTAAAATCAAGTAATGTCAGAGCGAGCCAAAAATAGTCCTGGCAAAGGTCAACCGTGACCAAGGACAGGCGCGTCGGGGGTTTTATTATGCATAGACTTTGAAACGCTCTCTACCCCGACGTTGACCATGAGCTCGCTGGGGCCAACTCATCAACGTGTATAGGACCCCGCCCGGTGCTAGACGGTGGCGTCACACACGTCCTCCCCCTACGTGGGTTCAACCGGCCGCGCCTATAGCCTTTAGAATAAATGACGTTTGCGGATACCTCCTGCAGAAGCGTATCCGGGCAACCCGTGCCTCTACAAACGCCCTTCGTAGCTACGGAATATCATAATATCACAAGGGCACAACGTCCCATAGTATCACAAGGGCACAACGTCCCAGGGCACAACGTCCCACGAGTATCATCACATCATCGCACAACTAGTAGGCATCCAACCCACATAGTTCATCAAAAACATTTTTAAATTTTGCGTGCCAATACGTCTCATCAAATTCATTTCAAAACAGCATATCACTACATTGGTATAAAATGAAATTTATACATTTTCAAAAAATGGCACAATTATTGATTCATCTCAAACCATGGAT
Source organism: Dillenia suffruticosa (assembly GCA_033439265.1). Lineage (NCBI taxonomy): Eukaryota > Viridiplantae > Streptophyta > Magnoliopsida > Dilleniales > Dilleniaceae > Dillenia > Dillenia suffruticosa. The sequence continues at coordinate 15,963,172 of JAVTVX010000008.1, read as the reverse complement.
GCATAGTCATTGCAAATATAATTCAAGACACTCCAAAAATCACAAAACAGATTTCCAAATTTAATATCACACGTCAACGAATGCATATCAAAGCATGTTTTATCGAAAATGCGACAGAAAATACGTTTTACTATTTTATGCAAGAGATTAGAGTCCCACTCACATTATCTAGGGAGGGTGGTCACTCCCTATTTTTTTCAACGACTCTCCAAAAGACAAACCTAATCAAATCGTCAAATTTATAACGATTAAAACCCTAATAAGGGATTCTATCAATAAAATTTATTCATCTCTCACCTAAGGTTCCTCGGGTTTCAGACCTAGTTGTCGTTCGCCCGTCGGGTTGGTTTAAAACCTGTAATATTTTCCAAACTTCAGATGTATTAGAAACCACTAAATTTCTACCAGCAAACCATAGAACTTCAATCAATACAGTCGTTACCTGCAGTACAGAAGATGCAGGTGAGCTCTCACAGGGGAAAGCCGGTCGCGGGCTCGCGGGCCGTCACGGGCTCGCGGGCCGGTGGGCTGGCTGCTAGCGGGCTGGCCCGCTGGTGGCTCACGGGCTAGGGCTCGCTCTGGGTCACGAGCTGGGTCGCGCGCTGGCTCGCGCCGGGTCGCGAGCTGGGTCGCGTGCTGGCTCGCGAGCTGGGTCGCGTGCTGGCTCGCGATGGGTCGCGAGCTGGGTCGAGCAGGAGTAGCGCGCTGGCTCGCGTTGGGTCGCGAGCTGAGTCGCGCGCTGGCTCGCGCTGGGTCGCGAGCTGGCTCGCGATGGGTCGCGCGCTGGCTCGCGATGGGTCGCGCGCTGGCTCGCGATGGGTCGCGAGCTGGGTCGAGCAGGGGTAGCGCGCTGGCCCGCGCTGGGTCGCGTGCTAGCTCGCGCTGGGTCGCGAGCTGGGTCGCACGCTGGCTCGTGCTGGCTCGCGGAAGATCGCGTGAGGCTCGCGATGGCTCGAGGCGGCAGCGCTGGCGGGAGATCACTCGAATGCGCGCTGTGCAGAGGTGAGGCGCTACTCACTAGCTGACCGCGCACTCGCTTGAGGAGGGAGGAGCTGCTCGCGGGAGGGCGCTGCAGCAGTGGGCGGCGTGCGGTGGCGGGAGGAAGGCCGTGGCGGAGAAGAGAAAGAGAGAAAGAGGGAAAGAGGGAGAGAGAGAGAGAGAGAGAGAGAGAGAGAGAGAGAGAGAGAAAATGTAATTAGGGCTTTAAGCCCCAAATTTATTTATTTATATATATATATATATATATATATATTTTTTTTTTTTTTGTGTGCAGTGTTACACAGTGCATCTCTAAAAAACATGAAAATGGATACTAACCATTCATTTCTTTAAAAGTAAAAAAAAAAAAAGGATAGGAAAATCTTATAAACATAAAGCCGAAGTCAGCAGGCACCAACGCTAATTCGAATGTAATTAAAATCAGTCAACATTTCATTAAAAAATAAATATTAGAATATAAATTAAGATCGTGAATACATTATTAGTAACTTTTTGAACCTTTAAGAACCTCAAGGGAGGAAGAAGTGAAATATTACTCTCTTAAACTTTGGCTCCTTTTTTAAGTTTGTTTAGCAAATAATTCTTTTTCCCCTTAAATTTAAAGTGGAGTAATATGGGTGGAAGGAGAAAATCCAGTAATAATAATAATGATAATTGTTGGAAGCCTTTGCATGAGTTGGGTTAAACTTGCGCCCATAATGGGTCGACCTAATTCGAATCCGTTTCTTTCTCCCACCGCCCCGGTGTAAAACTTTCAAATGAAACTTTCTTCACCGCCTTCCTACCACCGCCTTAGGATTGAAGCTTTCATAAGAAGCTCCGGTGCATGCCTATTATAAATATGTGGCTAGGAGGGAGAGGAGTGACACACGAGACTGTGAGAGAATAAAGGGGAGAAAGAGGAGTGTGAGTCTCTGTCCACACACACACTCTAAATTTTACAAGAGAGCTCCGTGTAAGGAAATCGTCGAAAGATTTGGGTTATGGAAAGAGTGGTTTTCATCTTGTGATTCCACACCGATCTGAGCATGTGATTCAATCAATCGCGATCCGAATTCTACTGCATAATTAATGTTGGAGAAGAGGTAACTTTGTTTTAATGTTGGTTTTCTTATCTGATGATGTGGTGTCATTCCAAAAACAACAACGATGACGATGATGACAACAACAATTATAGCGATGACAACGGTGGGGAAGATATAAAATGTGAACATTTTATGTTCCTCTCTCCCTCTCTAAAAAAAGAAAAATGTGTGAAAATTATTATGAAAAATTTATGAAAGATAAAAATGTTTCCTATGTAATTTTTATAGAACTAAATTTTTAAAGGAAATTATAACTTTGGTCTCGTATGTGTCAGAAATGTAAGATTAAAAAAAGTTAGTACCTGCCATTCCCAACCTAGAGAGGTTATATTATCCGGATCGCCATAAACTGGTATGGGAAGGCAGTATTGTCTCGTGTATAAAGTAACAACACCTGCATATATTCGGCTCAGTGTATCATTCCCGTAGGAGGCTCCATTGATTCCACCGCACACCAAATTTACTGGATTAGATATTGGGTCACCGTATTGAGCTGCGGAGGTGTACATTCTGGCCAAGAAGTCTTTGAGCTCCGAGGTGTTGTTCAATGGACTGCAACCCAACGCAAAAATTTGCATTATTTTTTGTCAGTGATGTTAATTGAATGACCCAAAGAATAATTTTCAAAGAAAATATGGCATACGAGCAAGAGTTGAATCTCTGGCTAAGGATTGAAAGTCCATTCTGCTCTAAGCCAATTTTGTCGATCTCGGACCACGACTTCCTTATGGTCTCGTAGCAACTCTCACTTTCTTCCTGTTGCAAATCAACACAGTTCATTTCAATTCTTCCTATTTTTTAAATCTTAAAATTGAAAGGTCATATAAGGCAATCGATATGTCAAGTTTAGAGAAATTCTATTGGCAATAAAATTTTAAATTATTTAAACATATACATATAACTCATTTATAATAATTAAAAATGTCAGAAAATCACTTTTTTTCTCACAGCATGACAAAAGGATGATGATTTCATACTCTAAAATCTTTCGTAATAATGGAGTAATAGCCTTTATTTTCTGGCACGATATCATCGAAATATAGGATTGGAGCTGATGAGGCCAGAGCACCAAGGGCAATGTGTGGATATTTCAAGCGAAACCACGAGGCAAGCACTGAAAAGTGAAAAAAGAAAAGTAAGAAACAGTAGTACACAAAATTAGATTATTGAAAAATTTTAATGAAGGTTCTATATATCTATAAATATATATATAACAAGTTTAAGGGAATGTCTAGTCATATAGTGCATACTTCCTCCGTAAGATTCTCCAATAACAATAACTGGCGAAGTCTCTGCAGATAAATTTTTCTTCACATATAGGAGCACTTCTGCATAATCTGCTAATGCTTGGGTTGAGCTAAAGTAACCACGAAGACTAACATTTTTGGCAGCCTCACTAGATGATCCATACGGAATTGAATCCCCATAGAATCTATGCTGTGCACATGTAACACACCACACATTAAAAGGAGGAGAGAGAGAGAGAGAGAGATGACTTGGATTTTCTTGGCCTCACCTCAATGAGAACTTGGAGGGCATTAAACTGAATGGCCAAGTCATTGTAAAATGATTTGTTATATGGAGGACTCTGACATATTAAAGGGGATTCGCTTCCCAAATAAGCAAGGATTGGAGCACTAGCATTTGCACCACCCCAGTACTTGAAGCTAATCATAAATTGTTGTTGAAATGTGGCATAACTCTGTGGCTGATAGTTAAAATGATCAAGTGTTTGCGGGTAACAAAATGTTTGAAAATCATCCGAAATAGAAATATTTCTTGGAACACATTTTGTATTTTTGTGTTGTTGGAATACTTTTTTCCCTTGAAATGCCGCAAGTCTTGGAATATTAAACTCTCTCGCATAAACACAAGTTGAGGACAACATTAGAAGTGAAGGAAGATAAAAGGACCATTGAAGGCTATTTTTAGAATTTGAAGACATGGTCATGGTGAACTACTTTGTTTTTGACTGAATTTCTCCTAATTGCTGATAATATATATAGTAAGACAGCCCAATAATCTTCGTCCAGATTATTTGTACCACGTGATCATTGGTATATGCATATAGGAAAAGGACAAATAGTACTTGCCCAGTGATAAAGAGCCTAGGGGAAGAAGTTCCAAGAAAAAAGATTGTATAAGGATCTTGTGGGTGGTGGGTGACCAAAAACATATTAATGTATCTAGCTTTAGAAATTGAAAAACTAAATAGTGCTAGAGTCATCATAGAATTCTTAGAAATACAATATTCTCTAAGTTAACAAATTTCGAGTCTCAAGTAATGGTAATATTTCCAAACAATGAAATTGAATCGGATAAAGACGGAAGAAACATAACATAATCAGTCAAATATTATATAATGTTATGAGACAGAAATAAATATTTTAAAAAATTATAGAGAAAATATTTACTATTAATTTGTGTAAGGTAGCAGGTTTTAACTTTTATTGTGGAGACTAGCACAAATTCCATAGCCAGTTTGTAATCAATTCAATGGATGAAGACTTTTGTTGTTACACAGTTTCTGTTTGCCCTAGAATGCATAATCTTGTCAATAGACTTTGCACGGAAAGTAACATGTCCAAAGACTAAGATCCAGAGATCCATTTTTTTCTCTTTTCTAGGACATTAAACAACGAGTGGATATCAGTTGAGAAATCATCTTTTACTTATACTACAAAAAAACATGATTTTAGTCACGCATTTTTGCGATGGAAAAAATTCGTCGCTATTTTACGACGAATTTAGCGACAAAAACTTTTTCGTTGCTAATTTGTCACAAAATTTGAGACGAAAAAGAAGTCGTGGCTAAATTAGTGACAGACACATCATTCGTGGTAAATTCATCGCAAATTAGTGACGAAAAAATTTTCGTGACTAAATTTGTCGCTAATTGGCGACAACAAATTTTTCGTTGCAAATTTCATCGCTAATTAGCGAGGAATAATATTTCGTGGCTAAATTTTGCCACGGATAGTTATCCATAGCTAAATTTAGCGACAAAAAAAGTTCGTGACAACTTTCGTCGCTAAATTTAGCAACGAAAAAATTTCGTGGGAAATTCTATCGCTAATTAGCTACAAAAATTTTTCATCGTTAAGTTTGTCGTTAATTAGCCACGAAAAAATATTTGTCTCTAAATTTAGCGACGAACTCTAAAATTCGTGACTAAATTCGTCACTAATTAGCCACAAAAAAATATTTATAGCTAAATTCGTCGCTAATTAGCAAAAAAAAAAGTATTCGTGAGTAAATTCGTCGTTAATTTATTATTTATATTTCAAAATTTAAGACTAATTTCGTAACTAAAGTTTTTTCTATATTCTGTTAGGAAATATTTTTAATTGTGTCCCCGTTTTAACTAATTCTGAATAACGAAATTGAATTAAATATATAATAAATATTATAATTTTCAACAAACTGAGAATTTACAATGACAAATAATTCAATAAATCAGTAACAGACCATTTTAATTAATTTACAGTTGTGGAGTTCACCATTTATGTTTTTCATCTTTTATATCTGTTCGCTTCTCTTATATAATTCAATCGTATTTAAAAGTTCAGTTGTTCATCTTCATTTGTCATCGGATGGCACGGATGGTTAGGTTAGGCGGCTATCGATTTTTAAACTATTCTATAAATTCAAATAAATAAAATAAAAATGAAAAATAACAATAAAATAATAAAATAAAAGAAAAAAGAAGAAAAAAAAAATATAAAATGCAAATTTATATAAAAAAAGATTAAATTAGTGACGGATTTTGCGACGGATTTAGAAATCCATCACTAAGTTAGCAACGGATTGAAAAATCCGTCGGTAACTTAGCGACGAATAAAGAATCCGTTGCTAATTTAGCGACGGTTTATATCCGTTGCGAATTTAGCTACCTACTGTCGCTAATTTAGCGACAAATTTTCATATCCGTCGCAAAATTTAATCTTTGTTAAATAGAATTTTTTTTAATTTTTATTTTATTAATATGTTATATTTAAATTATAAATTAATTTAGCGATGGATTTGTTTTCTGTCACTAAATTTAGCGACGAAATCCCAATCCGTCGCTAAATTTTTTATATGTAATTAAATAAAATATAATATTAATATAATATTTAAATTAAAAAATTGATTTAGCGACGACGAATTTTATCTGTCTGTAATTTAGCGACGGATTTTAAAGTCCATCGCTGAATCAGCGATATTTTTTATTTTATTTTATTAATTTATATTAACAAATCATATTATTATTTTATAATATTTTAATTTAACATTTGATTTTATTATATTATATTTCATTTTTCTAAAAGATTAATATTATTTAAATCTTAAAAAAACCATATATTTTATTTTATTTAAATTATATTATTTAAAACCATATGAACTGTTATAATATTTTAAAATAGCATTTTATTTTATTTTTTTATAATTTATTTTTCTAAGAATAATATTAATATATTTTTTAATTAAATTATTAATTTTTTTTCTTTTTTTGTTTTATTTAATATTTTTTATTATTGTATAGGTACCTTGTATTATTTTAATCAATAATACAAATCATTTATAATATTTTTTAATTAATATTAATCCGGCGACGCGAATGCACGCACGGGTGCCAGACGCAAGTAGGTGTGCACCTATGCGGGCGCCCATGCATGCACGCACGGGCGCCGGGTGCAGGCAGGGGCGCGTGCGCATGAGCAGGCGCCCGCACATGCATGCACGGGCGCCCGCGTGGGTGCGCCTACTCGGGCGTGTGCAGGAGTTCGAACTATGGTGGAGACAAAGCGGAGGCATTTTCCAGCAATTAAGTGAAGAGGGCTGCAACTGGAACGGGCGCGCTTGCAGGCGAGTGAGCGCGCTTGCAGGCGAGGGTGCTGGCTCTGGCTCGGGCGGGAGGGCGAGTTTGCAGGATGGGGTGCTGGCTCGGGCAAGCCGGGGTCCAGGCACGTGGCTTGCAGGCAAGTGCTGCTCGGGTGGGCAGGGGCCCATCCAAACACCTGCGCTCCTTGGACATTTTTGGAATCAGCGACGAATTCCAAATCCGTCGCTAATTCAATGACTGATTTTTTTATTTGTCGCTAAATTAGGAACGGATAATTTTTCGTCTTAATTTAGTGACGGACTTTTTTTTGTCGCTAAATTAGTGACGGATAATTTTTCGTCGCTAAATTTGTTATGGATAATTTTTTTGTCATTAATTTAGCGAAAGATAATTTTTTGTTCCTAAATTAGCGACAGATTTTAGTGACCAAAATTATATGTCGCTAAATTTAGTGACGAATTTTAGATTTTCGTCGCTAAATTTAGCAATGGATTTTTTTGATAATTTTTTGTCACTAAATTTTGTGACTAATTTTGGCGATGAAAAATTATTTGTTGCTAAATTTAGCGACAAATTTTTTTTAAATTTTCGTCGCTAAATTTGTGGCTAAAAGCCTTTTTTTGTAGTGTTATTGGAAAACCGAGCAAAAAAAAAAGAATGAAATAGACATTTTCACTCGTATGAACTAATGTTAGCAATCTATGCGTCTAAGGGTCCTATACATGTTGATGAGTTAGCCTCAGCGAACTCATGGCCAACGTAGGGGTAGAGAACGTTTTAAAGTCTATGCATAATAAAACCCCGATGTGCCTGTTCTTGGTCACGGTTGACCTTTGCCAGGACCATTTTTTGCTTGCTCTGATATTACTTGATTTTAAATGGATGCATATATGCTTGTAATCGTGTGATTGATTAAATGATTTTAAATTGCTAAACATATCATGTTTTGTTGCGAAATGTAAATTTTTGTTTCGAATGTTGTTTGACACTCTAATGATTCACCCATACTATTTATGCTTGATATTATCCCCCTCACTCACTGAGTATCTTTCTACGATACTCACCCCTCCATTTTCTCTCCTTAGACAGCTTTATTGTGATAGAGCGATGTTACAGGCTCTAGAGCGGATTTTGTGTTTACGACGGTGAGATTTACTTTAAAATAGAAATATGAAATCTTAATTTAGTTTCGACACTGCGAGATCTTGACATAGAGGTCCGTAGTTGGCCATGTACTTATTTTGGGATGATTGTATAATTTAACTCTCATATTTTATTTGCATTGAGCCGATTGTACGTATTTGAATGTTACTTAGGAAAATTAGTATATCTTACATAAAATTTAGATCCGCTAGGTGTGGCGGCTGTTCATGCTCTAGTTGGGTATGACAGTAAAGGTCTGTGGCTAGAATTGTTGGAAATTGTTAAGCCTTGCGTTATGCTGGGTGTTTGGTGATGGAATTTGTTGATTTTGGAGAGGCCGGGATGGCTATTTGTTTAAATTTCAGGTTGATTTTGCATATACAGGTTTAATTGTACATGGGAAACCTCCGATTTATGGGGAGGTTCTGCCCGATTTTCTGTAAAAATACAGCCGGCATCCAGGGGCAACGGGCGGCTGTTCACAATCCCGGTTTGGGGCGTGACACGCGCGTTGTGGCAGAAGGCGGTGCTCGCGGGAGGAAAGAGCAGCTGCGGTCGCGCACGGTGGCGTGCGGTGCAATCGATCGTGACTCGCAGCGGAGGAAGGCGAGGCGGAAGGGAGAGAGATCGCGAGAAATCGCGAGAGGGAGAGACTGTGAGAGAGAAACCGAGAGGGAAAGAAGAAGAAGAAGAAGAAGATGAAGGTGGTGGCGATGGCGGCGGAGCTAGCAACGAAGAGCGGCGCCGTGGTGGGGGGAGAAACAAAGGGTCGGGGGAGAGAGAGAGCGAGTGAGAGAGAGAGAGAGAAAGAGAGGGATTAGGGTTTCCAACCCTAATCCCCAAATTTGGGGGCAGCGTTTTGCCCCAAAACGCTGCGTCTCCATTTTTCTTTTCTTTTTTTTTTTTTTTTGTTTTTTTGGTGTTACAGCACAAGTGAATTGGCCCCCATCAAGTTGTTATGTGATAAATTCAAGTAACTAAAAAAACTCAGATTTGAAATGCTCAAAGGAATTTTGCCTGACAATTGGTTCCATGAAAGGTCTAAAGATTATAAGGACCTCATATCACCAATCTTCTTTAGAATTGTTCCAGTAAAATGATTTTGTGATAAATTTAGCGATATCAATCCATCAAGATCGATTAGGTCATTTGGTATCTCCCCTGATAAATAATTACTTGAAAGATCCATGGCACTCACAAGACCAAGAATATTGTCATATACATTATCATTTCCTTTTTCCACAACTTGCATGTCCTCTACCCGCTCTGAATAATCTGAAAGGAAGAAAGAGAAACGATAGGTTCTTTCTCTCAAGGTCATGGCTCTAAGATTCTTGAAACATGTTGGAATTCTTTCCGAAAAAATATTTTGTGCAATGTCCAAGATTCGGAGATGAGTGAGGTAACACAGCTCAATTGGAATTTCGCCATGTGGCCTATTTGAATGAAGATTGAGAAATTTCAATGAGTCATTAAATTTTCCAATCCATGTTGGTAGCTTTCCTGTAAAAGAATTTATGCTAACATCAAGAGTCGTTAGCAATGAACAGTTTTGGAAATATTGAGGTAGTGGCCCAGAGAGCCTTTATTCTGCAAGTGCGATGATTGAAGACCTTCCAGGTATCCCATTGAGCTTGGAATTTGACATGAGCAATTATTATTTCCCAACCATAGAACTTGTAGCCCGGGCCAAGCCATCTAACAATCTGGAATTTCTCCAGACAAATTATTGTTTTGAAGATTCAAAACAGAAAGGACATGTTCCCTCATTCTCATGCAAAGGAAGTGAGCAATATCTCCAGAAAAAGAGTTGATTGAAAGATCTAAAGTCCATATATTTGAAGAGAGAATGCAAAATAGGCCATCAAAATGGTTGGAACTCAGGATAATTTCGGCAAAAGAATCGCCATGTAAAATGTTTGGAAGCTTGCCCTAGATTTGATTGTGATCCAGATATAGAAACCTTAAGTTTGTGGACTCGTTCCAAAACCACGAAGGAATAATATTTGAAATTCTGGTGTTGGACATGTTTAACTAAGGTCCTTTTTGTGTTTGAAGCCACAATGGAAATTGAGGGCCTAATTTCCACCCACCCAAGTCAAGAATTTGAAGTCCAAAACTAGGGACCCAATTATCGCTTAGATTTAATATAAAAGAGTTTTCTGATGCCCATAGTTCTTTCAAAGTGGAGAGCTTGTTGAGTTGAACTTCTGACATGATCCCATCCAACTTATTGTTTTCAATGTGCAGCACTTTTAATAGTGATAAGTGCAAAAAACTCTCAGGAAGAGGACTAAAAATCAAGTTATCAGCAAGATACAGTTCCTGAAGACCCAAAGATGCACATTCTCCAACCCAACTTCCAAAAATATCTGACATGTTTCCTACTATAAGATAATAAGACAAATCGAGTATCTTCAAGCGGCAAAGACCCCACAATGACCTTTGTTGTAGTCCAGTTAGGTAATTAGCTGAAATGCTAAGAAACTCCATATGAGTGAAACTATGGAACCAGTTTGGCTGTAATACCCAATTAAAAAGAAAAAAAAAAAAAAAAAAAAAAAAAAAAAAAGGGAAATAAAAAACAAAATTAGGGCTTAAAGCCCAATTTTCTCTCTCTCTTTCCCCCTCTCTTCTCTCTTCTTCTCTCCCTCTTTCTTCTCTCTTTTCCCTTCTCCCCGCCGCCGTGTCTCTTCCCCTCCCACTGCCGCCGCCGCCGCCAGCACCGCCGGTCACCACCAGCGCCACCCACAGCCGCTGCAGCTCCCCCCTCCCGCGAACGAGCCGCTGCAGCTCCTCTCTGCACGAGCGCCGCTGCAGCTCCTCTCCTTCGCACAACAGCGCGCGAGCTAGCGCGAGCCCAGCGCGAGCAACGCGCGAGCCCAGCGCGAGCAGCGCGCGAGCCCAGCGCGAGCAGCCCGCGAGCAGCCCGCGAGCAGCGCGTGAGCAGCGCGCGAACAGCGCTCGATCAGTGCACGAGCAGCACGCGACACCCAACGCGCCCTTGCGCGCCTCTGCCCGAGCCCCAGCGCACCTCCAGCACGAGCGCAAGCGCTCCAGCGTGCAACCCACAGCGCGAGCAGCGCACGATCCAGCTTGCGAGTGCGCTTCAGCGCGCGAGCCAGCGCCAGCACGAGCGCGAGCGTGCTCCAGCGCGCGATCCGGCTTGCCAGGCCACAGGCCCACCAGGCCGCAGGCCCACCAGGCCCGCCGACCCACCAGGCCCGCCGGCCCACCAGGCCCGCCGGCCCACCAGGCCCGCCGGCCCATCAGCTCGCGGCCCACGGCCCGCGACAGTCCGTGAGCCTCTGCGAAGGTAAATGACTCTAAGTTTTGATTTTTCGCACTTGGGTTTCGAAATTCTTTAGTATTGGATTTAAATTGTTCGCAATTGTTTCAAATTTGGAAACATTCAGGTTTTAGACCAAACCGACGGGCGAACGAAAGCTAAATCTGAGATTCGAAGAATCCTAGGTGAGAGAAATGAAATCTCTTCGACCCTTGAATAAATTTTGTCAAATTAGGTAGCATTAGTTGATTTGTTTATAAATTGAGGAATTTAGGGTTCGTACGAAATTAAGAAAAATGATAAACCCTGAAATAGTCAGAAATTGATGAAAATCGTGATGACTTGATTAGGTTGGCTTTCTTGGTGACTCGATTGAGGGGCGCCTTGTTTTGCGTATTTTGGTGTTATTGGGGAGTGCGCTACCTTCCCCAAAATCTGTGAGTGGGATTTACTTCAATGCTTTTGTTTAATATGTAAATCATGTTTTACAACATTTTGATAATGAGCATGATTTGTCGTATGTTGGAAATGTTTTGACCGATTTTAAAATTGACTTTTGTGAACCGTTGGAGTGTCCAAAAACTGTATTGAATTATGAAATTATGCATCCATGTGGTTGAAATGTATAATGTGCCATTTTATACTCTATGTTGCATCGGTTTATGAACCTGACTTTGGCACAATTTGATATGATATTGATTTTGGCCTTGAGGACTTTGATATGTATTGTTCCGTAGCTACGAAGGACACCGTGAGAGGCGCTTTGGTGGCGTCCGGATATGCCTAGGCCTGGGGTATCCCACGAGTTGTCGTGATTTGATTATCTACACGGTACTAGCCAGGTTGAACCCGAAAGGGGGAGAATTTGGATTTGGATTGGATATCCTCTCCAAGTCTAGCACCTGGACGAGGTTCGTCGCCAACGCCGGGGTAGAGAGCACTTTAAAGAAATTTGCATATAACACCCCCGGTGCGCCTGTCATAGGTCGCGGTAGACCTCTGCCAGGACATTTTCGGCTGGCAGCTCTATGATTTTAATGACAGTGCTTTGGATGCATATTTGACTTGAAAATGCATGAAGCGATATATTGTTGAAATGAAAAGCATGATGATTTGAAATATGATTTATATACTTATATTTTGACACTCCAGTTTCACACTCTATATTTGACGATTGCATTGACCCACTCACTCACTGAGTATTCTTTCCCGAGTACTCACCCCTCATTTCCCTTTTGTTTCAGAGATAGTATTTGACAAGGAGTGTCGCTTTTAGGACGCTCAGTATCTTTGGGAGATCAGGCCTGGACTTGAGGAGTCATTGTGTAATTCCGCTGCAAAATTTGTATCGGTGATGTATTTGTATTCTGAGGTCTATAGATGACCATTTTTATAATTCTGGGATGACTGTATAAATATGGACATTTAAATTGTGGAACTCTCACGTCACTGCTTGACATTGCATTGAGGCATTTCTTTTTCGTTGCGTCTGTATTTGGGAATGTGTCATGTCTTAGAAGTGTTCTCTAGGATCGTTCGGTGCCTCCTCTAAATCACAGGAGGGGTGACTGGCGGCTGTCCATGCCTTTGATGGGGGCATGACAGTAGAGGTCTGTGGTTAGGACTGTGGAGAATTGTTTGTTAGCCTTGCGTTGCCCTGGATTGTGCAGTATGGATGATCTGGTTTGTTGTTGAGGATAATTTATGCATTGAGGCCGGGATGGCCCTTTTGGACAGGTAACAGGTTTATTTTAATATGGGAGACCTCCGATATATGGGGAGGTTCTGTCCGATTTTCTGTAAAAGTACAGCCGGCATCCAGGGTAACGGGCGGCTGCTCACGATCCCGGTTCGGGGCGTGACATTGGCAATGTGGAGTTGAACTCATTCATGTCCAAATTAAGATATCCAAGCAGAGTCAAGTTTTGAAGACCAACTGGAATAGCACCTTGGAAATAGTTGCCATGTAAATTAAGAGAGACAAGATTATGGAGACTAAAAATCCGGTATGGTATTGAAGGGCCTAACTGGTTGTAAGAAATATCAAGAATGGATAGTGATGAAGAAAAATTCGGAGTCAGAAGCAAAGAAGAGAAGGATGTAGGTAACCCACAAAATTAAAGAAAGGAACTTTGTTTAATTAAAGAAAGGAGGAACTTTGTTGAATATACTCATGTGAATACCATTTGATGATGACAAAATTATAAAAGACAATTTAAAATAATAATGACCAAAATTTGATAATTTGAAACTGTACAAGAAAGATAAATCTCCTGACAAATCAATAAATCCGACTACTACTGATTTTCGGTCTAAGCAAATTTTTTGTCATGCCCAACGAATGTATCCCAAGTCTTACATTTGGACTCATTCAGTAATTCGGCCCCGAGCCCAATTACCATACTTGCCCCTCAAGTTTTGGAAAAAAAAAAAAAAAAAAAAAGTTGTTTGTGAATAATGATTAACAATTTCCATGACAATTAGAGTTAGAAGAAAATAATTTAAATTTATTATTTTGTCACAAAATTTGAGTATTTTTATGAAAAGAGTAGCCATCACACCTTTGCATTTTTATTCAATAAAGAAAAAGAAAATATATTTACATTAAGTTATTTTGAAATTTAATAATCATTATTTAGTCTTAACATAGTAAATCAAATCATAATTTTTAATTTTTAAGAACCAATAAACCCAATTTTTTAAGAACCAATAATTTTTAATTTTCAAATTGTCACCATTTTAATAATTCAAAATTTCTGAGGAAAAGCTTATGATTTTATTTATTTATTTAAGTTAAGAAAAATAGGTACCATGCCTTGATTTCTTGTATTGAAAATGACTGTGTTCAATACTTGGATTCATAAAGTTGTGCAACATACTTTGTGAACCATCCTTTAATGATTTTGATCTTTCTTTCTTTGTGAGACCAACCATTTAGGATCTCTTGGATCCTGGCTTGTGTCGATCCTATCAGTGGGATCCTGCACAAAATCTAGAAAAATGTTAAGTCTTTCCAATAAAAAAGAAAAAACAAATCCTTGTTTTTTTCAATCCTCGGAATATATTAGTTAGTATATGATTCTCAAATAACAATTCCTACTTGGGACAAGCCTTTTCTTTTCTTCTTGCCAACATTATTTATGTGCAATATTTTATCTTATTCTATTTATATTATTTCTTAATTAGGACCAAAAATTATATGAAAGCAATGGGGAAGTTCTGAAATTCTTTTCATAAACATAAATATAAAGTATTTATTATACTAATCCTTGATTTTGGTCTCAATACCTTTTTCTGTGTAAACAGCCACAACAGTTTCTGAAAGGTTCTCCAATACTCTAGAGAAATAAAAATGGAGAATAAAATATGTTGATGAGGATAGAGAAGGATATAATTAATTAGAATTTATTTTGGCTTACCTCCACTACTATGGGGATCTTTCAAACCATTGAAGAAAATAATATTGCTAGCAAATATCTTGAGAACTAACTTCATATCCTGTAGATACATGACAAGAGATTAAAAAATGAAGCATAAATTCAGTGCCCAATTTAGAGAAAAAAAAAATCAAAAAGTAAAATAAGAAATAAGTAAAAGCAGAAATTCATGGCCTCCAAAATAAGTTGTGACCCAGTGGGGCCTAGGAGGAACACCATACTTTCTCATGCAGTTGTCCGTGTAGCTGGTTAGATTGAAAGGTGCCGGTTGAGACATTGTGTCATTGGTATCAATGCCGATCGGAATCACCATCTCAATGCAACTCTAGAAAACATGAAAATTGATACCAACCTATTATTTCTCTAAAAGAACCATAAAGGGACAGGAAAATCTTAGTAGCAGTGGCAGTAGTAGCAGATGTTATTATTGGTGTTTTTTTTGATGTTTTGCTTGCTGTAAGCATAAAACCTATGACAGCAGGCACTTACGTTAGTTTGAATGTAATTAAAATCAGTGGACATTTCATTAAAAGATGAGATTAAAATATAAATCAAGAGTTAATAAATTATAATTCAACTATCACCATTTCATTCCCTTTAAATATTTCAAATTCGAGTTTTTTTTATATAAAAAAATAAAAATAAAAAATGTAAATAGTATTATTAATAACCTTTTAAATCAACGTTTAATTAATTCAGTGACTTGGTGCTCACACTTGTTAAGTAAGTTGTTAAATTCGAGTGTTGTGTATAAAAAAATAGGTATCTAGAAAAATTTTTCCCTTAAAGATCCAATGTCACTCGAGTCAGATTTAATCTGTGAGAGGCTACCCCCCTCGGGCGAATACCTTCACTCAGGGGTAGCCTCTCACATAATCAGATTCAACATAATTGTCAAACAGGTAGTTTATTAAAGAAAAAAGTAACTTATTGAATCTTCAAAAACCTCAAGGGAAGAAGAAGAAGAAGAAAAAGGAGAGAATTTAAAGTGGAGTGACATAGGAGGTGAAAGGCAGAGAAAGGAGAAAAGCCAATAATAATAATAATAATAAATGCGGAAAATATTATTTTTTTAATGAATTTCTCTCTACTCTCTTTTTCTCTACTATCAAAAGAAAAGAAAAATAGGTAAAAACTATATCAAAAAATTTATGAAAGGTGAAAATGTTTCCTAGGGGAAAGAATAAATTTTATAGAAGGAAATTTTACTTTGAAATTATCATTTTGCCCTCGTATATTTCTGAGTGACATTAAAAAAGGTCAGTACCTGCCAATCCCAACCTAGATCGGTTACATTATCCGGAATGCCATAAACTGGCAGGGGAAGGCAGTGTTGTCTCCCTATTAAAGCAACAACACCTGCATATATTCGGCTCAGTGTATCATTCCCGTGGGAGGCTCCATTGATTCCACCGCACACCAAATTTACTGGATTCAGTATTAGGCGTATTGAGCCGAGGAGGTGTATATTAGGTCCAAGAAGTCCTTGAGCTCCGAGGTGTTGTTCAATGGACTGCAACCCAAGACAAAAGTTCCCATTATTTATTGTCTGTGTGACGGATGTTTAATATTATGGAATGACCCAAAGAATAATTTTCAAAGAAAATATGGCAGACGAGCAAGAGTTGAATCTCTGGCTAAGGATTGAAAGTCCATTCTTCTCTGAAGCAACCTTGTCGATCTCGGACCACAAGTTCTTTATGGTCTGGTAGCAACTCTCACTTTCTTCCTGTTGCAAACCAACATACTTCATTTTAATTCTTCCTATTGTTTAAATCTCAAAATTGAAAGGGCATATAAGGCAATTGATATCTTCAAATTAGAGACATTTTATTAGCTACAAATTTTCGTGGCCTTTGACCATAAAGGGTAATTTAAATATATAGATTAAATCATTTATATTTATTAAAAATCTCATAAGAAACATTTTTTTTTTTGTCACGACATAATAGAAAAGAATGATGATTTCATACTCTAAAATCTTTGGTAACAACGGAGTAATAGCCTTTAGTTTCTGGCATGATATCATCGAAATATAGGATTGGAGCTGATGAGGGGAGAGCACCAAGGGCAATGTGTGGAAACTTTAAGCGAAACCACAAGGCAAGCACTGAAAAGAGAAAAAATAAAAATAAAAATAGTATACAAAAAATAGATTATTGAAAAACTTTAATTCTCTTTGAAGGTTCTATATATGTGTGTGTGTATACATATATATAACAAAGTTTAAGAGAATGTCTAGTCATATGGCGCATACGTCCTCCGGAAGATCCTCCAACAGCAATAACTGGCGAAGTCTCTTCAGATAATTTTTTCTTCACATATTGGAGCACCTCTGCATAATCTGCTATTGCTTGGGCTGAGCTAAAGTAACTGCGAAGACTAACATTTTTAGCCGCGTCACTAGATGATCCATATGGAATCGAATCCCTGTAGAATCCATGCTGAGCACATGTAACACACAACACATTAAAAGGATAAAAGAGAGAAAAAACCCTTACGACTTGAATCTTTTTGTTTTTTTTTTTTTGGCCTTACCTCAATGAGAACTTGGTGAGCATTAAACTGAATGGCCGAGTCATTGAAAAATGATTCATGAGCTCCATCACCTATCAAAGGGCCTTCTGTGCCAAATAAGCGAAGATTGGAGCACTAGCATTTTGCACCACCCCCAGTACTTTGAAGTTAATCTCAAATTTTTGTTGAAATGTGGCATAACTCTGGCTGATAGTTACAATAATCAAGTGTTTGCGAATAAAAAATGTTTGAAAATCATCCGGAATAGAAATACTTTCTGCATTAACTTCTGCATTTTTGTGTTGCTGGAATACTTTCTTCTCTCGAAATGCCCCAAGTCTTGGAATATTAAACTCTCTCGCATAAACACAAGTTGAGTACAACATTAGAAGTAAAAAAACAAAGTTGAATCAGATTGAGACATAATAAAAAGAGGACAAATCGGTCAGATATTATATAAAGTTAAGAGATAGATTTCAAAAAAAAAGAAAATAATAGAGAAAATATCTTGTCACGCCCCGATTCTCAGATCGACCACATTACAACCGTCGCGTTATCTCGGTACACGAGCAGAACCTCCTCATATACCGAGACTCCGCAAGGCTAACCAACTGTACAATATTTCTTCCAAATAAAATGCACATATAAAGGCCCCATCCGGTCCATCCCAGTACACACAAATATGCGTTGGCACACATTCGAGCGGGGGTTCCTGTACATGCACGCATGCAAAATTGGCCATCCAAACCATTCCAAAATTCTCAGTACAAATAAAGCATTCCAAAGATATTTCAAATCAAAATGAAAGAAGACTTAAATCAAAGTTGTAGATTTAACATTTCAGTCTAAATGTCCCGGTACAAGATAAAACATTTTTTCAAAAACAGTTTAATGAAAATAATGAAGTCCCAAATCATAATCGTCGGATTTTACCAACACTTGCCGAAAGACTAAACTAGTATCAGTAAAATCCACCCGGTATGAGATATACAGAACTTCCTTTTCATGGTTCTACGTTCTACAATTCCCAAAAATCCTACACTACTAAATACCTATGCAAATCAGCAAAATATCCTTCACAAGCTTCCACGTCCAGTCTCTGAACTAAGTATTCTCTGAAAAATATGAGAGAGAGGTGAGTATTGGGGAAATACTCAACGAATGGAGTGCAATGGTATAATTGTGTGATAAATGAGGGATGAATGTGGGAAAGTCAAAGTATATCTCATAAACAACACTTTATATATGTAAAAATATTTTCAATAAATCAAGTAGTTCACAAAGTATGCATCCACATCAAATATTCTTTCCGAAAATCACAAGGGTCCCATCGAAATTACTTCCATCCTGCGTTTGTCCGAACCAATACAGAAGCCTGCCAAGGGGTTTTTCATTTCAGTATCTCAAACAGTACCCCCTTCCTTGGCGTTGGCTTAGACCTCCCCGAGATGCAATCCAGATAGTCTGACGTGGCAGAGAAGAGGTCGCCTATACCTCTCTCGCAATGAAACCCCAATCACGCCACCCCGTCAGGTCGCTCCGTAGAGGGAATGACTATAGCCATTACACTCGTGCACCATCATTTCACAATCATTCAAATTACAGTCAATGTGCCATGTTTTATCAAACAAACTCCAAAATTCATGCTACAAGCATTTACAAATCCGATATCGAATGCAAATGGTACAGATTCATTAATAATTACTTAGGATGCATTCGTAATTCAAACTTTCATTCCAGAAGTTCCACAATCACAAATGATTTCATATAAATCATGTAAAGATCATTCAAAATCATTTATAAAAGAATTTAAAATAGTTTTACTTATTTATAACACAACGGACCATCCACTCACCTCTAGAAAGGGTATTAACTCCCTAATTCCGCGATTTAATCCAAGGTAACCCTTTTCAACCTTCAAAGGGGTTATCCTATACCAATAATCACAATTTCATTATTAGTTCATCCCAAATTCTAGGTTTTATGAACTTTTCTATATTTAGCACATACCAAATTCTTCAATTTCATGAACCAAGATTCTCATTTTATCATTTCAAGATCATTTGCATCACTAATGATCTTATGTCACGCCCCAAACCGGGATCGTGAACAGTCGCCCGTTGCCCCTGAATGTCGGCTGTATTTTTACAGAAAATTGGGCAGAACCTCCCCATAAATCGGAGGTTTCCCATGTACAATTATACCTGTATAATCCAAATCATCCTGTACAATACACAAATGGCCATCCCGGCCTCTCCAAAATCAACAAACACCACAGCCAACATTCAGAACAACGCAAGGCTATAAACAAACCTAGCCACAGACCTCTACTGTCATGCCCAACTAGAGCATGAGCAGCCGCTATACCGAGCGGACCTAAGTTTATACGATATATATCACATTTCCCAAGTAACGTTCAAGTACGTACAATCGCCTCAATGCAAATGAAATATGAGAGTTAAACTATACAGTCATCCCAAAATAAGTACATGGCCAACTACGGACCTCAATGTCAAGACCTCGCAGGGTCAAAACTAAATTAGAAGTAAATCTTACCTTCAGAACAACAAATCCGCACTAGAGCCTGTAACGCCGCTCTATCACAATAAACCTGTCTGAGGAGAGAAAATAGAGGGGTGAGTATCATGGGAAGATACTCAGTGAGTGAGGGGGATAATATCCAGCATAAATAGCATAGGTGAACAATTGGAGTGTCAAATAACATCATTTGAAACAAAAATTTACATTTCGCGATAAAACATGATATGTTTAACAATTTGAAATCATTTAACCAATCACACGATAACAAGCATATATGCATCCATTTAAAATCAAGTAATGTCAGAGCGAGCCAAAAATAGTCCCGGCAAAGGTCAACCGTGACCAAGGACAGGCGCGTCGGGGGTTTTTATTATGCATAGACTTTAAAACGCTCTCTACCCCGACGTTGGCCATGAGCTCGCTGGGGCCAACTCATCAACATGTATAGGACCCCGCCCGGTGCTAGACGGTGGCGTCACACACGTCCTCCCCCTACGTGGGTTCAACCGGCCGCGCCTATAGCCTTTAGAATAAATGACGTTTGCGGATACCTCCTGCAGAAGCGTATCCGGGCAACCCGTGCCTCAACAAACGCCCTTCGTAGCTACGGAATATCATAATATCACAAGGGCACAACGTCCCATAGTATCACAAGGGTACAACGTCCCACAAGTAACATCACATCATCTCATAACTAGTGGGCATCCAACCCACATAGTTCATCAAAACATTTCAAATCTGTGTGCCAATACGTTTCATCGAATCATTTCAAACAGCATACCAGTGCGACGGTAGAAAAGGAAATTTTAAAATTTCAAGTAATGGCACAATTATTGTTTCCTTTCAAACCATGGATGCATAGTCATTGTAAATATAATTCAAGACACTCCAAAAATCACAAAACAGATTTCCAAATTTAATATCACACGTCAACGAATGCATATCAAAGCATGTTTTATCGAAAATGCGACAGAAAATACGTTTTACTATTTTATGCAAGAGATTAGAGTCCCACTCACATATCTAGGGAGGGTGGTCACTCCCTATTTTTCAACGACTCTCCAAAAGACAAACCTAATCAAATCGTCAAATTTAAAGCGATTTAAAACCCTAATAAGGGATTCTATCCATAAAATTTATTCATCTCTCACCTAGGGTTCCTCGGGTTTCAGACCTAGTTGTCGTTCGCCCGTCGGGTTGGTTTAAAATCTGTAATATTTTCCAAACTTCATATGTATTAGAAACCACTAAATTTCTAACAGCAACCCATAGAACTTCAATCAATACAGTCGTTACCTACAGTACAGAGGATGCAGGTGAGCTCTCGAAGGGGGAAGCCGGTCACGGGCTCGCGGGCCGTCACGGGCTCGCGGGCCGGTGGGCTGGCTGCTAGCGGGCTGGCCCGCTGGTGGCTCACGGGCTCTCAGCCCGGCTTGCTGGTCGCAGCGGGCTTCGCGGGATGCAGTGGGCCGCGGCTGGACTGGGCCTTGGGCCGCTGGTGGGCTGGCCCGCTCACGGGCTAGGGCTCGCGCTGGGTCGCGAGCTGGGTAACGAGCTGGGTCGCGCGCTGGCACGGGCTGGCTCGCGTGCTGGCACGGGCTGGCTCGCGTGCTGGCACGGGCTGGCTCGCGCTGGTTCGCGCGCTGGCTTGTGCTGGGTCGCGTGCTGGCTTGCGTGCTGGCTCGCGGGAGATCGCACAAGTGCGCACTGTGCAGGAGGTGAGGCGCTGCTCACTGGCTGACCGCGCGCTCGTGTGAGGAGGGAGGAGGCGCTGCAGCGGCGGGGATCGCGGGAGAAAGGTGGCGCAGTGGCCGGCGTGCGGTGGCGGGAGAGGGGCCGCGGCGGAGAAGAGAAAGAGAGAAAGAGGGAAAGAGGGAGAGAGAGAGAGAGAGAGAGAGAGAGAGAGAGAGAGAGAGACAATTGGGGCTTTAAGCCCTAATTTAAAATTTTCTTTTCTTTCTTTTTTTTTTTTTTTTTTCTTTTTTTTTTTTTTTTTTTTTTGTCTTCTGGTGTTACATTTTCTAACCCCCTAAATCAAGTTTCGTCCCCGAAACTAAAAGAAGACTAAACTGCAAATAAATGAGGGTACTGACTCCTCATAACCTCCTCGGGCTCCCAGGTCTCCTCCGTGACCTGATCACTTCTCCACAAAACTTTGACTAATGAAATTTCCTTACTCCGTAGCTTCCTCACTTGTCGATCTAGAATAGCCACGGGCTGAACTGGAAAACGAAGATCCTCTCGTAACTCAAGAGGTGGAGGCTCAAGTACATGAGAAGGATCGGTCAAGTATTTCCTGAGTACTGAGACATGGAATACGTCGTGAATACGGGATAGTTCATCTGGCAGCTCCAATCTATATGCCACACTCCCGACCCTCTCAAGGATACGGAAGGGCCCAATATATCTGGGGCTCAACTTGCCCCTCTGCCTGAACCGTATAACTCCCTTCCAGGGAGATATCCTCAAGAAAACCATATCTCCCGTAGCAAACTCAAGAGGTCGCCGCCTACGATCAGCATACGTCTTCTGTCTGTCCTGGGCGGCTTTCATCCGCTCACGGATAACCTTAACTTTATCCTTTGTTTGTTCAATTAACTCAACGCTGCTGAGACGTCGCTCTCCGACCTCATCCCAGCATATCGGGGTGCGGCACTTCCTGCCATATAGTGCCTCATACGGGGGCATCCCTATACTGGCTTGATAACTGTTATTATATGCGAACTCGACTAGTGGAAGGTGCCGATCCCAACTACCCCGGAAATCCATCACACATGCTCTCAGCATGTCCTCAAGGGTCTGAATGGTCCTCTCAGACTGGCCGTCCGTCTGAGGGTGATATGCCGTACTGAAATTCAATCTAGTACCCAATGCCTCCTGCAATTTGGGCCAAAACCTAGATGTGAACCTGGGGTCCCTATCTGAAACAATCGACACAGGTACCCCGTGAAGTCGAACTATGGTTTCAATGTAGAGACGTGCCAACGCCTCTAAAGAATAGTCACCGCGGATAGGGATAAAATGTGCAGATTTGGTGAGTCGATCGACAATCACCCAAATCGCATCATGCCTCGTAGAAGTCCGCGGTAACCCCATCACGAAATCCATAGTAATATGCTCCCATTTCCACTCAGGAATAGGAAGAGGCTGCAGTGTGCCCGCTGGACGCTGATGGTCGGCCTTCACCTGCTGGCACACCAAGCATCGTGCCACAAACTCTGCTATATCCCTCTTCATGCCTGACCACCAGTAGCTACCTCTGATGGTCCGATACATCTTCGTACCCCCGGGATGCATAGCATATGCAGAAGAATGTGCTTCCTCAAGGATAGCACGCCGAAGATCACTATCGGCCGGAATACACACTCTGTCTCTGAATACCATGAGTCCATCATCACGGACTCTAAAGTCTCCGCCCTCGGCTCTGCGGACTCTATCTGCAATACCCTGGATCTCCTCATCCGTACTCTGGAGCTCCCTGATACGGTCGAACAAAGTCGGCCTGACCTCAAATCTGGCTAATAAGCCTCCCTGATCATCGTTAGTCAAACTGACTCCTAAGGCTCGGAGTCCCACTAAACAAGAAAGGTAGGCTTTCTCTGTCGACTGTGAGGATGATGCTGACTTCCGACTCAAGGCATCTGCTACAACGTTTGCCTTGCCTGGATGATAGTCAATAATGAGATCATAGTCTTTCAATAACTCCAACCATCTCCTCTGTCTCAAATTCAGCTCTTTTTGGGTAAACAGATATTTCAAACTCCTGTGGTCGGTAAATACCCTGCAGGTTACCCCATAAAGATAATGCCGCCATATCTTCAACGCGAAGACTATGGCTGCCAACTCTAAATCATGTGTCGGGTAGTTAACCTCGTGTTTCTTCAGCTGTCGCGAGGCATACGCAATAACCCGACCATCCTGCATCAGAACACAACCCAATCCCTGTCGGCTAGCATCACTGTACACTGTATACTCCCGACTACTAGTGGGAAGGGCTAAAATAGGAGCGGATGTTAACCGTCGTTTGAGCTCCTGGAAGCTTGCCTCACAACGGTCATCCCAAACAAACTTGACCCCCTTTTGAGTCAATCTCGACAACGGAGCAGCTATCCGGGAGAATCCTTCTACAAATCTGCGGTAATACCCGGCCAAACCGAGAAAACTACGAATCTCGGTAACTGTTTGTGGCTGCTCCCACTTCACTATAGCCTCAACCTTCCGCGGATCAACATAAATACCTTCCGCGGAGACAATGTGCCCCAAGAATCCAATTTGTCTTAGCCAAAACTCACATTTTGAGAATTTGGCATATAGCTGCTTCTCACGGAGTACCTGTAATACCACCCGAAGGTGCTGAACATGATCTTCATCGCTCCGTGAATATATCAAGATGTCATCGATGAATACGATGACGAACCGATCCAAATAGTCGTGAAAAACTCGGTTCATCAGATCCATAAAAGCAGCTGGGGCATTAGTCAGCCCAAACGGCATGACTAGGAACTCGTAATGGCCGTATCGAGTGCGAAAAGCTGTCTTGGGAACATCTTCAGCCTGAATCCTCAACTGATGATAACCCGAACGGAGATCAATCTTAGAGAAAACCTTAGCTCCCTGCAGCTGATCAAACAAGTCATCAATACGTGGCAGGGGATATCGGTTCTTGATGGTGGCTTTGTTTAATTGCCTGTAATCCACACAAAGCCGAAATGTACCATCCTTCTTTTTTACAAACAGTACCGGAGCGCCTCAAGGTGAGGTGCTCGGACGAATAAACCCCTTGTCAAGAAGTTCCTGTAACTGAGTTTTAACCTCTCTCAGTTCAGCAGGCGCCATTCTGTATGGCGGAATAGAAATAGGATTGGTCCCCGGTACTAAATCAATCTCGAAATCGAACTCCCGAACTGGTGGTAATCCGGGAAGCTCCTCGGGGAACACATCTAAAAATTCTTGCACCACAGGGACATCTTCAAGCCTCGGTCCCTCAACGGTGGTGTCGACAACATAAGCCAGATAAGCTGCACAACCATGGCGTACCAAACGTCTGGCCTTCATAACAGAGATAATACTGCTGGGCAACACCTGTCTCTCGCCCCGGAATACTAACGGTGGCTGCTCGGACCTCCTAAACTCAACCTCCTTCGTGAAACAATCCACGGAAGCCCGGTGTAAACTCAGCCAATCCATCCCTAGGATGGCATCGAAATCCGTGATAGGGAGCGGAATCAGATCTGCCTCTAATACTGTCTCCCCAATTCCGACCTCACAGCCCCTATAGACTGTATCTCGAATGATATGCTTGTCAAGAGGAGTGACTACCAGAATCTCCGTATCAAGTGGCGAGAGAGGTCTATCAGAATGACAAGCGAACGTATCGCTCACATAAGAAAAATTTGACCCGGTATCTATGAGAATACGGGCATCGATACCGAATATTCGCATGGTACCTAAAAGTAAGAAAGAAGATCAACGACATTTAAAATGCGAAGAAAAAGTGAACGAATATATATATATATATATCAAACTAGTTAAGCTTCTAAAGCTTTAACTAGTCAAAACTGTACATCGACATCATGGTATACAATAAGCTCATACAGAAAGTACACAAAAGTACTACACTGAGGGGTCTGCGGGAGGATTACCCATAATAACATCAGGGTTTGCCTGTGCGTCCTCCTGTGTCATCGCAAACACACGAGCCTGGGCCCTAGGCTGCTGTCGCGACGATCCTGGCACTGTATTACTCCCGGCTGCAGTCTGGGAAGCGGTAAGAGCTGAGTGCGCAGGTGCCCCCTGCTGGCCTGTGCCAGACGTACCAGTACGACTCTGTAAAGTCAATCCTCCCCGACCTAAATCGGGACAGACACTCCTAACGTGCCCTTGCTTCCCACACTGGAAGCAAGTAACTGGTGCTCTACATGCCCCAAAGGCATGGTGACAGTTGCATCTACGGCAGAAGGGCGGTCTCTGTGTAGTAGACTGTGTAGAGACACTAGGGGCTGGTGCCCCAAAGCCCTGTGGTCGAGGTCCCTGTCCCGGTACTGCTGGTCTGAAGCTAGAAAAACCTCCGGGATATCCAGAACCTCTACCCCTCTTCGAAGACTGTCCACCCTGTGACCCAGTCTTCCTCTTCTGGTGACTCTCCCTCTGTCTCGCCTCCGCTCGGACGATCTCCTCCGCCCGATACGCTGAATCAATCACCTCCGATAGTGTAAAAGAGGGAGTCACCGTCATATATTTCCTGATGCTCAGTTGGAGGCCATCTTCAAACTTGAACCTCAACTGAACTGGTGTAGCCATATCGGGGACAAAGGCCGCTAGTCGTCTAAGCTCGGTCTCGTACTCTGAAACTGACCTCGTCCCCTGACGTAAGTGCAGGAACTCCGTCCTCATCCGGTCCTGCTGGAACGGGGTAAAGTACCTGCGGTCGAACTCTCGTAAAAAGTCCTCCCACCGCAGGGTCTGTGTGGCACTATCACAGATAGCCTCCCACCACGAGAGGGCATCTCCGTCGAGGAGTCTCTCAGCAACTCGCAATCTGAGCTCCTCTGACAACCCCAAATCCGTAAGGATCCTACGAATCCTGTTGATCCAGTGTTTTGCCGCTACTGCATCACTGGATCCCGAAAAGTCTGTGCATCTGAGCTGCCGTGACTCTTTCACCAACTGAGTGAGCTCGTGGATGCGCCTCAAAGTAGCCGACGTCTCGTCGGTCGGAGTAGACACGGAAGGGCCGGCCACCGAAGGAGGAATCGGTGCCGAAGGGGCAGGTACGGCCGCAGGTGCGGTCGCTGGAGTCTGTAGTGAAGGTGGTGGCATCTGCGCCCCATATCTACTGCACCACTCCTGCCACTGTCTCAAGGCGTCGAGTGGTGGTGGAGGGATCTCGGCTGTAACGGCCGGTGGAGGTGCTGGGGGTGGCGCCGGTGAGCGTGCTCGAGTAGAGGAAGCAACCTCTGGTACTCGTGGCGCCTCAGGTGCCCTAGGTGTATCAGGCACTGTAAGACCCTCAAGTGAGGCGAATCTAGCACCTCTCCTACCACGTCTAGGTGGCATAATTCTGCGAAAAAAATACATTGTCAACGGATAGAAATTAAGAGTTAGGGTTAGTTACTCCGTAACTAACCCCCTAAAAATAAATGAACTATGATTTAAAACATTCGAATGAGTTAGATGCGTTATGTATCCAACTCCATAAAATAAGCGAACTTATATGCCTATGGCCAAGTACGGGACTTTAAATGACTGTATGAAACTCTCTAATGCATTGAGGACTTTGCGTATACTTGGGAAAACTTTTATCTTTTCTCAAACCTAGACGCTCTGATACCAATAGAACTGTCACGCCCCAAACCGGGATCGTGAACAGTCGCCCGTTGCCCCTAAATGCCGGCTGTATTTTTACAGAAAATTGGGCAGAACCTCCCCATAAATCGGAGGTTTCCCATGTACAATTATACCTGTATAATCCAAATCATCCTGTACAATACACAAATGGCCATCCCGGCCTCTCCAAAATCAACAAACACCACAGCCAACATTCAGAACAACGCAAGGCTATAAACAAACCTAGCCACAGACCTCTACTGTCATGCCCAACTAGAGCATGAGCAGCCGCTATACCGAGCGGACCTAAGTTTATACGATATATATCACATTTCCCAAGTAACGTTCAAGTACGTACAATCGCCTCAATGCAAATGAAATATGAGAGTTAAACTATACAGTCATCCCAAAATAAGTACATGGCCAACTACGGACCTCAATGTCAAGACCTCGCAGGGTCAAAACTAAATTAGAAGTAAATCTTACCTTCAGAACAACAAATCCGCACTAGAGCCTGTAACGCCGCTCTATCACAATAAACCTGTCTGAGGAGAGAAAATAGAGGGGTGAGTATCATGGGAAGATACTCAGTGAGTGAGGGGGATAATATCCAGCATAAATAGCATAGGTGAACAATTGGAGTGTCAAATAACATCATTTGAAACAAAAATTTACATTTCGCGATAAAACATGATATGTTTAACAATTTGAAATCATTTAACCAATCACACGATAACAAGCATATATGCATCCATTTAAAATCAAGTAATGTCAGAGCGAGCCAAAAATAGTCCCGGCAAAGGTCAACCGTGACCAAGGACAGGCGCGTCGGGGGTTTTTATTATGCATAGACTTTAAAACGCTCTCTACCCCGACGTTGGCCATGAGCTCGCTGGGGCCAACTCATCAACATGTATAGGACCCCGCCCGGTGCTAGACGGTGGCGTCACACACGTCCTCCCCCTACGTGGGTTCAACCGGCCGCGCCTATAGCCTTTAGAATAAATGACGTTTGCGGATACCTCCTGCAGAAGCGTATCCGGGCAACCCGTGCCTCAACAAACGCCCTTCGTAGCTACGGAATATCATAATATCACAAGGGCACAACGTCCCATAGTATCACAAGGGCACAACGTCCCACAAGTAACATCACATCATCTCATAACTAGTGGGCATCCAACCCACATAGTTCATCAAAACATTTCAAATCTGTGTGCCAATACGTTTCATCGAATCATTTCAAACAGCATACCAGTGCGACGGTAGAAAAGGAAATTTTAAAATTTCAAGTAATGGCACAATTATTGTTTCCTTTCAAACCATGGATGCATAGTCATTGTAAATATAATTCAAGACACTCCAAAAATCACAAAACAGATTTCCAAATTTAATATCACACGTCAACGAATGCATATCAAAGCATGTTTTATCGAAAATGCGACAGAAAATACGTTTTACTATTTTATGCAAGAGATTAGAGTCCCACTCACATATCTAGGGAGGGTGGTCACTCCCTATTTTTCAACGACTCTCCAAAAGACAAACCTAATCAAATCGTCAAATTTAAAGCGATTTAAAACCCTAATAAGGGATTCTATCCATAAAATTTATTCATCTCTCACCTAGGGTTCCTCGGGTTTCAGACCTAGTTGTCGTTCGCCCGTCGGGTTGGTTTAAAATCTGTAATATTTTCCAAACTTCATATGTATTAGAAACCACTAAATTTCTAACAGCAACCCATAGAACTTCAATCAATACAGTCGTTACCTACAGTACAGAGGATGCAGGTGAGCTCTCGAAGGGGGAAGCCGGTCACGGGCTCGCGGGCCGTCACGGGCTCGCGGGCCGGTGGGCTGGCTGCTAGCGGGCTGGCCCGCTGGTGGCTCACGGGCTCTCAGCCCGGCTTGCTGGTCGCAGCGGGCTTCGCGGGATGCAGTGGGCCGCGGCTGGACTGGGCCTTGGGCCGCTGGTGGGCTGGCCCGCTCACGGGCTAGGGCTCGCGCTGGGTCGCGAGCTGGGTCACGAGCTGGGTCGCGCGCTGGCACGGGCTGGCTCGCGTGCTGGCACGGGCTGGCTCGCGCTGGTTCGCGCGCTGGCTTGTGCTGGGTCGCGTGCTGGCTTGCGTGCTGGCTCGCGGGAGATCGCGTTGGCTCGAGCAGGGGTAGCACGCTGGCCCGCGCTGGGTGTCGTGCTGCTCGCGGGAGATCGCACAAGTGCGCACTGTGCAGGAGGTGAGGCGCTGCTCACTGGCTGACCGCGCGCTCGTGTGAGGAGGGAGGAGGCGCTGCAGCGGCGGGGATCGCGGGAGAAAGGTGGCGCAGTGGGCGGCGTGCGGTGGCGGGAGAGGGGCCGCGGCGGAGAAGAGAAAGAGAGAAAGAGGGAAAGAGGGAGAGAGAGAGAGAGAGAGAGAGAGAGAGAGAGAGAGAGAGAGAGACAATTGGGGCTTTAAGCCCTAATTTAAAATTTTCTTTTCTTTCTTTTTTTTTTTTTTTTTTTTTTTTTTGTCTTCTGGTGTTACATCTTAAATTCCCAATATTCCTCAATTTTCTCTAATTTCTAATAATTTTCCTAATTTTCTTCTGAATTTTACATAACTATAATACTTTTCATACACATTTCAAATTAAACTCTGGAAAAACTATTCTATTCAAGGTAACATGATTATATCACCCCTTAGCATGCTTCTTTTGTATCAATAGCCTAATTCATATAAAATCCTATACTTAACCTCAATAATAGCATAGAAAATGTCAGAAAATGCATTCTAATCGAATTTAACATTCATTCTAAACATATACAAGACCTCTAATCCTAAATTGACTTAATTTATCGAAAGGATTTAAATTTTCCTCACCTATGGTTTTCGCAGCTTACAGCCCTAGCGTCCGTGCACCTTCAATCCATTTTGGGACCTACAATGTTTCCAAATCAAAGCAAAGTTCAGCGATTTATTCTAATCACTATGTTAATCAAAACCCTAGAATCACAACCAATTCAGCCTTTACCTGCAGTGAAGAAGCCGCGACCTAGGGTTTCTGCGGGGATTGCAGGTGAACCCTCTAAGGAGACAACTAGTCACGGGTTCACGGGCCATCACGGGCTGGTGGGCTCGCGGCCTAGCTCGCTCGCGGGTTGGCACGCTCACAGCTGAGGCGCACGCTCACGAGAAGGATTGCAGTCACGCGCTTGTGAAATGTCTCCCGCTATGGTACGCTCGTGCGAGGGGAATCGCGTAATGGCGCGCTCGCGTGAGGGGAATCATGCAGTGGCGCGCTCGCGCAGGGGAGGATCGCACTGCGGCGGTTGGAATGGAGGAGGGAGAAGCTGTCGCGTGCGAGTGGGAGGGGGAAAGCAGAGAGTGAGAGAGACAGAGAGTGCGAGAGAGAGTTTGAGAGATGGTGAGAGAGAGATAGAGCGATGGTGAAAAGGGGCAGAGGACGGCGGAGATGGCGGAGATGGCGGAGATGGTGGAGATGGTGGAGATGGTGGCGGAGAGGCGATGGGCGAGAGAGGAAATCGGGAGAGAGGCAGCGAATGAGAGAGATTAGGGCTGAAAGCCCTAATCTAATTGGGGGAAAGAAAACGCAGCGTTTTGGACAAAACGCTGTGTTTTCCTCTCTCTTTTTTATATATATATATATATATATATATATATAGGTATTACAATTATTAACTCCCTAAAAACAAATTTCGTCCTCGAAATTTCAAAATATAATTGGATCCATTAGTTTCATTCCTTTCAATCATACTTTATTATCAACTAAAATTTTTACTCATACAATAACTAGCCTATGTCTTTAGTCTCCTTTCTTCAACCTTGGATAACCTCTTATTGAAAAATATTGAAGTATGTGGACCTCATTCGCGCTGCAATAGCCGTCCTCGACTTCAAAACTATGAAAATTTCTTAACTTATCCTTCAAAAGGACTCTAAATAAGAATGGCCATTACCATGCCATGTTCATATCAATAATCACATTTATCCATACTTTCAAGATTAATTAAATGAACTATAGATGCAACAAGAATACATATATTCTTATAGATAATAAACTTTCAAGATGGTGTATATGGCCATCACATAATCTTAAGACTTAGTATAAAATGTATACAAACCCATCTATCATCAAACTTGTATACGATAAAGTGTAGATCAACCTCAATATGGCCTCAACTAAGTGATAAAACTTAATCCATTGACAATATTAGAATACTTCCAAGTTAAATCTCAAATCCTTAGTTGGATAACTTTTCAATCAAGATACTTCTATCACGATCATTCTCAATCAACTTTAGTATCATATAATATCACCGATATTCTATCCAAATCAAACCCAGCATATTTATCCACATATCACCTAGCGTTTGCATTAATACCCCCAACTTATCAAAATTTAAAGACAAGAAATGCATGCTTCATTATTTCTAACTCTATTGTCACAAGGGACATTATTTCCCACCCCAAGGCCAAAAAGGTAGACTCAAAACCCACTCTATATTACCTTATTAAATGATCCACAAAATAATAAACATAAACGAATAACGAGAATACTAACCTCAAAGCAGAAGAATCCAATAACTAAATATTTGGTTTTCCATTTCCAATGGCAGAAAAATGATAGAACACAAGCAATCCTTTGACCTACTTCCCTATCAAACTCATAAACTCCGTGTCGATAAATGCACAGGCATCAATGCTATATATATACATATATATATTGTAACACTAGAAAAAAAAAAAAAATGGATTAGGGCTAAAAAGCCCTAATCTCTCTTTCTCTCTCCCTCTCTCTCTCTCTCTCTCACTTTTTTCTCTCTTTCTCTTCACCTCCGCCACCGCTCTTCTCCTTCGCCGCGGCCTCTCCCCTTCGGCCACCCACCGCTGCTGCTCCTCCTTCCTTCTCGCGAGCGTGCCATAGCCACCTCGCCTTCCTCCCGTGAGCGCTACCCCTCCGTGAGCGCGACTACAGCTCCTCCACCGCAGCGTGATCGCTCCTGCGCGAACCTGAGCGCTCCCTTGCTCGACCTCCCTGCCGCGGGTGCCGCCCTCCCGCGAGCATGCCACTGCGCGATTGCCACTGTACATATCCTCCCTCCACGCGAGCGCTGCTTCCTCGAGCCAGCGCGAGCCCTGCGCGCGATCTCCCTCGAGCCAGCGTGACCCAGCACGAGCTAGTGCGTGACCCAGCATGAGCCAGCGCGCGACCACTGCGCGAGCCAGCGCGCGACCCTAGCACGAGCGCCAGCGCGCTCCAGCGCGACCCTCTATGCGAGCACAGCGCGCTCCAGCACGACCCACTACTGACCAGCGAGCCCATTGCGGCCCGCGAAGCCCGCTGCGGCCAACAAGCGAAGCTGAGAGCCCACGAGCCCACTAACAGGCTAGCCCGCTAGCCCGCCAGCCCACCGGCTAGCAAGCCCGTGACGGCCCGCGAGCCCGCGACCGGCTTTCCCCTTCGAGAGCTCACCTGCATCTTCTGTACTGCAGGTAACGACTATAATTGGTTGAAATTCTAGGGTTTGGTGTTAGAAATTTAGTTATTGCTAATATATTTGAAATTTGAAAATATTACAGGTTTTAGAGCAACCCGACGGGCAAACGACAGCTAAGTCTGAAACCCAAGAAACCCTAGGTGAGAGAAACGCACTCACTTCAAAGTTTGAATAAATTTAATTGATAAAATTCCTTATTATGGTTTTATTTGATATAAAATTTGATAATTTGATTAGATTTGTCTTTTGGAGACTCGTTGAAAAATAAGGAGTGACTACTTTTCCTAGATAAGTGAGTGAGACTCTAATCTCTTGCATAAAATAGTAAAACGTGTTTTTGGCCGTGTTTTCGATAAAACATGCTTTTGATATATATTGATTTGACGTATGATATTAAATTTCAAATCTGTTTTGTGATTATTGGAGTGTCTTGAAATTATGTTCACGATGACTATGCATCCATGGTTTGAAATGAAACAAAAATTATGCCATTACTTAAAAATTGATAATTTCCTTTTCTACCGTTGCATTAATATACTGTTTTGAAATGATTTGATGAAACGTATTGGCACGCAAACTTGAAATGTTTTGATGAACTATGTGGGTCAGATGCCCACTACTTATGCGATGATATGATTTTACTTGTGGGACGTTGTGCTCTGGGACGTTGTACCCTTGTGAGACTATGATGATGGCATTGATGATTCCGTAGCTACGAAAAACGTTTGTAGAGGCACAGGTTGCCCGAATACGCTTCTGCAGAAGGTATCTACAAACGTCATTTATTCTAAGGGCTATATAGGCGCGGCCGGTTGAACCCATGTAGGGGGAGAACGTGTGTGACGCTACCGTCTAGCACCGGGCGGGGTCCTATACATGATGATGAGTTAGCCCCAGCGAACTCATGGCCAACGTCGGGGTAGAGAGCGTTTTAAAGTCTATGCATAATAAAACCCCCGATATGCCTGTCCTTGGTCACGGCTGACCTTTGCCAAGACCATTTTTGCCTCGCTCCGATATTACTTGATCTTAAATGGATGCATACATGTTTGTTATCATGTGATTAATTAAATGATTTCAAATTGTTAAACATATCATGTTTTGCTGCGAAATGTAAATTTTTGTTTCAAATGATATTATTTGACAGTCTAATGGTTCACCAACGCTATTTATGCTTGACATTTTCCCTCTCACTCACTGGGTATCTTCCCAGGATACTCACCCCTCTCTTTTCCTTCCTCAGATAGGTTTATTGTGATAGAGCGACGTTACAGGCTTTAGGGCGGATTTGGTATTCATGACGGTGAGATTTACTTTAAATAGAAATATGAAATCTTTATTTATTTCGACCCTGCGAGGTTTTGACATTTAGGTCCGTAGTTGGCATGTATATTATGGGATAACTGTATAACTTATGAGCAGTTGTGTGCATAACTCTCGCTTTGATTCATTTTACTCGCTTTGAGGCATCTGTAAGCGTTTTAAACTTTCTACTTGGGAAATGTGTTATACATTGTATAAACTTAGATCCGCTCGGTGCAGCGGCTGCTCATGCTCTAGTTGAGCATGACAGTAGAGGTCTGTGGCTAGAATTGTTAGAAATTGTAAAGTCTTGCGCTGTCCTGGATGTTTGGAGATATAGTTTGTTGATTTTAGAAAGGTCGGGATGGCTATTTGTTTAAATTATAGGTTGATTTTGTATATACAGGTTTAATTGTACATGAAAAAACTTTCGATTTACGGGGAGGTTCTGTCCGATTTTTTGCAGAAATACAGTCGGCATTCAAGATAACGGGCGGCTGCTCATGACTCCGGTTCGGGGCGTGACATATATATATATATATATATATATATATATATATGTATATATTTTCATTTCCAAGAGATGAATAGAGAAACTTATACTAGAATGCTGATCTAAAGAAGTTAAGCACCCATATTAGAGAGTAAATACTTCGGTCCATGTGGGCAGATCTTTTCATTGGTTTGCTAGTAACATGACATATCATTATGAGTCAATATAGGTATAGTTATGTACTAAATTCCAATACGGGTTCTACAAATAAAAATTCTCATATGATACTTGTGTTGATGGATTATAAAACCCTAGCATAACAACCATTATATTACACTACACCATTGTCCCTTGAAATGACTTTTACTCTACAACTAATTAAGCGTGCAAGAGGCTAAGCATAACATTTATCACTCCCAATGTCATTGTCACAGCCACTATTTGATTCAAGTTTCACTCACCACAGTAATTCATGACAAGGATAACATCAAATAAAAAAAATGCACAGTACCCTTCATTTTGCAGCACATTCCATTCCAATCCCAAAACCCTTTTTAGAATTTATACCAAGAACCTCTTAATCTATTTAGCATTGTCTGAAGATGACATTCAAAAATAGGAAGGGAGATGATCAAAATGCATCTTATAAGCCTTGTCCTTGAGGTGAAATCCACATCAATAATCTTCCTCAATTCTCATGACAAGAAAGTATTTATATCTATAGTTCTCAGTTGACTTAATATGAATCGAGATCCTCAACACATTTCAATTGATGCCTGGTCAAGTTGTCGAAACCCTCAAATTAATACTGATTTCTCCAATGCAACAAATTATAGCAATAGTGGTTACCAGGTCGAATTCCAAGGGAACTAGTTAATTCAATCTCTTAGTTAATGTAAAAAAATTTAAGTTGGGGGTTTTCAAACAAATTGCTAAAATATAATTTGCCGAATAAAATTTAATAACCTAAAAATAAGAAACAAATCAACAATGCAAAATACTAAAATTTAAGAAAGAAATTCAATTTACCAAAATCTGATCCAAAGGTTCATATATTCGATTGTCTTATTGATCATTAGTTGAAAATATTATTCTTACAATTCAAACATTTAACCTTAAATCTATTAGGATAGCCATAATAAATCTTGCGTTTTCCTAAAATAATTGATCAAATCCAGCATCCAATCAAAACTTATCATTAATCGACTGGGTACGATAGCGTTCCATATCAAATAATGACAGCATTAAGTTCTGTGAAAACAGTTAAACCAAAATGCAAATAATCAGGATAGTTGTACAATTATTCGATTTTGTTCCATTGATTCTTTAGGTTAAAATGAATATTGACAACGACACATAAACATAAATAACCTATTTGCTACTCGTACTATTCATTCATGACAATTACGAATCATTGAAATCGTGGATAGCAATAGGAAAACTAATATTGAATTCAATTGTCAGATTAACCAATATTAGGTTTCCCTAAAAATAAATCAATAATCAACGAATACTTGAATAAAAGAGTAAGAAATTAAATTAAGAATATAACCTCATAACGAAAAATAATCGATTAAAGTTTCCCTTGAATCAGAATAAAAAAAAACTAGCCACTTATGGTGACCATGTTCTTGAGAATAAACAAAAGAAAGAATAAAAGAAAAACAATGTTCTTCAAAGAAAAAGAACAAAATAAAATCTAAACCTAAAAAGAGATGAATGTAGCCGCCACAGCACTTGTGAATATATATATAAATAGTGTCGTAAACAGTAACGTGAATAGTGACTTCTAGGGTTAATGAGAAGAGTCCTTCTTTTAATGCTCTAAATCTCCAAGATTCTTCCAAAATAATAGGAAAAAGATCCACCAAAATAGGAAAATTTAGAAATTTTACTCCTAACAACAATTTTTACTTAAAGTAAAAATTCCTAAAATAAAATCTTCCACTTTTTGATATTTCTTCCTTTCCTTTATAGGCCCAATTGATATCTTGAATCATTTAGTTCAAAAAATGTCTCTTTAAACCTATTTTGATCCAATCTCCATTTTTTATCCCTAAAAATAAAAATGCCATAAAAACAATTATTAGGGAATTAACTAATCCAAAATCAAACCATAATATCAACAATAAAAATGACAATTTGTGCATTATCAAATTCCCCCACATCAAACCAATGCTTGTCCTCAAGCATTCACTAGATTAATGTCACACAAGTATTCTCTTCTTCACTCCTTCCCATTTTTCAATTCATCTTCAAATAATTTCAAAACAACACACATCGAAAAATTCAAACAAAAATAACAATCTGGAGAGCAAGTGATAATAGTTTTATTACTTTAAAAGAAAATATAACCTTCCCATCAAACTCGATAATCTCATCAAATTCAATGTATCAAGATTCAATACCCTCACAAGGATTTCACTCTATATACTCAAAGTGTTTAAGGGAATTTATCAATAACTCTCAAATCAAATCAATGTATGTTATTACCATAAGGTTGTTTATTTATCAAATTTTCACCACTACTTATATGAATTCAAAACAAAAATCTGGGAGTCTTTATAAGGGTTGTAACGTGGTTTGGGTAAAGGTATGGTAAAAGGCTAAATGTATCGTGTAATAAATATATCAAAAAAGCATATCAAGAATATATTCCCTATATCCCATATCATAAAATACAATCAAGCCAAAAGAAAGATACTCCAATCAAGATCACTATCATTTCTCAATCAAACTTTTTACATTTTCTCTTCAAATTTCCCAATTTCAATTTTTGGGAATTTCTTCTTTTTTTTTTCTTTTTTTTCTCCCCTTTTTTTTGTTTTTTTTTTTGTTGAATAAGGAAACTAAATGAGAATCAATGAAAATGCCGTGCATATACAATCCACTCCAAATGTATAATCGACTTCCCAAAATAAATCCCACAATAAAAGTATCTAA
This sequence comes from Dillenia suffruticosa, assembly GCA_033439265.1. Classification (NCBI taxonomy): domain Eukaryota; kingdom Viridiplantae; phylum Streptophyta; class Magnoliopsida; order Dilleniales; family Dilleniaceae; genus Dillenia; species Dillenia suffruticosa. The sequence continues at coordinate 15,925,779 of JAVTVX010000008.1, read as the reverse complement.
TTTCCTTTGCAAATAACTACTTAATATATGCTCAAATCATATGTTTCTTTAATATAAGGACCAAAAAGAAGGTTAAGCGTAAAAGAAGATTATGTGTTAATTAATGAGGTTAAAGCAAAGAAAAGAGATATAAGCTCAAATGGGTTCCCTAGGGGATGAATATACATGGGAAGGTCTGTTAAGGTAGATAAAGTGTGTAAACCTAATTGCCCCCATCATATCAATGCATGAATTCATTGACGTGGTTTCAAAAAATATAACAAAGTAAGTTCTAGAATAAATTTATTATGATTGATAAACACTCATAAAAAATTTAGAGCAAGATGATGAATGCTTTTCAGGCTCAAAAGCTCACAAAATGTGTTTAATTTGTATCAAATCTATCACATTTTCATTTCATTCAATCATCAAGATCAATGGGACACTTTAAAACAATTTATCCAAAAAAAATAACTAATCACACTTGTCTCTTTCATGCATTTCAAACTCAAATCAACAATATATACTAACTCAAAATCATTATCCGACAAAATTCAGAGAGTACAAAGTTCCAAAGAAAAATAGAAGAAATGACATTGACATGAAAATCCTCCCCCATACCTAAATACTACATTGTCCTCAATGTATGCAAAAGATGAGAATTTTAGACACAATACTAAAGAAATTCATAACTAGCACAATTGAAAACTAATCTCAGAAATGAAAGATGCTAGGCAATGAAAGAGGACAATAAAAAGAAAGATAAAGAATGAGAGAACTCCCCTAAGGTTATGGCAGGCGCTGTGGAGAATGCGCGGTCTCCTCTATGAATCTTTTGGTTTGGGCATTCGCAACCAGCACATTTTTTTTTAACACAAAACCGCGTGATCATCTCTTAAGAGTGAGAGTGCTTCTGCCCAAATTCGGATTGCACCTTCAGAATACCGCATGATCATCTCTTAAGAATGAGAGTACTTCTGCCCAAAAATTTTATTTGACTTTTGAAACCGCGTGATCACGCCCTAATGCCAAGACTGCTTCTGCCTCCGAAAATTCTGTGTTGAACCATGACTTAGGTGATTGAATTGGACACATACAAAAATTAAAAGAAGAGATAAATAACACTTAAAATTGAATAAACGAAATTACTAAAAATTAAATCAAACTCTTAAAAAATTTTGGGTTGCCTCTCAACAAGCGCAATTATTTAACGTCGTTATACTCGACGGTTTTCACTTGTTTCTCTTCAAGGAGGCTTCAACTTTACTTTGTGAGGCTCATATGACTTTCTTTCCATATATAATTGTGCATTCAATTCAAAATCAATATCACATTTTTGTTCACAAATTTTCTGCACAATTAAATAAAATATATCAGCAGAATAAAGTGATTGACACTCATCTGGTTACTTCATAGGATCAAAAATAATAAATTTCACAATCTCGCCGTCGAACTCGACAGAGAGAGTACCCTCATCTACATCTATTTTGATTTTTGCTGTCTTCATGTATGGTTGTCCTAATAGAAGTGAAGCTGAATTTGTGATAGTGTCTCCTTCCATTTTCAAGATGTGAAAATCATTTGGAAAAATTAATTCGTTAACCTGTACTAAAACATCTTCAACAATCCCCTCTGGGTAAGCATAAGAATGGTTGACTAACTGAATAATAACCCCGGTTTCATTTAAAGGACCCAATTTTAGAGCACTATAAATTGAATAAGGCATGATATTAACAGGTGCTCCTAAATCTAACATGGAATGCTCCATTTTTTTCTTACCAATAATACAAGATAGAGTGAACATACCTGGATCTGTACATTTTTCAGGTAGAGTTCTCTTGATGATATCAGACACATTCTCACCTATTTCATCACCTCTTATTTTCCTTACTTCCTTCTCATATTCTTCCATCTTGGATTCCTCAAACATAATTGGACTTTCATCGATGGCCTTATCCTCTTCTTCTTCATCCTTCTTTTCATCTACCTTCTTGGGCGATGGTGGGGTTGATCGTAACACCATTGCACTATCATTCTCCTTAGGGTTTACTACCATTTGTGAAGGTAATTTCCCTGAGATTCGAACCTCCAAATTGCTAACCGAAGTGGCTAGCTGAATGATTTGATTTCCTAAATTTTGAATGCTAGCTCTCGTTTCCTATTGAAATTGTTGAGTGTTAGTCGCGAGAGCTTTCACAATATCTTCTAGTGACATACCTGAATTAGACGATTGTGTCGGTGCATGTGTTGGCCTATTGAATTGCTTAGGAGAATTTCTTGTTTGTCCTCCTTGATTCCCGCAATTCAAGTTGGATGCTCTCTCCATCCGGGGTTATAATAAGTAGAGTAGGGGTCGTACTACTTCTGAGGTTTGCCAGGAAATCCTCCTACGACATTTGCTTGATGAGTAGAATCTTTTTGCAGAGATGGACACACATCCGTAGGATGACCGGGTATCGAGCATATGCCGCAAACTTTGGTTGCATGTATTTGCCCTACAGCCATCTGACGAACCAAAGCAGTCAATTCAGAAATTTGATTTTCAAGATTCGAGTGACTTACCTCATGAGCTGGGTTCTCGATGCACAAGGGATGTTTGTTCAAAATTGATGCAGCTAACTTATTCAGAGTTCTTTCACGATTTTCCATATTTTCCTCTCCAAAAATCAATGAACAAGCGAAAACCACAAACTAAGAAATTAAAATAGTTTCCCGGCAATGGCGCCAAAATTTGGTCGGATTGTCAAAACACTCAAATTAATACTGGTTTCCCCAATGCAACAAACTGTAGCAATAGTGGTTACCAGGTCGAATCCCAAGGGAACTAGTTAATTCAATCTCTTAGTTAATGTAAAAAAATTTAAGTTGGGGGTTTTCAAACAAATTGCTAAAATAAAATTTGCCGAATAAAAATTAATAACCTAAAAATAAGAAACAAATCAACAATGCAAAATACTAAAATTTAAGGAAGAAATTCAATTTACCAAACTCTGATCCAAAGGTTCATATATTCGATTGTCTTATTGATCATTGGTTGAAAATATTATTCTTACAATTCAAGCATTTAACTTTAGTTCTATTAGGATAGCCATAATAAATCTTGCGTTTTCCTAAAATAATTGACCAAACCCAACATCCAATCAAAATTTATCATTAATCGATTGGACACGATAGCATTTCATATCAAATAATGACAACATTAAGTTTTGTGAAAATAGTTAAACAAAAATACAAATAATCAAGATAGCCGTACAATTATTCGTTTTTGTTCTATTGATTCCTTAGGTTAAAATGAATATTGACAAAGACCCATAAACATAAATAACCTATTTGCTACTCATACCATTCATTTATGATAATTACGGATCACTGAAATCGTGGATAGCAATAGGAAAACTAATATTGAATTAAATTGTCAGATTAATCAATATTAGGTTTCCCTAAAAATAAATCAATAATCAACGAATACTTGAATAAAAGGGCAAGAAATTAAATTAAGAACATAACCTCACAACGAAAAACAATCGATTAAAGTTCCCCTTAAATCAGAATAAAAAAAACTAACTACTCATGGTGATCATATTCTTGAGAATAAACAAAAGAAAGAATAAAAGAAAAACAATGTTCTTCAAAGAAAAAGAAAAAAATAAAATCTAAACCTAAAAAGAGATGAATGTAGCCGCCACAGCACTTGTGGATATATATATATATGAATAGTGCTGTGAACAGTAACGTGAATAGTGCCTTCTAGGGTTAATTAGGAGAGTCCTTCTTTTAATGCTCTAGGTCTCCAAAATTCTTCCAAAATAATAGTGAAAAGATCCACCAAAATAGAAAAATTTACAAATTTTACTCCTAACAACAATTTTTATTTAAAGTAAAAATTTCTAAAATAAAATCTTCCACTTCTTGATGTTTCTTCCTTTCCTTTGTAGGCCCAATTGATATCTTGAATCATTTAGTTCCAAAAATGTCTCTTTAAGCCTATTTTGATCCAATCTCCATTTTGATCCCTAAAAATAAAAATGCCATAAAAATAATTATTAGGGCACTAATTAATCCAAAATCAAACCATAATATCAACCATAAAGATGACAATTTGTGTATTATCAATGCCCTAAAGCACTTGATTCTTATTCACCTCAAAGCTAATTATTATAAATATATCTACAGCTCATTAGCTTCTACAAGATGTCAATTTAGCCACAGCAAAATGAGGCTGCGTGCTCCCCTAATCATTGGTTTACTAAAGAATCTGGATAATATACCTCTAATACTTGATCGTGACTTCTCAATACATATCTCTATAGGTTAATTATATTTATTCCTATCTTACCTCCACTTCTCTCTACATTTACTTTCTATCTACTTGTCAATTCAAAACATCAAAAAATGTTTATATTAATGTCAATATACAAAATTCTCATCTCCAAACCACTTCTTCCGTCAACTTTTTTCCTCTTTCGAAGGAAGCTCTTTAAAATAATTTCCAAGATTCTACCAAGCGAAAAGATTATCCGACAAACCTTTTATCAACCTCAAGCAGAGCAATCTCATCAATATCTCAAAGAGTAGCACTTTCCTTCTCTCCAGTATCTCCAAAAAGATTCTTATTCCAAACTTTGGGAGCCATTTTTAAAATTTTCAATTTCCTCAAAAACTTAAAGATTCAAATCGCTTTATTAACAAAGAACTTCCCAAGTTTGTACAAGTTAATCTTCTTAAAGTGCAAGAAACTCAAAAACAAGAGAGAAATACTTGGATTTAGATTGACAAGTCTACTGAAATACAACCAACCAGAGGTATTCCTTGAAAGAAAAGCTTATATGCTCAATAGAGAGCCTGAACCAAGCGTGGTAAAGAATCCAAAATGCGAATAGATGACAGTTACTTGAAAGAAACATTTAACGCTTACTGAGACCATTCATCGTATGGTTAAAGATTTTGGTGTCACCTAGTACTTATGGCATCTCATTTTAAGTGCTTGTCCTACTCATCTAAGTTTTAATGAATCAATTATAGATTGGATGGAGCATTTGCGTATGGCCAAAAATTTGCTTATAGTAAATATATTATGGATTGTAAATCAAATATGTCATCTCAGTCTGGATTCTATAGAATCAAAAGAACGATAGTATTAGCAATGGAAAGATAAGTATTACAACTATTGGGAAAGACAATCTTGATAAATTCAATATCAATTCCAGTATGGTATATATTGAATTTTAATAATTATAGAATCCCAAATGCTAGAGACAACTATTAGCCCTCTTCAAGTTGCAAATCGAATTTGTTCATTGACAGCTGAACTTTAACCTCACTAAGATATTAATACCACCAAACATATTTGCAAGATCCCATTAGTCATTGTTACATACTTGAAGTCACATTGCTATTATCACATTTCTCATGGTTTAACCGACAAATTGAGCACACTAATCCTCTACTAGCAATTCCACTTCTATCAAAATCATAAACAAGCATTCCACCTACATCATGTCCCTAAAAAAATGTGTTCAATCTAACCACTTGCATATACTTTGTCCTTATACATGCTTCTTATAGCCTATAGCCCACCTTTATGGGAGATAGGGCTACATATGATGCAATGTAGTTGCACAAAAGCAAAGCAAAGTAAGTATCATCAAATTTTCCTGCTGATCCAAACTATCTGCTTTTCCAAATCACAAAAACATTTATCAAACTCCAACATCTATTCGCAATTGCAATCTCTGAAGAGTATTTTACCCTATATCCTAATCATAAACAATTTCATATTGTCATGCCTAATACACAAGTGTGTCAAACTTTTAACATCAAAATGTTAGTCCAAGGGACTTCAATCACAATTGAGAAACTATTTATAAAGTGATACAACATTCGGGTTGTGGAGGTGGAATAGAAAAGATCCTATTCGGATTCCTTACTCTTTGTATGGAGAGCAAAGCTCTACTAGGAGGGTTTAAACCTAACAATTTAAAATAAATATTAACCCAAGTGCTTAACCCCATAAAAAGAATATTTCTAATTTCCTAAAAAATATCGATGGAAGACTTTTGTACATCCTTTAAAAATTAGTTTAAATCTCAAATTTCAAAAGAAAAATATTAAAAAAAAAACCTTTAGAAACCTTTGGAACATTTGGAAATAGTTCAAACCTTCAAATATTTAAAATCGTGAGCCTGGCTCTGATACCAATAAAGCTGTCATGCCCCGATCCTCGGATCGACCACGTGACAACTGCCGCGTTATCTTGGTACACAAATAGAACCTCCCCATATACCGAGACTCCGCAAGGCTAACCAACTATACAATATTTCTTCCAAATACAATGCATATATAAAGGATCCATCCGGTCCATCCCAGTACACACAAGCATGCATCGACACACATTCGGGCTGGGGTTCCTGTACATCCACGCATGCAAAATTGGTCATCCAAGCCATTCCAGAATTCTCAGTATAAATAAAGCATTCCAAAGATATTTCAAATTAAAATGAAAGAAGACTTAAATCAAAGTTGTAGATTTAACATTTCAATCCAAATGTCCCAGTACAAGATAAAACATTTTTCTAAAAACGGTTCAATGAAAATAATGAAATCCCAAATCATAATCGTCGGATTTTACCAACACTTACCGAAGGACTCAACCAGTATCAGTAAAATCTGCTCGGTATGAGATGTGCATAACTTCCTTTCCATGGTTTTACGTTCTACAATTCCTAAAAATCCTACACTACTAAATACCTATGCAAATCAGCAAAATATCCTTCGCAAGCTCCTACGTCTAATTTCTGAACTAAGTATTCTCTGAAAAATGTGAGAGAGAGGTGAGTATTGGGGAAATACTCAGTGAGTGGAGGCAATGGTATAATTGTGTGATAAATGGGGGTAAATGTGAGAAAGTCAAAGTATATCTCATAAACAACACTTCATATATGTAAAAATATTTTCAATAAATCACGTAGTTCACAAAGTATGCATCCACATCAAATATTCTTTCCGAAAATCACAAGGGTCCCATCGAAATTACTTCCGTCCTGCGTTTGGCCGAACCAAGACGGAAGCCCGCCAAGAGGTTTTCCATTTCAGTATCTCAAACAGTACCCCCTTCTTTGGCGTTGGCTCGGACCTCCCCAAGGTGCAATTCAGATAGTCCGACGTGGCAGAGAAGAGGCCGCGTATACCTCTCTCGCAATGAAACCCCAACCACACCACCCCGTCGGGTCGCTCCGTGGAGGGAATGACTATAACCATTACACTCGTGCACCATCATTTCACAATCATTCAAATTACAGTCAATGTGTCACGTTTCATCAAACAAACTCCAAAATTCATGTTACAAGTATTTACAAATCCAATATCGAATGCAAATTGTACAGATTCATTAATAATTACTTATGATGCATTCGTAATTCAAAATTTCATTCCAGACATCCCACAATCACAAATGATTTCATATAAATCATGTAAAGATCATTCAAAATCATTTATAAAAGAATTTAAAACAGTTTTACTCATTTATAACACAACGGACTATCCACTCACCTCTAGGAAGGGTATGCACTCCCTAATTCCAAAATTTAATCCAAGGTAACTCTTCTCAACCTTCAAAGGGGTTATCCTATACCAATAATCACAATTTCATTATTAGTTCATCCACAATTCTAGATTTTATGAACTTTCCTATATTTAGCACATACCAAATTCTTCAATTTCTTGAACCAAGATTCTCATTTCATCATTTCAAGATCATTTGCATCACTAATGATCTTAAATTCCCAATATTCCTCAATTTTCTCTAATTTCTAACAATTTTCCTAATTTTCTTTCGAATTTTACATAACCATAATACTTTTCATACACATTTCAAATTAAACTCTGGAAAAACAATTCTATTCAACCTAACATGATTTTATCACCCCTTAGCATGCTTCTTTTGTATCAATAGCCTAATTCATATAAAATCTTATACTTAACCTCAATAATAGCATATAATATGTCAGAAAATGCATTCTAATTGAATCTAACATTCATTCTAAATATATACAAGTCGTCTTACCCTAAATTGACTCAATTTATCGAAAGGATTTAAATTTCCCTTACATATGGTTTTCGCAGCTTACAGCCCTAGCATCCGTGCACCATTCAATCCATTTCAGGACCTATAATGTTTCCAAATCGAAGCAAAGTTTAGCGATTTATTCTAATCACTATGGAAATCAAAACCCTAGAATCACAACCAACTCAGCCTTTACCTGCAGTAAAGAAGTCGCGACCTAGGGTTTCTGCGAGGATTGCAGGTGAACCCTCTAAGGAGAGAACTGGTCGCGGGCTCGCAGACCGTCACGGGCTGGTGGGCTCGCGGGCTCGCGGGATCGCGGCCTAGTGCGCTCGCGGGCTGGCACTCTCACGGCTGAGGCACACGCTCGCGAGAAGGATTGCAGCGTGCGCTCGCGAAATGATGCACGCTATGGTTCGCTCGCATGAGGGGAATCACGCAATGGCACTCTCGCACGAGGGGAATCACGCAGTGGCGCGCTCGCGCAGGGGAGGATCGGGCTGCGGCGGTTGGGATGGCGGAGGGAGAAGCTGTCGCGCGCGAGTGGGAGGGAGAAAACAGAGACTGAGAGAGATAGAGAGTGTGACAAAGAGTTTGAGAAATGGTGAGAGAGAGACAGAGCGATGGTGAAAAGGGGCAGAGGACGGCGGAGATGGCGGAGATGGCGAAGATGGTAGAGATGGTGGCGGAGAGGCGACGGGCGAAAGAGGAAATCAAGAGAGAGGCAGCGAGTGAGAGAGATTAGGGCTGAAAGCCCTAATATAATTGGGGGAGAGAAAACGCAGCGTTTTAGGCAAAATGCTGTGTTTTCCTCTCTCTTCTTTTTTTTTTGTTTTTTTTTTAGATATATAGGTATTACATATCTACTCTTAATTTGTATAAGGGTAGCCAGTTTTAACTTTTATCATGTAGGTGGGCTCTTGAATTGGATCCTTACTCACGGTATTTACATTGTCAAGTATTTTTTTTCTAAAATTCTTGTCTTCAAATTTCTATGAATGTTGGTGGTATAATGTGTACGTTATTTATGTTGAGAATGCTCCAAAATTGTAGGAGCTGAATGTGTCAAAGAAGATGTGGGAATCCAAAAGAAGTCGGCCACAACTCCATGCACTTTGAATTCATAATGCCTATTTTTTCTCTTTTATTGTTAGTTACGTTGGGCACTACTCCTAGTATTTTTAGGGGGTTGTTTTCTATTTTTCAGTTGTATGAAACCTATAAATAGGCTAGTTCCATTTGAATAAAGTGTGACAATATTCATCTTTTTCAATTAATCGTGTATCTCTGTTTTTTGTAATTTTTATTTTCTGCTCTCTCTTTTTTCTTTTACCAACATTGTGGTATCAAAGCCAAGTTGAGATATCAACTGGGCGTGAAAGAGAGAAACACGAGAGATTGAGAGAGTATGACAACAAATTCATCTTCTTCGTCGCAATTGTCAATTCCTCTGTTCAGCAGTGAAAAGTACCAGTTTGGACTGTGAAGATGCAGGCCTTATTCAAGTCCCAAGACTTTGTGGGAGTTAGTTGAAGAGGGCCTTGCCGAAACAGAAGATGCTGCCAAGATGAGGGAAAATAAGAAGATGGATGCAAAGGCTCTTTATCTACTGCAACAGGCAGTCCATGAAGACATTTTTCCAACCATCTTGAGTGCTTCTTCTTCCAGAGAAGCATGGCTAACGCTGTAGCAAGAGTATCGAGAGGATAGCAAGGTCATCACCGTAAGATTGCAAACTCTCAGGTGAGAGTTTGAAACAGCGATGATGAAGAAGGATAAAACAATACAAGACTTTCACTCCAGAGTTAAGTCAATTGTGAGCCAAATGCAAAACTATGGAGAAAAATGCAGTGATCACATTGTTGTCACCAAAGTTTTAAGAAGTTTAATTTCACGGTTTGATCATGTTATTGCAGCTATAGAAGAATCAAAGGATTTAACTCAGATGTCATTTGATGAGTTAATGGGATCCTTGCAAGCACATGAAGCAAGGATCAATCGGCTTGAAGAAAAAATAGAAGAGAAGGCATTCCATGTTAAGGGGGAGTATGCTTCAGGAGCAGAAGACTCAAAGCGTGTAGACGAACAAATGTATGGCAGAAACCATGGAAGAAGCACTAGTTGAGGACGAGGAAGAGGAAGAACTCACGAAGTTCAGTGCCATTATTGCAAATGGTATGGGCATGTTCAAGCAGTCTGCTGGAGGAAACAGAATCAGGCAATTTATACTGAAGAAGCCGAATTTGATGAAAAAGGAGAAGATGATTGTAAGGTGTTCATGGCATGGGTTGATCCAGAAGCAAATAACCAATATGTGTGGTTTTTGGACAACGAATGCTCTCACCACATGACAAGCAATAGAAGCCTATTTGCAGGCCTGAACAAGAGCTACAAAAAGAAGGTCAGACTTGGAGATACCAAGCAATTTACAAGTTGAAGGAAAAGGCACTGTGGTTATGCGAAATAATCATGGTAAAATCAACCACCTTTACAATGTTCTTTTTGTGCCTAATCTGTCTCAAAATTTGCTAAGTGTGGGACAGTTGCTATCAAGTGGGTTCACTGTTACCTTTGACAAGTCTTCATGCCTGGTAGCAAGTAAAGCATCTGGAAAAGTTTTGGTGGAGGCAAGCATGACGCAAAATAATCTATTTCCTGTGGACCTTACAAGGGTGGAGACATGCGCATTGATAGCAGAAAAGGAATGCCCATGCTTGGAACTTTGGACATCTGTGAAGGATGCATTTATGGCAAACAAAGTAAGAAGCCATTCCCCACAGAAAAAGCATTGAGAGCAACAAAAATTCTAGAATTGGTTCATGGTTATTTGTGTGGACCAATGCAAACCGAAACTTTTGGTGGGAGTAAGTATTTTTTACTATTCACTGATGAATTTAGTAGAATGAGTTGGGTATTCTTTTTACAGGAAAATGATGAACCATTGGATCATTTTAAAAAATTCAAAAACTTTGTTGAGAAGCAGAGTGGAGAACCGGTCAAAGCTCTTAGAACCGACAGAGGAGGAGAATTTACCTCAAAAGATTTCTGGACGTTTTGCGAAGAAAATGGTATTCACAAAGAGCTTACAACACCTTACACTCCCGAGCAAAATGGAGTGGTAGAGCTCAATAATCAAATAGTAATAGAGATGGCAAGAAGCATGTTGCAAGAGAAGGGGCTACCGAATTATTTTTGGGGAAAAGTTGTAGCAACAGCTGTGTATCTTCTAAATATCTCACCAACAAGAGCTGTCCCAAACCAAACTCCCTATGAAGTTTGGACCGGTAGAAGACCTGGGGTAAGCCACTTGAGGATTTTCGGTTGTGTTGCATATACTTTGATTAATTCTCTAGTTCGAACCAAGCTAGATAACAAAACTTTAAAGTGTGTTTTTGTTGGTTATTGTAACAACTCAAAAGCATACAGATTATTTAATCCTGTGAGTCAAAAGATTATTATCAACAGGAATGTTATATTTAATGAAGAAGGGACGTGGACATGGCATGAAAACAATGAAGGGGTTGTACAAATTGAAGAACTTATTGATGAAAATCAAGACAATGAAACTGAGGATGTGGAGCCCATTGCCGAAAGCGAATCAAGCAGTCTCGAAAATTTTAGTAATAATTCCAACAGCTCTTCACCTGTTCAATTAGATACAACTATTCCCTCAAGCATGGAAACAATTTTCGAATCATCCAGCTTAAGTGAAGATGTAGGACCACGTAGGTATAGGTTCCTAAATGAGATATATGAGGCAACACAAGTCTTATATGTGGCTGACACAAATTCATTTGAAGAAGTTGTCAAGAAGGTTGAATGGAAGCAAGCTATGGAGGAGGAACTTACGGCAATCAAGAAGAATCAAACATGGGAGTTAGTGGACCTGCCTGAAAACAAGGAAGCAATCGGAGTGAAATGGGTCTTTCGGGCAAAATTCAATGCAGACAGAAGCATTCAAAAGCACAAAGCAAGATTGGTGGCTAAAGGCTATGCTTAGAAACACAGGATAGACTACGAAGAAACATTCTCACATGTTGCAAGATTTGAAACTGTAAGAATTCTCCTAGCCCTTGCTACCCAATTGGGTTGGTCTGTTTATCAATTTGATGTAAAATCAGCATTTCTTAATGGAGAGTTGGAGGAAGAAGTGTTTGTAACACAACCTGCAGGTTTCATAGTTGAAGGAAAAGAAGAAAATGTTTACAAGTTGAAGAAGGCGCTTTACGGTGTAAAGCAGGCACCTCGAGCATGGTATGGGAGAATTGATGCTTATTTTCTGAAGAATGGGCTTGAAAGAAGCAAAACTGAGCCTACACTCTACATAAAGAAACGAGGTAAGGATGCTTTGTTTGTGAGCTTGTACGTGGATGATATGATATATATGAGTTCTTCTTCCTTGATGATTGATGAGTTTCGGGTTAGCATGAAGAAAGAATTTGATATGACTGATTTGGGACTGTTGCATTTTTTTCTTGGAGTGGAAGTGAAACAAGCTGATGATGGTATCTTTATTTCACAGAAGAAATATGCAACTGATTTGTTTAAACGTTTTCATATGTTTGGTTGCAAAGAAGCAGGAACACCAATGAACATGAACGAGAAATTGCAACAGGAGAATGGCACAAAACAAGCTAATGGTCAGCTGTATAGGAGTCTAGTGGGAGGGCTAATCTATTTAACTCACACTAAGCTTGATATTTCTCACTCTGTCGGTGTAATCCCCAAGTTCATGCAAAATCCTTCAAGGCATCATTTTGGAGCAGCAAAGAGGATTCTACGATATGTAGCAGGGACTCTTGATCTTGACATATGGTATGAATATGGGATAAGATATAAGTTGATTGGCTATATTGATAGTGATTGGGCAGGGTGTATGAAGGATCGAAAGAGCACCTCTGGTTATGTTTTCAATATTGGCTCGGGAGCTGTTTCATGGAGTTCAAAGAAGCAAGCAACGGTTGCATTATCTTCATCTGAGGCCGAATATATAGCAGCTTCAGCAACAGCATGTCAAGCAATTTGGTTAAGAAGATTACTTGGAGAGCTCGATCAACAGCAAAAGAAGGCAACAGAAGTACTTTGTGACAACAAGGCTGCAATTGCAATGTCCAAGAATCCAGTTCATCATGGAAGAACAAAACATGTGGACATTAAAGCACATTTTATTAGAGAGTTGGTGGCTGAAGGAGAAATTTCTGTGCAATATTGTGAGTCAAAGCATCAACTTGCAGATTTATTCACGAAGCCTCTTGCCAAAGACAGGTTCGTGCATCTGCGTGGACTACTTGGAATCTGCGAGTTTGGAGCAAGAGGGAGAGTTGAGAATGCTCCAAAATTGTAGGAGCTGAATGTGTCAAAGAAGATGTGGGAATCCAGAAGAAGTCGGCCACAACTCCACGTCCCTGCACTTTGAATTCATAATACCCATTTTTTTTCTTTTATTGTTAGTCATGTTGGGCAGTACTCCTGGTATTTTTAGGGGGTTGTTTTCTATTTTCCAGTTGTATGAAGCCTATAAATAGGCTAGTTCCATTTGAATAAAGTAAGGCAATATTCAGCTTCTTTAATTAATCGTGTGTCTCTGTTTTTTGTAATTTTTATTTTATGCTCTTTCTTTTTTCTTTTACCAACAATTTAATTAGCTTCCAACCTCAATTTCTTATCATATTATAGAAAATAATTTACTTTTTCTTTTCATTTTGTATATTGTTGGAAATAAATTTATTTTGTTCAAACATTAATTTATTTTTTTTAATTTTAGATTACTAATAGATATATTTCTCAAGAAAAAATATTTTTTGCATTGTTTCTATACTTCGTCCTGAAAATATTTTCTAAATCCACCGTTCTTTTGAGAATAAATTATTTGATACATCAATTGCACTCTTTTTCATTTGCACTAAATATAAACAAATGATTCGAAATATAGACAAAACTTTTATTATCAAACAAAAATAGAAGATGATATAAATAGAAGAGAACGGCTAAATAATCCCCCCTTTGTCATACCTTAAAAGATGTTGATTTGTCAAATATTTGTAAAATAAGAATGGTCCTTTTATTATTGTCATGTATTGAGTAGAGTTACAACTAATTCAAATGAAAGTTGTCCATTATTCATCCCAATCATTCAAATTGAGAACATAGACTCATCACTTTTATTAATTCTTGTAGCAACAACAAAGAAAATCCTCAAGTTTGCCATACTTATGATCAATCTCATTGCACCGTTGAATGCATTCGGTGAGTGTCGTGAATTTTCCTATGCAAGTCTTTGGTGGAGTATTATCATATACTTCAGTCTCTTCCACTGCTTCCCCTGCACAACATCATACTTTACAAACAATTTCATTGTTAAAAGACAACTAATATGAGATGGTAAAGAGAAAGGATACCTGAAGTAAGAAACAATCCGAAGAGTAAGACTCCAACGAAGAGGGTTTTAACAAAAATTGAGCTCTCTCTCGTTGACTTGGCTATTGTCTAGTATTCGAAATTTCAACCCGATTAATCTAGATCAACTGTTGTAGAGCCCGAAGGGAGGCAAGTCTCCCAACACTAGCTTTTCTGTGTCTATAGGGGATCGAAACCCCGACATAATTAAGGGGTATCAATCCCCAAACCAACTGAACCACCGGTCATTGACGCCATATATATATATATTGTTTCAGGAATTAGGTGCCATGATGGGCTAACTACTACTTACGGAAAGTTAATTATAATAGAGAGAGAGAGAGAGAGTTAGATATGGGTGACATTTTTAGATACCCATGACGGATTAACTAATATTTAAGGCAAGTTCATTATATTTCCTTTAGAGAGAGTTTAGAGAGAGAGAGTGAGAGAGTGACATTTTTAGATATTTTTTCTTAATAAATTCAAACTAAATCATTTTCTTATATGTTATTATTTTAGTTCATGTAAATCTGTATTTCATTAATTGTGTTGCCTTATTTAATAGATTTTCCTTCTTGAGCAATGATATCGTTAAAAAAAAAAAAAAAAAAAAAACTTTTGTCCCTATCTGAATCTTGTTTTTCATAAGTTAGTAAAAAATTTAAACTTAATTTTTGTATAAATACGTATATCTAATTTTTTTTTAAAATAATAATTTATAAATTATCCTACCTTATTAAATATATTATAATTTAATGTGGCGCATGGTACTCCAGTCAGAAACTTAGCACAAAAAAAAGAAAAAGAAATAAACAAAAACAGGGAGGGAAAAAGGGACCAAAACTTGATTTAAAAAGGTATAAGAAAAATCTCGGGACAAATCGATAAACTTGAATTCCAGAAAGGCGGACTTTGAGCCTAGCCCAAACATATTTTATGTAATGCCCAACTAGGACACACAAAATTATGTATCCAGAGTAAGCGTTTGGTTCACATTCGAGACTTGAAATCATCGGATTCGAAATAAAAAAAAAATTTAGAAATCGGAATCAGAATCGGATACCCTTGTTTGATTCAAATTCTGATGCATTGGGCGAAGGAAGGATCATTAGGAATATCTGGGACATTGGGCGGAGTTGATGATGCTGGCTCCAAAGGACCATCCATCACTGCCATAGTTGGTACTGCTTCCTGTTCTTCAAACCCACTGCAATAAACCCATTGGCTAAGCTCGGTATTGAATTCGTACAAAGTTACATAAGCGGCAGTGATGATAATCTCTTCAACGAAGGGAATGGTGAGATTGAGAAGCTTCGTGCTCTGCTGGTCCATATTCTGCATTAATTTTCCGTTCCGCGACATCTCTCTCCCTCTCACTTTATCTCAATCTCTCTCTAAAATAGAAACCTTTGAGATTTAGTGCTTCGTTCTTTCTATTTATTTTACAGAAGAACAGAGACAGAGGGAGAGATAGTTGATTTGTTGGTATTGGTGTGAGGATTTGAGGAAACTTGGATGGGTTGAGGAAATGAATGGCTCTCACAGAAGACCTAGACAGAGAGAGAGAGATGAACAGTCCGGAAAAACTGGGAACGAGTAAAGGAATTGTCGGAAGAGAAGCGGCGAGGTGTATTGCTGCTACTTCTGCTGAGAACTGCGGAGAATGCGAGATTGGAGGTGGAGGAGCTGATCTGGGGAAGACGAAGAAGGGATGGATATTGGTTGAGAGTCGCAGTAGATAATGAGTGGAGACGGAAGACGAAGAACGGCAAAATGTGACCAAACATTTTTGTTGAGGTTTGGGTATGGTTTCCACCGAAACCCATTATTTTAGTTGGGTTTCAATGAAACCTTGTTTTGTATGGTTTCATCTTTTCTATTTTTTTTTTCTAATATCAAATGATATCCCAAAATGATATTTTTACTGATTCAATTAGAATTTATTGTAATCCATTTAAGAAGACTACCCTCCCAACCTACTCTGCTTTATACTCAAGTCACAAGTCAAACCTGAAATCTTGATTAAGAAATTTAACGTCATATCTTACTGGACTAACTGATTATTGATATATGGTTTCATTTTTAAACCTTTAATTTTATTCTATTGACCGAACAACTTTTATAAATTTCTATTCTATTCATTTCTTATTCCCATTCTCATATTATTGCAAATAATTTACCTTTTTTTCATTTTGTATATCATTGGTAATAAATTTACTTTCTTCAAACATTACAATTTTTTAATTTTACTGATAGATATATTACTCAAGAAAAAATATTTTTTACATTATGTACCATACTTCGTCTTGAAAATATTTTCTAAATCCATGGAGGTACTTCTACACCTGAGTAACATCCATGTGAGGATACATTATTTTTTTTTCGGTTTTTACTATCGATATCTAGATTTTATCTGATTAATTCGATTCGAGTATTGTAGGTTCATTTTAGGGATTGACTCTTCCAAATCATTTTTCGTCATTTCTAAAACTCAAACTTGAGATATCTGGTTAAGAGATTAAAGGGATAGAGTATCCGATCACTCAATGCAAAGAAATTTGATACATGAGGATAAATTATGTGATACACTGAATGCACTCTTTTTTACTCACACTAAATATAAACAAATGAGCGGAAATATATATAAAATTTTTATTATCAAACAAAAGTAGAAGATGATATAAATAGAAGAGAACGGCTAAATAATATTTCCTTTCTCATACCTTAAATGATGTTAATTTGTCAAATATTTGTAAAATAAAAATAGTCTCTTTATTATTGTGTTGCATTGAACAGAGTTACAATTGATTTAAATAAAAGTTGCCCTTTATTCATCCCAATTATTCAAACTGAGAACAAAGACCAATCACTTTTATTAATTCTTGTAACAACAACAAAGAAAATTTTCGGGTTTGCCATACTTATGATCAATCTCATTGCACCGGTGAGTGCATTCACTGATTGTTGTGAATTTTCCTATGCAGGTCTTTGGTGGAGTATTATCATTTACCTCGGACGCTTCCACAGCTTCCCCTGCACAACATTGTACTTTATAAACAATTTCATTGTTGAAAGATAACTAATATGAGATTTCTAGACAACTTTGGTAAAGAGAAAGACTACCTGAAGTAAGAAGCAATCCGAAGAATAAGATTCCAACAAAGAGGGTTTTAACAAAAAGTAATCTCTCTCTCATTGACATTCTATGTGAATCTTTTGTTTTGTTTTGTATTCTTTCTTTATTGTTTGAATGATGAAAACAGTGGCTCTAATGAGGCCATATATATATTGTTTGAGGAATTAGGTGCCCATGATGGGCTAACTAATATTTAAGGAAAGTTAATTATATTTCCCAGAGAGAGTTAGATATCGGTGACATTTTAAGATCATTGTATTTCCTTTAGAGAGAGAGAGAGAGAGAGAGAGAGAGAGAGAGAGAGAGAGAGAAAGTTAGATATAGTGACATTTTTAGATATTTTTTCTTAATAAGTTCAAACTAAATCATTTTCATATATATTATCATTTTAGTTCATGTAAATCTGTATTTCATTAATTGTCTTGTCTTATTTAATAGATTTTCCTTCTTGAGCAATGATATCATAAAAAACTTTTGTCCCTATCGGACTCTTGTTTCCCATAAGTTAGCAAAAATTTTGAAATTAATTTTTGTATAAATATGTATATCTAATTTTTTTTAAAAAAATAATTTTTAAAAAATAAAAAATGAACAAAAGCGGGGAGGAATAAAAAGACAAATCAATGAACTTGAATACGAGAGAAACGGACTTTGAGCCTAGCCCAAACATATTTTATGAATCCCGGATAATAAGGTTGGAAAGAGAGTTATGATTACAAAATTGTCCCTTGGGGACAATATCTTGAATTTTTATTTTTTCTGATTGTTGCTTTTTTAAAAAATTATATTTATTAATTAGGATAACAATTTAACAACAAATTTATATTTTTCTTGTCAAACTAATATCTTTTCATAAAAGTTTCTAATATTGTTATCATTTTAATAATTTTTGAGTTTAAAATTAAAAATTTCTGATGAAAGCTTATAAAAGGTTTAAAGACAACGTCCAAATGCACCCTTAATACTCCTATACCTCCACATGGAGTTCCCGGGTACCATAAAATGTTGGAAATAATTCCAATAAATCATGGAGAGTGGGGAATTATAATTATTTACCAAGAAAAGTTGATTCCATGACAAACATTGTCAATAAAAGTTTATTCAAGAAACCATAGCCCTTACATGCTAGAGATTACATGCTTTCCTCTTTTGATTTTATTTATTTATTTATTTAAGTTGAGAAAAATAGGTACTAGGCCTTGATTTCTTGTATTGAAAATGACTCTGTTCAGTACTTGGATTGTCGAAGTTGTGCATAATACTTGGCGAACCATTCTCCAATGATTTGGACCTCTTTCTCTCTTTGTGAAACCAACCATTCAGGATCTCTGGGATCTGGCTTGTATAGATCCAAGCTATGGGATCCTGCACAAAATTTAGAAAAAAAAAATGTTAGTCTTGCCAAAGAAGAAAAAACAAATCCTTCTTTTTCCAATCCTCAGAATATATTAGTTAGTATCTAATTCTCAAATAACAATTCCCTACTTGGAACAAGTCTTTCTTTTTATTCTTATTATTATTAATATTATTATCAAAGAAAATATTCAAGAGAATGATACCAAACGTCTCTATCCCAAAAAACAAAATAAAAAAAAAATGAAGATTTTAATTCTTGATTTTGCCTCATACCTTTTTCGGTGTAAATAGCAAGAACAGTTTCCGATATATTCTCCAATACTCTGGAGAAAACAAAATGGGAAATAAAGTTGAGAAGCTAAATTCAAATATATTGATAATAATAACAGTATAATTAATTAGAGCAATTGGGCACTTTATTTGGGCTTACCCTCCACAACTATACGGATCCTTCAAACCATTGGAAAAAATAATATTGCTAGCAAATCTCTCGAGGATTAACTTTATATCCTGCACATGCATGACCAGAGAATAAAAGTTAAGAAAAAAAATATTTAGAGAGAAAAATCAAAAAGTAAAACAAGTAATAAGTAAAAGCAGCATTACATGGCCCCCGTAATAAGTTGTGACCCAATGGGGCCTAGGAGGAACGCCATATCTTCTCATGCAGACCTCGGTGAAGCTGGTTAGATTGAAAGGATTCGGTGGATACATTGTATCATTGATATCTATGCCGATCGGCATCACCATCTCAGTGCATCTCTAAAAACATGAAAATCGATACCAACCAATCATTTCTTTAAGAGTCAAAAAAAAAAAAAGGATAGGAAATGTTGTAAGCATAAAACCGAAGACAGCAGGCACTAATGTGATTAAAATCAGTCAACATTTCATTAAAAGATAAATATTAGAATATAAATCAAGAATGTGAATAGCATTATTAGTAACTTTTTGAACCTTTAAGAACCTCATGGGAGGAAGAAGAAAGGAGTGAAATATTACTTTCCTAAACTTTGGCTCCTTTTTTTAGTTTGTTTAGCAAATAATTCTTTTTCGCCTTAAATTTAAAGTGGAGTAATATGGGAGGCAAAAGGTGGAGAAAGGAGAAAATCCAATAATAATAATAATAATAATAATAATAATAATAATAATTGTTGGAAGCCTTTGCATGAGTTGGGTTAAACTTGTGCCCATAATGGATTGGCCCGATTCGGATCCGTTTCTTACTCCGCTGCCCCAGTTTAAAACTTTCAAATGAAGCTTTCTTCACCGCCTTCCTACCACCGCCTTAGGATTGAAGCTTCCATAAAAAGCTCCGGAGCATGTCTATAAATATGTGGCTAGGAGGAGAGGAGTGACACACGTGACTCTAACAGAACAGAGGGGTGAAAGAGGAGTGTGGGTCTCTGTTCACACACACACACACTCTGCATTTTACAAGAGAGCTCTGTGCAAGGAAATTGTTGAAGGATTTGGGTTGTGGAAAGAGTAGTTTTTATCTTGTGATTCCACACCGATCTGAGTATGTGATTCAATCAATTGAAACAACAACAACAATAACAAGAAAATATTATGTTCCTCTCTCTCTCTCTCTCTCTCTCTTTAAAAAAGGAAAAATATGTGAAAATTATAATGAAAAATTTATGAAAGATAAAAATGTTTCCTATGTAATTTTTATAGAACTAATTTTTTTTCTGGAAATTATAACTTTGGTCTCGTATGTGTCAGAAATGTAAGATTAAAAAAAGTTAGTACCTGCCAATCCCAACCTAGATAGGTTATATTATCCGGATCGCCATAAACTGGTATGGGAAGGCAGTATTGACTCCCGAAGAAAGCAACAACACCTGCATATATTCGGCTTAGTGTATCTTTCCCGTAGGAGGCTCCATTGATTCCACCGCACACCAAATTTACTGGATTAAATATTGGGTCATCGTATTGAGCTGAGTGGGTGTACATGCTGTCCAAGAAGTCTTTGAGCTCCGAGGTGTTGTTCAATGGACTGCAACCCAACGCAAAAATTCGCATTATTTTTTGTCGGTGATGTTAATAGAATGACCCAAAGAATAATTTTCAAAGAAAGTATGGCATACGAGCAAGAGTTGAATCTCTGGCTAAGGATCGAAAGTCCATTCTGCTCTGAGCCAACTTTGTCGATCTCGGACCACGACTTACTTATGGTCTCGTAGCAGCTCTCACTTTCTTCCTGTTGCAAATCATCACAGTTTCATTTCAATTCTTCCTATTTTTTAAATCTTAAAATTGAAAGGTCAAATAAGGCTATTGATATGTCAAGTTTAGAGAAATTCTATTGGCAATAAATTTTTAAACTATTTAAATATATACATATAACTCATTTATAATAATTAAAAGTGTCAGAAAATCACTTTTTTTCTCACAGCATGACAAAAGGATGATGATTTCATACTCTAAAATCTTTCGTAACAACGGAGTAATAGCCTTTATTTTCTGGCACGATATCATCGAAATATAGGATTGGAGCTGATGAGGCCAGAGCACCAAGGGCGATGTGTGGATATTTCAAGCGAAACCACGAGGCAAGCACTGAAAAGTGAAAAAAGAAAAGTAAGAAACAGTAGTATACAAAATTAGATTATTGAAAAATTTTAATGAAGGTTCTATATGTGTGTGTGTGTGAACAAGTTTAAGTTTAAGGGAATGTCTAGTCATATAGTGCATACTTCCTCCGTAAGATCCTCCAACAACAATAACTGGCGAAGTCTCTGCAGATAAATTTTTCTTCACATATAGGAGCACTTCTGCATAATCTGCTAATGCTTGGGCTGAGCTAAAGTAACCGCGAAGACTAACATTTTTGGCAGCCTCACTGGATGATCCATATGGAATTGATTCCCCATAGAATCTATGCTGAGCACATGTAACACACCACACATTAAAAGGAAAGGAGAGGGAGAGAGAGAGAGAGATGACTTGGATTTTCTTGGCCTCACCTCAATGAGAACTTGGAGGGCATTAAACTGAATGGCCAAATCATTGTAAAATGATTCGTAATATAGAGGTTTCTCAAATTCCAAAGGGGCTTCTTCTCCGAAATAAGCGAGGATTGGAGCATTAGCATTTGCACCACCCCAGTACTTGAAGCTAATCACAAATTTTTGTTGAAATGTAGCATAACTCTGTGGCTGATAGTTAAAATGATCAAGTGTTTGCGGGTAGAAAAATGTTTGAAAATCTTCCGAAATAGAAATCCTTTCTGCATCAACTTCTGCATTTTTGTGTTGTTGGAATACTTTTTTCCCTTGAAATGCCCCAAGTCCTGGAATATTAAACTCTCTCGCATAAACACAAGTTGAGGACAACATTAGAAGTAAAGAAAGATAAAAGGACCATTGAAGGCTATTTTTAGAATTTGAAGACATGGTCACGAACTCCTTTGTTTTTGACTGAATTTCTCCTAATTGCTGATAACATATATAGTAAGACAGCCCAGCAATCTACGCATATAGGAAAAAGAAAAATAGTACTTGCCCAATGATAAAGAGTTGAGGAGAAGAAGTTCCAAGAAAAAAGGTTGTACAAGGATCTTGTGGGTGGTGGGTGACAAAAACATATTAATGACCCCATGTAAACTTTCGAGTTTGTCGCGAGTAATATTCTATTAGTTAACAAATTTTGAGTCTCAAGTAATGGTAATATTTCCAAGCAATGAAGTTGAATCGGATAGAGACGGAAGAAACATAGCATAATCAGTCAAATATTATATAATGTTATGAGATAGAAATAAATATTTTAAAAAATTGTAGAGAAAATATTTACTCTTAATTTGTGTAAGGTAGCAGGTTTTAACTTTTATTATGGAGACTAGCACAAATTCCATAGCCAGTTTGGAATCAATTCAACAGATGAAGACTTTTGTTGTTACATAGTTTCTGATTGTCCTAGAATGCATAATCTTGTCAATAGACTCTGCACAGAAAGTAATATGTCCAAAGACTAAAATCCAGGGATCCATTTTTTTCTTTTTTCTAGAACATTAAACATCAGTTGAGAAATCATCTTTTACTTACCGGAAAACCAAGCAAAAAAAAAAGAAGAAGACATTTTCACTCGTATGAGCTAATGTTAACAATCTATGTGTCTAGGATTTTGGAAGAAAATTACAAAGGTGGCTTTTGTGGTCTAATATGGCATGTGACTTCATTTTTCTTCTATCTCGTAAGTCACATCATTTCTTCTTTCCAAATATCATCACCTCTATTTCTCTCTCCATCACGTTCTCTCTTTACCTCCCGGTCAAATCGCCAAGGAAAAAAATCCTAATACTCCTTGCTCAAGGACTTTTTAATCACCTTCGTAAAATAAACATGAAAAGAAAAGAAAGAAAGAAAGGCTTTTGGGGAATGAAAGTGCATTGTCTCTGGCCATGCCATAGTTTCAAACGTAACAGCAATGGAGTACAGTGTGAAGGATGTTTTAATGGTGCAACTTTAGCACAAAGCTTTTCTGTGCTGATATTTTTATATAATTCCTTGCAATGGTCCAATCCAATGCTCTTCACTGCTGATTCTGAAAATTTGAGGGCCGTGACATTAGCACAAAGCTTGATCCTCAAATACGCTGACCCAATTTCTTATGGGCAAAGTCTTGAATCTTTTGAGCAGATGATATTTTAATGCATTAAATTTTTGCATACTTCAAGTCTCACAACATGCATAATAGTAATGACATGCAACTACATTGAAAACGAAATAATAATAAAAAAAATCTCTTAAAATTGTGATGATCTCTTTATATGTGGTTATAAATTATTCCAAAATTTTTCACAAATTTTGAGATCAGTCGTGGATTGCCATAGACTTACTTTTCTTCTAATTATCTCATAGAACAATTAATACTTGAAAATGAAATGAATGATGGAATGCTTTTATTATTAAGCCATTTGAGATTGGGTTGAAATTTTGAGATCAGATTGACGTGCTTTTCTTTATATGTGCATACGTTTTTTGTGACTAATTAAAAGAAAAGTCTTGTCTATAACAATCTACATCATATCTCAAAATTTGTGAAAAATTTTAGAATGATTTATAACCACATATAAAAAAAATGATCCCAATTTTAAAAGAATTTATTATTATGATTATTTCTTTTTCAATGTAGTTGCATGTCATTGTTATTCTACATGTTGTTGCGAGACTTTGGAGTATGCAAAGATTTAATGCACTAAAATATAAAATGAGAATAAAAATTAAAGTTAAAGGAATATATAAAATGAAATTTTGATTGTTATAAAAGATATAAAATAAAAAAATTCAGTTGAATAGTTTGAAAGAAAAATTAAATAATGATGAATAAATGGGTATATTCCTTCTATTGTCACAAGTTCAAGAAAGGCCATTCTCATGATAGGATATTTATCAAAGAGGTAGATGACAAAGAGTAAACAATCAATTTTCTAGAATTTTTAAAATAAAATATCCATTATCAGTAAAAATTTGAAAAGAAAAAAAAGAGTATAGAATTCATAAATATGCATACTACAAAAAAAAAATAAATAAAAAATATAATATTTCATTGATTGCTGAACATCTTCCATTTCTTTAATTTTTATTGATTGCTGAACAAATAAAAAATATAATATTTCATATATATATATATATATATATATATATATATGCATACTACAAATCATTAAAAATTAAACATATCAAATTATGAAAATTAAAATTATCGATGAAAAATTGTAAAAAAAAAAAAAAAAAAAAAGAAAGTGATAGAATTGATGAATTGATGGCTAATAATAGGTGATTTTTCCTTGTTACCCATCCCAATTGACTTTCTCCATCTCGTTTAAGTACATGATGAATTGATGGAATAAAGCTAGCTTCTTGCAAGCCAGAGATTTCATACTGATGAACAAATTACAGAAGGGTACGGCCATCTTCTTGTTTATGAACAGAGTGCCTTGTCATTAAGTTGTTTGAGTATTCTGGTGCATTGAATTTTTGTTGGAAATTATACAGCCAAACATATTTAGGTGGGAGCTGAATTAATTTTCAATTTAGGTGTTGCAGAAGGTGAGCTTACCTTTAATATTCTCTTCCCCATCTACGCTTTTCCCAATTATTTGGCTTCCATCTTCGCTTTCCCAACATAGGCCTCTTTGGTGTGCATTCCCAATTGAGAAATGTACGGATGTAACACCAATTTTTAAAAATAAATTAAAATAATATAAATTAAAAAAATATTCCAAACATAACCTATCCATGTCCAATTTTCAAAACTCGACATACAATGTCAAGTTTTAAAAGCTTGACATGATTTAAAATAGGGCATGTCGAGTATTTAAAACTCGACATGCTCATACGCTAAATCCCGAAACCTCTCTTCTTTCTTCTTTCTTCTCCCTTTCTTTCTTCTTCTGCTTCCTCCTTCTCCTCTGCCGCGGCGCTCGCCTTCTTCTTCTCTTCTCCTTCCTTCTTTGCTGCATTTTGACATTGTTGAGCAAAACCTCAACCTTGGGTGACTTGATTCTACATCACAGAACCTCCTACACGCAGAGGCACTTCAAAATCCAAAGGTAATTTTTAAAATGTGTTTTTCGATCCGTTTAATTTAAAGTATTTTTACGATATATCTTAAGTTAATTGAAATATTTTTGTTGAATAATTATATGTTAACAAGTTTTTTTTTTTTTTGAAAAAATGACGGATATAGTGAGACTGTTATGTTATAGTAATGGTGAAATTGTGACGGGTGAGAATAGAGTTAGTTATGACCGTGAATCTTCAAAATTGATTAGGATAAAGAAAAATGTATGTTGATATTCGTGATATGTAAGGGTCTTAGAATAAATTCAATGAAACAATATGTGTAGATTTTTCATCGTTGTCCTATGTCGTACATGCAAGGAGGAAATGTACGGTACGAATTGGTGCCGATTTGTGATGATGATGACGTTTTGAACTTGATGAAATTTGCGGTGAGTATGAGAATAGGTACCATGCATGAGTTGTATATAAACTCATTCAATGGTGGAACGTCCGTACAACAAGATTGTGATTATACGGATGACTATCCACATATGAATCTCGAGTGGATTTTGCTATCACAGATATGGAGAATGATGTTGATGAAGAAGAAATAGCAGAAGAAGAAACGGAAGAGGAGGCGGAAGAAGATAATGACGATGATGAAGAAGATGACGGCGATGTTGGTCGTGGTAGTGATCCTAGTGTTGCAAACGAGTTAATGATCGGATCTCCTCAGTCCCTAGACCCATTGGTAGTAGTCGAAGATGTGCCTATGGCGGAATGGACGACTCAATTCCTTTCATGACTATCGCACCCGGAGGTGATGATTATGTAACTTTTGAACAAATTGTAGATTTACAAGCAATAGCTAGATTTTCAATGATAAATTGAAGAAGGGGATGTAATTTGAATCAAAGGAGCAACTGATTCATACTGTCAAAATGGACCATATGGAGCATCACTATCAATTTCATATTGGAAGATAAACTCCTACACTTTGGACAGCGATATGTACTTAAAGGGATGAAGATTGTAGGTAGAGATTGCATGCACGTAAAACAAGACTAGTTGGTATCTTTGTGATAATTGTTCTTGAGGGACCGCACACATATCTTAATGTTGGGTTGACATAGGATCATAGGCGGTTAGATTCAAATTTTATGGCCCGACATTTTTTCAACCATGTAAGGAAAGACCCAAGTGTGAAAGTTTCTTTCCTCCGAACCATTATGACTGAGAGAACAACGTATGCAGTTTCTCATAGAAGAGTTTGGGCTGCGAAGAGAAGAGCTATAGAAATGGTATACGATGATTGCTACACTATGTTGTTTTAGATAGGGAGGGTTCCATTTGCTTAATTTCATATCGACACGAAGGGATAAGAGCAACTGTTGCTCATCCGAGATTTGGATGGTCACTTCCCAATGCTGTGTGGCGATTTTGCATGCATCATGTTGCTAGTAATTTCAATATGCATCACAAAAATCAAGTTTGTAAGAGAGTTGCTACTGTTGCTACATTACAACCACAACATAAGAAATTTGATTTATATATGACGATAAATGAGATAAAAGAAGATACTCCTGATTATTTTGTAAACATTGCCCCTTAACAATGGACCCTTTCTCATGATGGTGGCTTTTGTTTTGGGTATATGACAACCAATATAAGTGAAAGTTGTAATGTCGTGCTAAATGGTACAAGAAATCTACATGTTTATACTTTGCTACTTAAAACTTTTTATAATTCAGTGAACTACTTAGATACTTGAATGGGTGAG
This sequence comes from Dillenia suffruticosa, assembly GCA_033439265.1. Taxonomy (NCBI): domain Eukaryota; kingdom Viridiplantae; phylum Streptophyta; class Magnoliopsida; order Dilleniales; family Dilleniaceae; genus Dillenia; species Dillenia suffruticosa. The sequence continues at coordinate 15,898,552 of JAVTVX010000008.1, read as the reverse complement.
GCGAAAACGAGAATGGTAAGAGGAGAGCGATACACAAAGTATGCCTCTGCCATACTAAGAAGATAGATGAATACTACTAACATCCATACAGTTGTCTCTTTTACGATAGAGAATGTGATCTTTGAGATTGAAATAGGTTATAAACAAACACGATATGGCCACAAGAGTGGTAACAGATAGATTGTGGATGTGAAAAATGAACATTGCACACGCAAAAAATGGCAAACTTATAGAATTTCTTGCTTGCAGGCAATCGCTGCAATAACACGGAAGATGATTAATGTGCATATGATCGTCAGGAAATGGTATACATGGAAACAACTTAGAGTGTATGAGTATCATTTTGTATTGGTAGGAGACACATCCAGATGGCCCGTGGGTTCGTATCCAACTATCATTTCCGATGTATCACCTAGACGTGAGAAAGGAAGACCTAAATCATCTCGATATCATAACGAGATGGATTTTTTAGAATCATCTTAACGGACATCATGTGGGAGTTGTAGTGCAGGAGGTCATAATAGGAGAAGATGTACTAAGAAAATTAGATGTGCTCTTTGTAGCAGAAAGGGCCACAATCGAAGATATTGTCTAATCCAATCGTATTATGATTGATTGTATTTGTATTTTAATTATAATTCTTATATTTGTTAGTGTACCGGATATCGTGTATTTGTTAAACTTTTGTATTACTTGTCTTTCTTGTATTTGTAAATGCACATTCCACTTATTAAGTGTTATGTTGATATTCATCTTAAAGTAACTTATACATTAACTGAGTGTTGATATTTATATTTGTTTTGAAGTTAATTGAATGTTGATATTTATACTCGTCATTATACTGTTATCTTAATGAATTTTTTTTTCATAATATCATAGATGGATCTAGAACCTACAGAGCCGAGTCTTCTACGCTTACAGCGACGTCACCATTCTTCGAGGGTTTGGGAGGGAAAGGACACGACCAGATGGCTCACTTGCCATCGACGTGAGGTCATGCTATGCCGTTGGGAGTATGGTCACATCAACTGTGATTTATTCAGTTGGATTGGCATTTTATTACAGCCATAGTGGAGCGGTGGAGATAGGAGATGCACTCGTTTCATCTCCCGCACGGTGAGCTCACTATCACCTTTCAGGATATAGAGGTACTTGTAGCCTTACTTATAGATGGGCATCCCATAGTAGTTAGGACGATAGGAGTTTCGTGGGGTGATGTGTGCGAGAGATTACTAGGTATTAAACCTCCACGGTTTGCGTTTAGGGCTTACACGTTGAGCATGACATCGTTGTCTAAGATTTTTGTTTAGTTGTCCGATGAAGTAGATGATATACATATTATACAATAGATACAGATATACATTTTACTATTGATAGGGGGTGTGCTATTTTGTGATAAAACAGTATATTTTATATATTTACAGGATTTATTGTTGTTAGGGGATTTAGAGATTTCGGGAGCCTATAATTGGGGGTCTATGTACTTTGTATATTTGTACTGACAGTTTTGTATTGTCATGCATGCAAATTCACATGAGATTGGTGGGCCACTAGTGTTGTTACAGATTTAAGGGTGGGAGCGGTTTCCTTACATAACTCTGATTAGATGATCTTTGCACATTGAGAAGGATGGTCCACTCGCTTTGCGGTGGAAGGTGGAGTTGGATGTTATTACACTCCCTACACATGTGGTGTCAATGTATGGGGAGACATTTGATAGGCAGTCAATCGATTAGGTCGTTTGGGTCCCATACATTAAGGAGTTACTGTTATCTCTCCCTGACTACTGTTACAAGGGGAGGGACATTTGACACGCATGGATCCATTGATCTGTTTTAGTGTAGTGGAATGACACTTCTCTTATAGAGTGATCCGATAGTATGGAGCATTTCAATCTATTCCTATTCATTGTGACACTCAGGATCAACTCCACGTTATGAGCACAAGAGATGTATTAAAGGTCGATTAGTCGGTGGAGTATGCAGCTTACGTAGATATTCGGACTCATCGACATGACCATAGTTTCGCTTGACACTTCCTTCGGACCTGTCCTCCATCCTGCCTACTCTGTCTGGATTCGCATCATCTCCTGCTGATTCGTTGGTCATTGAGGAGCTTGTTTGAAGATTACCTACCAGCAATTAATTGGAAGTCCATATGATGAAATTTACAATTTTATTTAACTCTCAAAAAGATAAAAATATAATTAAGAATAAATTTTGGTAAAGGTTGGAAATTCACGCATGACTAGGAAGCAAGATATCACTTGAAAGAAAAGAAAAATGATAGTCCTATGCTGGTCTTACAGTCCTATAATGACTTTGTTTTAAAGCTTGTAAATAAGAATTAATTTGTGAATTTAGAGGTTTTTGAACTTATATCACAAGCAAATATCCGAAGTAGAGTTTTCAAAATTATTAATTGTTGAACTTATATATCATTGCTTGATAAATTATATTTGTTTCTCAAATAAAGGAAGCTTACATAATTCATATATTATGTTTCTCAAATAAAAGAGTAAACAATCTAACGCATGACCAGAACTAGCATAAATTTTCCAATTTGAGGTGACGTGGATAGCAGTAACTAGGAACCTTTATTTGTTTTAATATGGACTGAGTCTGGCGGCTAAAAGAAGATTTTTTAGTTCTAAAAAATTGATTGTTTACCCTATCATCTGCCTTTTTGATAAATATCCTAGACAATAGAAGGAATATATCTATTTATTCATCATTATTTAATTTTTCCTTTAAACTATTCAACATAATTTTTTTTATTTTATTTTTTTTATAACGATAAAAAATTTATTTTATATATTCCTTTAATCTTAATTTTTATTCTCATGTAATTTTATTTTTTTATAGTTTCTTAATATTTTATTTTCTCTGCCATCTCTCTTAACACAACACAGCCAACCTTATGGTATATTTGATATACAAATCATATTTTTCATTTAATACTCTATTAAACAAGCGGATCACATGGACATATGGACCTAGACATGCGGTCGGGTGAAGAACATATGGATCAAAACTTTTGGGAATATGACAGGTTTATAAAAAATTAGAGATGAATAATTTTCTTATAACAAATTTTAGTGACAAATTTTAATCGTTGCAAAAACGATTTGCAACATACTGTTTTGCAACATAAATTTTTTTGTTGCCGAATCGTGGCAAAGACATTTATGGACAAATTTGTTGTCAGAAACACCCCTAGCTAAAAACTAAATTGTACTCAAAAGACATTGAATTATATAAAAATTATAAAATTTAGTTCTAATTCTAACTTTTCTTTTTTGGATGTAATCTACATAAATTAATAATAGTTGCATAAAAAATGAAAATTTATAAATCAACAAAAGTATTCAAAATAAACTGCATAAATATTCATGAATCTTACTTAATTTCTTTATAAATGATACTAGATAACAATTTCTAAATTATTTTATTTCAATGATTTTTAATATTGAAATTATTATAATTGTTTTGTTGTTGTAACTATTATTTATTTAAGATTTAATTTCATTTTAAATGTTGGGGTTAAAATTGACCAACATATATATGCAAGTAATAGAATATCTATTGTAAGAAGGCAAATGTCTATCTATAAGAAAAATTAAAACTAATGTCTTTATTTATAATAATAGAGACATGAGCGATGGAAGTTCATTTAATCTCATTGCTTTTAAAAACGAATAAGAATCAACTAATAGGATATAATTCAAGAAAAAAGATAAATTAACACTACAAGAAAATATGTCATCAACGATAAAAAATTATCTATCGGTAATAGTGACGGATTAACGTCGGACAGAATACGAAAAAATTTACGACGAATTAGCAATGGAAATTAGTGATGGAAATATTTCCATCGCTAATCCGTCACTATAGTGGTCCACTGTAAAAAAAAAATTATAAATCTATCAGCGACGAATTACTTATGAAATTTTTAGCGACGAAAAATTTCCGTCGTTAATCCGTCAGTGTCTTGGTGAAAAAAAATATATATATATATATATGTACAGCCATCAGCGACGCATTAGCAATGGATTAGTGATAAAAAATTTAGCGAAAGATTAGCGACAGAAATTTTAGCGACGGAAGTTTTATTGACGAATTAGCGATGGATTTTTTTATTTATTTTTATAATTTTTATTTAATAATTATTTTTATTTTTATTTTTATTTTATATTGTACAAGAATAATATTATTTTATTTTATTTAAATTTTTTATTATTTTATTTTAAGCTAAAATTTTATTATTTTATAATAAATTATCATTTTATATTATTTTATTATTATTAAAAAATATGAGGTAAAGATAACAAATAAAAATAAAAGGAATATGGTAAGATATCTCACTGTAGTCTGGTAGTTGTGTAGCTTTTAATATTTTACGCATGCTAGGGTTCGAACCTCGCTAGAGACGACTGGAGGTATTTTTCACAAATTAAAGGAAGCGGGCGGGAGGGCGGGTGGGTTTGCAGGTACAGGTAGGTAGGCGAGCGGGTGGGTTTGCAGGCATGGGTAGGCGGGCGCATGCTGGCGGGTTCGCAGGAACGAGGCGCCCGTGAGCACCTGACGGTGTAGGCTGGGCGCGTGTGTGGGTACGTGCGCGAGTGATGGCGCGTGGGGGTGCGCGTGGTGGCGTGTGTGTGATTGAGGGTTCTAGAATCAGTGATGGAAAATATCCACCGCTGATAGTGAATTATAAGCGACAGAGTTTTTAGCAACGGAAAAATTCCGTTGCTAAATCGTCATTGATATTTTTTATTTATTTTCGTCTATTAGCGATGGATTAACAATAGATAGTTAAGCGATGGATTTTTTCCGTAGCTAATTCGTTGCTGATATTTAGCGACGGATAGTATTCCGTCTATAATATTTAGCAGGGTGGTTTTCAGTGACAGATTTAGTGACGAAAAAAATCCGTTGCTAATGTCCTTTAACGACGAATTTTTTACTTTCAGCGACGGATATTCTTGTCGCTGATGACATGTTTTCTTGTAGTGTAAGACCAGTTGTTTAGGCGCAATATATTGGCAAAGTCTTGAATCTTTTGAGGGGTTGATGTTTTAATGCATTAAGTATTTGTATATTCCAAATCTTGCAATGTGTAGAATAGCAATGGCATGCAACTTCATGGAAAAAGAAATAATAATAAAAAAATCTCTTAAAATTTGGATGATCTCTTTCCATGGGGATATAAATAATTCCAAAATTTTTCACAAATTTTGAGATCATATGTGGATTGTCATGGACTTACTTTTCTTCTAATTATCTCAAAGAACAATTATGACTTGAAAATGAAATGAATGATGGGATGCTTTTCTTATTAAGCCATTTAAGATTGGGTTGAAAATTTTGAGATCAGATTGACATGCTTTTCTTTATATGTGCATATGTTTTTTGTGACTAATTAGAAGAAAAGTCTAGCGTATGGCAATCCACATCTTATCTCAAAATTTGTGGAAAATTTTGGAATGATTTATAATCACATATAAAGAGATCATCCCAATTTTAAGAGATTTTTTTTATTATTATTTCTTTTTCAATGAAATTGCATGTCATTGTTATTCTACATGTTGCGGGACTTGGAGTATGCAAAAACTTAATGCATTAAAATATCAACTCATCAAAAGATTCAAAACTTTGTCCATATGTTACACTCAAAATAGTCTTCCTTGCCGCCCACATGTTACTCAATAATAAACAAACTACTTTCCCAGTATGTCTTAGAAGATCGAATCAAACATGATCATAAAAAATATACCAAAGTAGCAAACATTTATTCATTATCTTATAACATTGTCACAAGTCACATTAGGCACCATTGAAGGGACTCATACAGTGAGGAGGCAGAGATTTTCGTAATAAAAACTCACTCAATTTCCTTTGTTGGTCATCTGTAGCACATGTGGTATGAAATACAAGCTATGGTGGAAAAAACTCTCTGTACTTCTTGTACAAGAGCGTATGTCTTTTCCTTTAATAAAACCACCACATGGATCTTAGCTCAAACACTATTACACAAGCGTTTAGCCCAAGTTGTCAATGGCTCACTATCCGTAGCGCTTCATTAGAAACTTGCATCCAGCTTTTAACCAAGCTTACATAATTGTGGGCTATCATGTTTGGTCTATTGATCAGACCTTATCTTGACTCATATTAAGATGACTTTTCTAGTATTACACCCATCTTGACTTCATTAGTGCATTCAACGGCTCACAAGTCAAGAGTGTAAATAAGTCTCATCTGTACATGCTCTCACAGCACTCTAGGCGGTCACTTATATGAGAGAGTCAACCTTATACTTGGCGACATACTCATCGGTGCTAATTCATGATACTCCGAATCATTTGTATAGTCTATTGCCGCTCGACTATCGCAATTGATCCTTACGGGTATCGAGGCATTGACAACTATTCACAAATTTTTCAAGAATCTTTTAAGCCAAATAGCCTCCTGGATAGCTGTTGCACATGCAACAAACTTAACCTCCATAGTGGATAATGCTATGCAAGTCTATTTCTTGCTACTCCGAGATATAACGCCGTTATTTAGCAAGAACACATATCGTGATGTGGATTTTCTTTCATCTAGGTCACCACTCAAATTTGCATCAGTGCAATCTACCAAATGTAGTTTATTACCCTGATAGCACAGAGCATAATTAGTGGTACCTTTCAAATATCTCAATATCCTCTTTACTGCTCGCCAATGAGCTGCTCCGGCATTTGACTGATATCTGCTTGCCAATCTAACTGCATAGCAAATATCAGAATGAGTACACATCATGACATACATTAAGCTTCCTATAGCACTTGCATATGGAACTCTTTCCATAGATTCAAAATATTGAGGAGTCTTAGGATACATTTCTTTACCAGAAGTTTCGCCTTTTGCAATTGATGTATCAATAGATTTGCAATCAAATATTTGAAATCGTTCTAAGATTTTTAAAATATAAAATTATTGCGATAAAGCAAAAAACTTTTCTAAACTATTTCTGTGGATTTTCACACCAAGAATGTAAGTTGTTTCACCCATATCTTTCATTTCAAAATTTGAAGATAACCACTTTTTGATAGTAGTAATAATATCCAAATTATTTCAAGCTAATAAGATATCATCCATATAAAATGACAATAACATAAAGTTATCTTCTAACTGCTTTATATAAACACAATGGTCCTTCTCAATCATCGTAAACCCATATGTAACTATGACTTGATGAAATTTTAAATACCATTGTTTGGATGATTGTTTAAGACCATAAATTGATTTTTGGAATTAGCAAACTTTGCGCTCCTGATTTTTAACAATGAAACTTACAGGTTAGTCCATGTAGATTTTCTGATCCAATTCTCCACTAAGAAAAGCAGTTTTAACATCCATTTTGTCCAATTCAAGATCCAAATGGATAACAATAGCAAGAATAAGACGTATTGAAGCAAACCTTACAATGGGGGAAAAAGTTTCTCATTGTCTATATCTTCCTCTTGGGTATAGCCCTTAGCAACCAAACGTGCCTTGAATTTGCCAATAGTTCCATCTGCTTTACGTTTGATCTTGAGAACCCATTTGTTCCCAATAGGCTTACGTCCTGAAGACAAATCAACCAAGTTCTAGAACTGATTTGATTTCATAGACTCTATTTCCTCTTTCATTGCCTTTGTCCATTCTGCCTTATTAATTGAAGAAATAGCTTCCTCAAATGTTTTAGGATCATTTTCATCATATGGAGATATCATAAAAGTTTCTCCTTCAATCTCAAAACGACGATGCGGAATACTTTTACTAGTATATCTCCGCAATTGAATTTCCCATGAAATTGAATCATTTAATAGAATTTCGCTCCTACTAGGTTCAAGAGAATTAATTATCTCATCATCTCTCGCTATTGAACTACGTGGAACGCTAATACCATTAGATTCTTGCATTTCATATAATGAAAGATCCTTATCAATTTCACTTCTCGAAAGGAAATTCATTTTTCAAGAATGTATCATCATTGACTCTATCTCAGTTACACTTTCATCCTCATGTTCCCTAATAATACATATCCCTTTGAATGTTTTTTTTTGTACTATACTAACCGGTATCCGAAACCATATTCTGACAAATCTGGTTTGGGATTTACAGTGGCCTATTAAGGGGGCTACCCTCCTAACGTAGTTTTTTTCATACCCAAGTCGCGAGTTGAACTTGGAAACTTGGTTAAGGGAACTAGTGTCACATCTCACTAGACCAACTGTCCATTAATTATCCCTTTGAATGTTCAGAGTATCTAATAAAGACACTTTTTTTCTCTAGGACCCAATTTTCCATATTTATGGTTTGGATCATGAACATATACTGCTGACCCCCAAGGCCGCAAACCACTTAGATCAAGCTTTCGACCTGTCCAAAGTTTATAGGGAGTGGAAGTAACTAATTTAGAGGGTATATAGTAAAGTATATAGGCAGCAGTCAACAAAGTATCTCCCTAATAAGAGATTGGCAAATTCGTTTGCGTCATCATTGACCTAACCATGTCCAACAAGGTTTTATTCCTCTGTTCTGCAACACCATTTTGTTGCGGAGTACCAGGAATAGTGAGCTGTATGATTATCCCTTTTTCATCCATAGATCCTTAAATTGATGTGACAGATACTCATGTCTACGATTTGTCCTCATTGCCTTAATCGTTTTGTTAAATTGATCCTCAACCAATTTCAGATATAGTCTAAAGCAATCCAATATGGGAGATAAAATAAATATAACCAAAATGACTAAAATCATCAATGAAAGTGATGAAATAGGATACTTCATACCTTGCTTTCACATTTATTGGACCACATATATAGAATGGATTAATTGTAATGGAAGATCTGCTATGATTCTCTTACCAAGTGGCTTTTTTGTTGCTTTTCTTGCTAAACAATGCTCACATATCCGCAAATTCACTTTTGAGACATTGTCCAAAAGTCCATGTTTGGCTAGTTTGTGCATTCTTTCTTGCCCAATATGGCCTAGTCTAGTATGTCATATATTTGCATCTATATTATGGCCATTAGATGATGCAATCAAAGAAAAGCAACTATCATGATTTTCATTATTTTGTACTATATCTAGTACAAGAAAATCATTTACAAGGTGCGTAGAACCAACACATTCAGTTTCAAGATAAATATATGTAGCATTACTATGAAAGTTCAAGTTAAAACCCAAACGCACGAGGACAGTAACTGACACAAGGTTATGTCGAATGTTTGGTGCGTACAAAACATCATGTAAGAACAAGGTGTGACCACCTTCAAAAGATAATTTGCAAATACCAATGCCTTTTATAACAACTTTGGCATTATTTCCTACATATATCTACTTCGAATCAACTGGGATTCGATGATATTCGACAAATGATCCTCTGTTTCTAACTATATGGTCTCTTGCTCCTAAATCAAAAGTCCAAAAATGATTCGATTCATCGAGTATAATAGTGCTAGAAACACAAACAATATATGACAAAGGTTCAAGCAATACCTTTTTAGGCTCAGTGTATTCACGAGCATAGTGGCCCAATTTGCCACAATTATAGCATACTTGATTGCTCTTATCCTTTTTCTTTCCTTCATCACGCTTACTTCTCTTACGGCCATTAATTTGGGTTTTCTTGAAATTTGGAGTACTTTTCTTGAAAAATCTCTTATTCTTTTTATGTTTGGAGTCAAATACCCTGTTTGAGCTGTACTCAGCAACATAAGATAGTCCGGAAGATCTGGCTGCCTCTAGGCACTCATCTTCCAATTCAGTATGACTCCTAACATCCTCAAATGTTTTAATAGTAGGATTGTGAGTCATATTCATTTTCATCGGTTCCCAACTTTAAGAAAGCGATCTAATGACAGCTCGTATTTGCTATAATATATGTCTAGCAGATTTCAACTCATTAATCATGCTTGACATTTCTCTCAGATGTTGTTTCATCGAGTGATGTTGTTTTTTCACATATGTGTCAAACTTTATTACAAACTGTCTCAGCTTAGTTGATGAAATCACTCCAAACTTTGCCTTTAAAGCATTCCACATTTCACGTGCTGTTTGGTTTATTCAAACTCAATCATCAGATTATATTGCATACAGCTTAACAATCTAATGCGAGAATAACTATTTTCTTTTTCCAAATCCTATATGCTTCGTGATCTTTTTGCTGTTGAAGAGTATCACCAAACTTTACTTCTTCCATAGTATGATGCAGAGTTTCTCTTCCACAGTGTGATGTAAAGTTTCTAAACATTCTTGTTCTTCAAGAATGTACTGAACTCTTCAATGTTAAATATCGAAATTATCGCCATTCAGTTTCTCACCTTTATTTAATTCGGTCACTATGTTTTTTGTTACAATAACCATCTTCTTTATCTCTATAACGTATATAGACATTAGCACAAAATATTTATTAGTACTGGAACACGTTAACCGTAATATATCATTGAAATAATATTTTCCAAATATAGATAGTACAAGATCGAAAGTTCGCATAACTCTCAATCATCTCTTGAAAACTAAGATGTCTAAATAAACTTATCTTAACATATATGCGCTAAATCCTAGGGTTGGAGATCTCAACTCAACCATTCCATGCTCCCACTTGAATAAAGATCCCGCACATATGGCGTAAGCATGCATATATCTCACATATCAAAGTATGCACAGCAAACATGCATAGACATATGCATAAATATTCATGCAGATAAACAGTTCGCAGAAAAAACATATTTTCTTGAATTTTTATCTAATTAATTTCAATTTCATCCAAGAGCATGAATAATAATAAATTTCAAAAAACTTTCACAAACAATGTTTGAGTTGGATTTTTCCATGAAAATTTACATGTAAGTTCATTATCATGGAAAAAATATGCATGCAAGATTTCGGTAAATGACAGTTCATTCAAGCACGAGCTCAATTACCTATAGCTCTAATACTAATGAAGGAAGACATGACAACATCAGACAAGGATTCAAAACATAAAACGGGTCACCTCTTGTCCAATGTCCAACTACGTAGCGAAATCCAGATTGAATGCTTGCCTGAATCACGTGCTCTTTTGGTCGGCATGGAATCATAGAATGGAAACCACACACGATTCACAACCCAAGTCCTTTTGATAATTTTCTTACAAAGAGCTCTAATGGAGGATGATTTTTGTACTAGAAAAGCAAAGACTCGTAGGTTCTTTTTCAAGCTCGAGAGCTTTTTCTTACTTTCTCCTCTTCTTTTTTTTCTCAATCTTATTGTCTTAAGTTCCTCTCAAGTTCTTACTCAAGACCTTACTTCCAAGCTTCCCCTGAAGCTTATATTTATAGCCTCCTGAGGCTTCTCTCAGAAACCACCCTAAGCTTCTCTCAGAAGCCACCTGAAGCTTCATCTATAAGCTTAATGAAGTTTCTCTTAGAAGCTATTTGAGGCTTCTCTTAGAAGCTATCCCAAAAGCTTCTCTCAGAAGCTTTTTTGAAGCTTCTCTTGTAAGCATCTCAAGGCTTCCCTTGGAAGCTTCGTGTGACAAGCTTCCATCGGAAGTTTCCTGAGGCTTCTATAAAAAGCTTTAAGCTGGGACAGTAAAGGAAGTGAGTTGGTCTCGGATTGATCCATCATGGACGTAATTTTAACTCGACTCATTGCAAAGACTTCCAACACTTTCTGATTCCCATTCTCATATTATTGCAAATGATTTACCTTTTTTTCATTTTGTATATTATTCGAAATAAATTTACTTTCTTCAAACATTACAATTTTTTAATTTTAGATTACTAATAAATATATTACTCAAGAAAAAATATTTTTTGCATTGCGTATCATACTTCGTCTGAAAGTATTTTCTAAATCCACCTCTGCAATGGAGATACTTCTACACCTGAGTAGCATCCTTGCACTACAAAATTAGAGCATTGAGGTGACGGTAACATTTATAGGCGGTGACATGTAGCGACCGTTTTTTATGGCGTATAGCAACACTTGTGACGAAACCGTAGGAAAATATATATATTTTACGACGGTATAATATTATTCGTTAGGAAAAGTTTAGCAATCGTCAGTAACGGTTAGATAACCGTTTGTAAAAAGCGATGTTGAATTTTTACTGTTATTATTTGTGGTCAGTAAATATAACACTTTTAGGGACGATTTGAAAACAGTCAGTATATGACCGTTTTTATTGTCTATCTAACCTACCGTCTGCATAGATTCTATATTTATGCTAACTCATATATTATACAGTCTTTAAAAACTATATTCAATTCAGATACTTATTTTTTATGGCCAATAAATAAGGCATAGTTTTAGAAACGATTTGAAAACAATCTCGATATGAGTACTTCTACTCACTAGTTAAGCATATCGTCTTCATAAGTTTCACACAAATCTAATGATTATTATTTGTGATTAGTAAATATGACAAAGGTTTAGAGACGGTTTGAAAATTATCTCTAAATAACTCTTCTTTACTATCTAGTTAACCATATCATGGATATAAGTTGTATATCTATACTAACTTATTCATTGTATAGTTTTTAAAACTTATGTTCAATTCTGACGATTATCATTTGGGGTTAGTAAATATGGCAAAGTGTTGGGACAGTTTGAAAACAGTTTCGATTTGACTTTTTTTACAGTCTAGTTAAACATACCAGTTTCGTATGTTCTATTCAATTCTGACAATTATTATTTGTGATCAGTAGATATGGTAGAGTTTTAGGGACTGTTATTTAACTATCTTTATATGTCTATTATTTACTATCTAGTTAACCATACCGTTTGCATACGTTCTTCATCTATCGTAACTCATATTTTTTCCAGTCACTAAAAGTTATATTCAATTGAAACGTTCATATTTTGTTGTTAGTAAATATTACAGAGTTTCAGAAAAGATTTGAAAACAGTCTCGATATGACTACTTTTACTCATTACTTAATCATATCGTCTTCATAAGTTTCACTCAAATCTGACGATTATTATTTGTGATTAGTAAAAATGACAGAGTTTTATAGACGGTTTGAAAAATATATGTAAATAACTCTTTTTTACTATCTAGTTAACCATATCGTAGACATAAGTTGTATATCTATGCTAACTTATATATTGTACAGTATTTAAGACACATGTTCAATTCTGACACTTATCATTTGTGGTTAGTAAATATGGCAGAGTTTTAGAGACGATTTAAAAATAGTCTCGATATGACTCTTTTTATAGTCTACATAAACATACCAGTTTTTTAAGTTCTATTCAATTCTGACAGTTGTTATTAGTAGTTGGAAGATATAGTAGAGTTTTATGGACTGTTATTTAACTATCTTTATATGTCTATTCTTTACTATCTACTTAACCATACCCGTCTGCATAAGTTTTTCATATTTCCTAACTCATATATTATGCAGTCATTAAAAGTTATATTCAATTGAAACGCTAATCTTTTATGATTAGTAAATATGTCAGAGTGTCTCGATAAGACTATTTTTGATTGCTACTTAAGCATATTGTCTTCATAAGTTGTACTAAATTCTGACTGTCATTATTTGTGATAAGTAATATGACAGAGTTCTAGAGATAGGTTGAAAAATGTCTCTATATGACTCATCTTTTACAATCTAGTTAACCATACCGTCGAGATAAATTCTATATCTATGCTAACTTATATATTGTACAGTATTGAATACATATGTTCAATTTTGACGCATATCATTTGTGACTAGTAAAAATGATAGAGTTTTAAGGACGGTTTGAAAAATAGTCTCGATATTTTCCTTTTTTCTGTCTACTTAAGTATACAAATTTTATAAGTTTTATTCAATTGTAAGAGTTTTTATATGGAGTTTGAGGGACGGTTTGAAAACGGTCACTATATGACTATTTTTATTATCAACCTAACCAAACTGTCTGTATGAATTCTATATCTATATGAACTCAAATATTATACAGTCTTTAAAAGCTATGCCCAATTCAGACGTTTACCTTTTGTAGTAAGTAAATATGCAGAATTGTAGAGACGGTTTGAGAACATTTTCATTATGACTATTTTAACTCACTACTTAAGCATATCGTTTTCATAAGTTCTACTCAATTCTGATAGTTATTATTTTTGATGACTACAAGAGCTTCGAAGTTTAATTTGTCATTTTGTAGTGTGATCACTAGTATTTTAAAAAGTGTTGGGATAAGTTTAATAAAAGAAAATAGAGTGGAACTAAGTTTTAGGGATAGAAGTATAAATCTACGAATGCTACAAAGAGCACAATGGATTTTGCAAGATGATGTGTGGGTTCATCTGAAGAACAGATTTCTTAGGGAGGATAGGGAAGAAGAAGCAAGGAATGAAGAAGAATTGAATGAAGGAGGAATTGGTAACGAAGCTGAAGAAGAAGAAGAAGAAGAAGAAGATCAAGGGAATGAAGGAGGAGATGGGAATGAAAATGAAGGAAACGAGGAAGGAAATGGAGGATGGAATGACTACCATCGGAATGCCAATGACGAGGCAAGGTGGAATGATTTGTTTCAATATATTTATGGTCTGAAAACAGACATTGGCATGCTTAATGAGCAAGTTGGAGGACTTAGGATGGAAATGCGAGAACATAAGATAGAAATGGGAGAAATGAGGACAGAAATGGGTCGACTGAGTAGTAAGTGGATGAAATTGAGAGACGACTGTTTGGAATGCAACAATATGCATATGAATTTGCAGATTAGAATACAGAGCAGCATCGCAAAATGATATGTCAAATGTTGAACATCATAGCAGACCTCGGGGCAAATTCCAAATATATTGAATGCATCAGAGACCATTTACAGTAGGCAACCCGGCCCGACCTTCATGCTCTGCTACTCAGCCTTCTTTATCTCCCAGTCCTGCCACTCAACCTTCTTCCTCTGCCACTCCTACACCACCACGTCGCTCTGGCTTTGCCCACCACCCACCTTCTACATTTGGTTCTCCTACTCCTGATACTCACCCTCCTACTCCTAACACTCAGTCTAGCCGTGACAATCCTGCCCCTTGGCATCCGTTTCCGACATTTGGTTCTCCTCACATACCCACAACAACTACCTGGGGTACCTATTACTACTCCCAATCCTTTTACCATTGAGCAAGTTGTTAACGCTGTAATAGCAAATCCGGAGTCGAAAGATGCTACAAGAAAGAGTGTCAAAAAATTTAGACCAAAAGTTAAAAATAACAATTTGAAGTGAAGTAATTATGTGTACTTGCTTCCCTTCCCTTTCTTTTTGCATTTGTATTTGTAGTTTTATTCATTTTGTATTTTCATGTATATTTCAATGTTGATGTGTTGATCTCTTTTGTTTTTCAATGTTAAGAAATTCTAGTAATTATGTCTATTTTGTATTTTTCTATTTGTATTTTGATATGTTTTGTAATTTTTTTATTCTCATTATATTTTGATTTGTAATGTAATGTTTAGTTGTATTTGTAAGTATCTGAATTTTAATTTTCTAATATAATGATATGTTGTACTTGTAATGTTTATTAAGAATGTGAGGTTAGTCGTGGTTAAATTTTGTTGATCAACCAAGTTGTTAGGTCAGTTAGGACAGTAAGGAGTACTAAACAAAATGTATAAAAAAGGATAAGCTCTAGAAGAAAGAGGGAAAAAGGATTGATTCCTTAATTTGTTCCGAGTCTTCTCTCTATCTCTCTCCCTATCTGTCTCTATCTCTCATCTCTATCTCTCATCTTCTCCATCTCTGTAACTCCTTCTTTATGCTCTCTTCAAATTTTACTTTCAATCTCTAACCTTTCTTCTATGGCCCCTATGAACTCTATCAGAATGCACAAACCAACCATACTCTATTTTGATTTCTTACACTGTTTTTCGGTTCCATTTCATGTGTATACTTGCTCTTTTTTTATTTCCATTTCGGTTTGAAACCAATGTCTTTAATGTTCCAGTCCTGCACCACCTGAGCAATGGGTCGCAGGGTGAGCACCCGTGCAAGTCGCCGTGCTTCTGTGCACCATAGGTGGAGGCCCCTGCTAGCTGCACAAGCCCAGAATCCCTCGCGGGCGTAATCTCCTCTCATGCGGGCGCAGTCTCCTACTCATGCTGCCCCTGCCCAAGTATGGGCATAAGCCCGGGAACCCCTTTGCTGGTGCAGCCTCCTGATCATGTTGTCCCCACCCAGGCATGGGCATAAACCGGGCAACCCCTACCGGGCGCAACCTCGTGCTCATGCTACCCCCGCCCAGTCATGGGCATAAACCCTGCAATAATAATCAGCAGTAGTGGTAAGTATGATAAGTAGTGGTAAGTAGTGGTAAGTAATTTCAATTTTTATCTGAATACTTCTCATCAATACAATCTGAATTCCATACATCTCAATTGTGGGATATGATAATAACTAGTAAATTGTACCTTCGTTTCTTCTCCGGTTCTATCAGGATAATACAATTGCATTTCCTTCACTTTTTTGTTTTTTTCATCTTTTGATGATAACAAACCCTATAGAAGAATAATACAACATATATGAATATGAAACAATAATGCAACATATATGAATTATATATGGAGACAATGCAGTTAACTTAATTAACTTACCTCTGCACACTCAAAGACAAGCCTCCTATTTACACGCTCACTAGTCCAATAGGCAATTGGTAGTTTATTTTCTTCACCACCCAAATTGTCGACTCTCACCTTCTCAAAGTAAAATATCTATATATACACATAATTCATATAAAACAAATTTCAATATTTAAAAACCTTGAATTCATATTAATAACATTAAATTAATTTTATTCAATATTGAAATTATAATTATGAATATACCATAAGCAAGAATATACATCCACCAATTGCCCTTTTCTTCCTCTTCTCGTCTTCTCTTCCTCCTGTCTGAAGAGCTTGAAATTGGCAAATCTCATCACATAACCATTTTAATACAAAATCAGCTCAGTTATATAGATCTGCTTTATCCACATCAATGGTTGCCTTCAGGTGTCTGGAAGAAGGGAAGACACTTGTGGTAGGACATAAAAAGCATATGAGAAGGAAGAGCAAGAAATAACGTTTAAATTTTAGGGAGGAGGCATCTTCCATGTGCATGTTCTCTTTCAACTCCGTATGTTTTAGTTTCGAAAAATACTTTCTAATGTATGGAGACTCAACCAAAGATGAAGAGCCCAAAACTTCACATCTAGTTGAAGTGATTCCTAGGATTCGTCCTACTTCCATAGGTGTCAGCTTAAAGTTTTGGTTTGGACGAACACAAAGAAGTTTTTCCTTCGGTTCGAATCTCATTATCAATTCTTCACACAATTTTCAGCTTAATGTATCACAGCTGAGCTTCAAGATATTGCCAAACCCCATATGTTTTACCTCTTCTTTCATCTCATGACTAAGCAAAAGAATTACCTCCTTTAATTGCTTTGGAGAGCACCTCATTTGAATCGGTGCCTGTGCAGGTGATGCCATTGCTCTATTTAGTGTAAGTAATTTCTTTGTTTCTTTCACTTTGTTGTAGTTGTCCCTCTCCCTTTTCTTTAATTCCGTCCATTCTTCAATACTTTGACTCTATTCTTGCAATAATTTTTACATTATTGATAGTAATAATAATAAAATTATTAATATATACAGACGAGGTTAGATTTCATTACCTTACTCGCACACAAGGCACTCCTCTTCTTCTTGTTCTTAGCCACTCCTTTCTTCTTCTCTTCTGTATCTAGAAACGTAAATAACATATATTAAATTTTTAGAATTTATAATATAAATCACTAAACCTCAAATCAATTACTAAAAATCCCTAAATACTCTAATAACCAATAACCATAAATAAGCTCAAATAAAGGATAAATATATTGACGGACAAACCTGCAAAAGCCTCATTGTCGGAATGAACTTCCATTTGTAGTTCTGGCTCGAAATTTTCAAAATATTCAAAAATAATATCTTTAAACCTCTGCTCTTGGCCTTTCTGTTTTCAAAAAAAGTCCTCGATTCTTCTTCTCTGCTATATCTTTATCTTCACTCTTCAGTCTTCAGTCTTTACTCTTACTTTTTTCTTCTCCTCCTCCTTGCTCGTTCTCTCTTTCTCCTCCTCTGTCGTTCTCTCTTTCTCGTCCTCCTCCCTCGTTCTCTCCCTCTCTCTGACTCAGTTCTTGCAACAAGTATTTTTCTGCAAATCTAACTTCGATGAACCATCAAAGTGAGTAATTTCACGGAGAAATGGTAGGAAATATCGAAAAAAACTGAAATGGTGACAACATGTTACCGAGAAATGCTGAGCAATGCGGAGACATTACCATTATTTCACCACCATCGGATCAAATGCCTTTCATCGGATCAAATGCCTATCGTTGATGGTGTTCATAAGGTGTTGTGCTCGTAGGTGTTGTGAGCTGTGCGTGCTTTGGAACTCATTGTTGAAAAGATGTGTGAGTGACATGTCTCCTCTTCTGATGACTTTGAATCCCGACCATTGGATCAAACAAGATAATCAACAACCAACTCTAACCGTCGATACTTTGCCCACTAACTTACCATCCGTTACCATGACTTATCATCAATTAATACCAACCATCAATTACCCCCATCTATCAATTGTTATTGCATAATTGCATAATGTCTGAAACAAATATTTTAGTTTCAATTTACTATATTTAATTATTATATCTATGTAATACTATAATCTATTTAATTTTATATTTTATATTTAAATAAAAGTATATTTATGCAATTACAATTACTATATCATTAATCTACTATATGAAAATAATGATAATGTTAAGGTTAAGTGAGGAAAGTAGAGTTGGATCCGACAACTGCAATGTACACCAAACATTGCTCTATTAGTGTAAGTTACAATATTTGATATTTAATGATTAAATAATACTACATTATTATTATTAACTATTTTTTAATACTATATTTATTTAATAACAAATTACAAAAAAAGTTTCTCCTATTATGAATATGACAATTACTAATTATGAATATGACAATTATCAAGATAACCAAAGAAATCGAGTTTGATTGAATGCCAAATTACAATAGTCTGTTTACAAATCAAAAACTTTTTTAAAGAGCAAAATGTGGCTACAAATACTTTGTACTTATTTAATCTTAAGTTTCTGATATGTTGATATAGACAAAGCTTCTTGGCGTGAATATTGGCGCCAACACCATATTTACTTCTTTTTCTATTTCTTTTTTTTTGGGCCAAAAAATCAAATAAAAAATCATAATTTATTTCATATGCCATTTCATTCATTTATTTGACATATACAAATACTTCTCTAATATTTCTATCTTTGCTTCTACAAAACAGAAAAAATGGAGAGGTCATGGATGTATTCTAAATCAAGAGGTAGTGATGAATATATTGACGGGGTTAATGCATTTATTGAATTTGTATCGGCAAATATTCAATCTATGGATGACAAGATATCATGTAACAAGTGAAAAAACATAGTAACAAATTATAAGTATCAAATCCCCAAATTGCATTGTATCAAATCTTGAAATTTTAAATGTACTATTACTTTAGATAATGATATATTATTTATTATATAATTTATTAAGAATATTATATAATATAATATTAATATAACACCGACACTGCGGTGTCTGTAATATTGTACCATTTTTGAAATATATATGTATAAATAAGATATTCTTCAATTTATTTATATAGAGAGAAATTTTATTTATTTAAATTGATTTTTGATTTGGGGTATTTAAATTAAATTTTTTGTATATTTTAATTTGCCAAATCCGCGAATCGAAATAAACTCCGTTTGTACAAAAAAATTACTTTTAGTGAAGTGTGGGTGTGAAGATATATATATATAAATATATAAATACAAACCTAAAAAAAAAGAATCCAAATTTAGGAATTAGGGTTTAAAACCCTAATTCCTCTCTGTCTCTCTCTCTCTCCTTGACTCTTCATCTTCCTATAGCCGCCGCTCTCCTCCGCCGCTGTCTCGCGCCTCTCTACCGCGACCCGCCACCACTCAACGGCCGTCATCACTCTCCCTCTGTCTTCTCTCTCTACCTCACTCACGGTCTCCCTCTCACTATCGCTCGCTCTCTCTCTCTTCGGCTTCGCCCATCTCCGCCGCTCTCGCCACTGCTCGCCCTCTACCGCAATCCACCACCCTCCGCCGCTTTCTCTCCGAGCGCGATCCTCCTCTGCGCGAGCGCGCCACAGCGCGATCTCCCCTGCGCGAGCACGCCACAGTAAGCGACCTCTCACGAGGGCGCCAGCGCGCGACTGCCCGCAGAAGCCACAGCGTGCGACTGCAGCAGTTCCCTCTCCCTCCAACGCGTGCCAGCTCTGTAACAGCGTGCAGCCCGCGAGCGTGACTACTCACAACTGCACGGCCTTCTCCCGGGGGCGCCACAGCATGACAGAGCGCCCAACAACGCGTGAATACTGTCCCCGCGAAGCCCACTGCAGCCCGCTAGCCTGCTGACCAGCGAGCCTGCGAGCCCACTGTAGCCCGTGAGCCCACGATCCTCTGCGCAGGTAACTGACTTAGGGTTTTGATCATAATCTAAGTGTTTATGACCTAACTAATAAATCTTGTCTTCATAGGGAGTGTTGTAGATTTTGGAATGATCGAAAAGACATTCGGACAAAAGTATGTGCTCCGTGAAAACCCTAGGTGAAAAATTTCTTACCCATTCGATTTATTTGAATGAATGTTAGGGTTAAGTTTAGAAATGAGGAGAAATGGTTGGCGTGCAGGCACTACGTGCCCTGGGTGCTGCGCAAGGGCGCTGCGTGCTCTGGGTGCTGCGCAAGGGCGCTGCGCGCTGTACAGAGGAGCGCTAGACTGTGATCCTGCTGGCCCTTGGGTGTGAGCGAGAGATTGGATTGGTGTGAGCCCTGTGCGGGATTGGTTGAGTACCAACACTTGAGTCTTGTAGACATGTTGTCTGCATGAACAAAATATGAGGAATTAGGGTAGGGATTGAAAGGATTCGAACTACCTGATTTGCATACGTGTGTTAGAAGTGATAGTCTATTTCCTATAACTGCGTAGATTTGAAACTTGCTGATTTTTATATATATATATACATTCATAGGTGTTGGGTACCTTGATTTAGGGGAGCACTTTTCTTCATTTCGTGGTATTATTGGGGAGTGCACTACTCTCCCCCATACTGTGAGTGAGATTTTGACGTCTGCTATTAATTGAAAATTATGTTTTAAAAAAATGCTTTTCAATGACATGATTCTACAAATGTATGATCATTAGAGTTTTGAATATTTTATGAAATATTTTTGTGACCATTGGAGTGTCCCAACTATTGACTTATTTGATATGCATCTATAAGTTTGACAACTAGATATTGTGGCACCTTTTCGACATATTGACATGTTTTAAATGCTCTCACTGTATTGGCACATGGTTTTGAACGGATTTACATGTACTATTTGGGCTGTACGCTCGGCCGACATTATGATACGATGCATGGGGCTGTATGTCCGGTCGACATGATGATGTGATGCATGGGGCTACGTGTCCGGCCGACTTGGTGATATTGTGATATGCTTCTTATAGCATTCCGTAGCTACGAAGGACATTTGGTAGAGGCACCCCTTGTACCCGGATACGTTTCGGCCGGAGGTATCCGTCAAATTATCATGTGTATGGGTGTCCCAGGTTGACCCTCATCGAGGAGGATGTGAGTTTACCTCTGTCTAGCACTGGGCGGGAGACCATACACGGCCGACTATATATAATATTATTAATATTATTTATAGGCTAGTTGGAGTAGCCTGTGGCCAACATTGGGGTAGAGAGCCATTATTTGATAATTGCATAGTGAAAACCCCCAATGCGCCCGTCCTTGGTCGAGGTAGACTATTATCGGGGTTGTTTGTTCGGCCAGCTCTACATATGTAAGTTGATACATGGATGGATGCATATGTTATTTTCCGATATGTCCCTTGAGTTAGGTAAAATTTCACGCTGTTTTTGCACACTTGATATTGTATTACATACTTTGACACTCCAAGTTCACCATCGATATTGATAGCACGATGTCAATCCCCTCACTTGCTGAGTATCCTCCCATAGATATTCACCCCTCACTTTCTTTCCCACAGGATTAGTCATGGACTAAGAAAGAATTATTGTGATTGTATATTGGCGATGTGGACTTGATAGCACCGGGCATGGGCATGGATGTTACCATATCTTCCGCTACGAATGTTGGAGATTTTAGATTGATCAATGTATTTATCTATTTATTTTATGGGATAACTATATAAATTATGGATATTTATTCGTTAAACTCTCATAGTGACTCAGTTCACTTGTATTGAGGCGCTTGTATATATTTAAAATGTTAACTTGCGAATTTATTGTACATGTGTATAAAAATTTAGATCCGCTCGGTGGGCAGCTGCTCATGCCCTAATTGGGCATGACAGTAGAGGTCTGTGGTTAGGACTGCTAGAAAATTTTATAGTCTTACATTGTCCTGGTTGTTTGCTGTAGTTTAGTTAAGGGTTGTGAGGCCGAGATGGTCACTTAATTAAATTGATAGGATGGTTGTGAATTATGCAGGTTAAATTATACATGGGAGACCTTTGAAATATGGGAAGATTCTGTCCGATTTTCTGTAAAAATATAGCCGGTATCCAGGGCAACGGGCGGCTATTCATGACCCCAGTTCGGGGCGTGACAATTAATTAGTATTAATTTCCGCCGGAAATTTTTTCAAAATTAGAGAAAGAATCTTAATTATCAATCGCAAACCAATCGACAACTCTATATACACGTTACTAATATTACTACATGTTACTATATATTACAATCTATTACTATTTATTATAATCTGTTACTATATACTACTATATATTACAACGTTACTATGTGTTACTATATATTACAATCTATAGCGTATTTTTTAATTACAATTATTATATACTTAGTATTAAATAACTATCACTATTACATAGTAGTATTACATACTACTATATATTTTTATATATTAATATACATTACCATACTAGATTATATTTGTTAGAGTGTCAATGTATTATTATCTATTACCATATATATTACGATTTCCCGTATATTACTATTTTATTACATAATCTTGTTCTATTATATTAGTACTTTTTTTAATTACAATTACTATTTTATTATAAATTATTATTATATTATTAATATATACGACTATTATAGATACATTTAATCTAACATTGGCATGCCACTTCTATTACCAATTTTATATAATAAGTTACATAAATAAGAGTAATATTTAAACAAAATATCTTATCATCAATATTATATGAACCAATAAAATTTCAAAGAAAAATGGAAGAATTCTTATTATTTATTCACATTATATAATTTTATATAAATTTCAAATTTAACGAATGACAATATTAATATTAATTTCAATTTCGATATTCATTTTTACTTTAAAGATAGTGTATTAATTAATTAATTAATAAAATTATTCAACACCATTCAACTCGATATAAATATATTCTATATATTTCTTTAATTTAATTTACATATAATTTCATTTAATTTGGATCATAAACATATATTTTGAATAGATGAAGAATTTTGAGATTTGTGTTATCAATTTTATTTAATTGTTATTTGCAATTATGCATACTAACTAGTGGTGATAAAGTGGTAGTAATTAAGTCATGATGAAATCTAATTTAAAAATAATTTAATAATAAATTTTAGATTGAGTGACTTTTTCACTATTCTAAGTTCTCGATATGAAATTGAAAATTATATAAAATCAATATGCAATAAATCTTACAGATTTAAAAATATGAAAAAAAGAAATATATGAAAGAAGATAAAGGCAGTGGTAAGAATTATAATTTAAAAAATGCAGTAAAAAGTGCGAAAAAAAGGTGGGTGAAGAAAAAAAAGAGCGGTAAAAAATGGCACACTTTGTAATTGGATTCTAATCCAAAAATATTATATTAAGTATGAAGTATTTCTTTCCTCAAAACTCCTCAAAGCTCTTACTCTGAAAGCATCTGCTCTGTGAATCACCGTAGCTATATGATGAACTAAACGCCGGATGAATATTGTTACTCAACATGAAAAATACAACAATCCCAACAACAAGTTCAATATGAAGAAACCCAATCTTGTGAAAATGTTACCCCAAGTATTATTTTAATTTGAGGTTTGACATTACCATGGTATCAACTGACAACTCATGTTTATTTTTTCAGTAGTTGTGAAGAAATACAGAGGTCCAACACGCTGTCAAGATGTTTGGGATTTAGAAAAAGGACAACATACGCTGGTTGAAATGAACAAATTAGGACGAATGAAGAGGCCCAAGTTAATCTCACGGGTAATATTTGCTTTTATAACCAGTCTTTATATTTTTTATAATATTACTATATGATTGTATTAACTTCACTATTCATTTTTTTATTGGCAGGAAGAAAGTTTGACATAAATTTGTTGCTCACTGCTTTGCTTAGTTTTGAAAATATAGTGGGATTGTGACCTTCAAATTGTAATAGTAATATTTTTGGTGATGGAATGAACGTTTTTTGTTTCATTTTGGGTTTCACCGAGAGATGTTTTTTGTTTCACCCTCTTACTATTAGTACAAGACAGACATGTTATTGTGGAACAGAAATTTTTCTTTCCTCTTGGTCTTATATTTATTACTCAATAAAATGTATTGCTCAATTTTGGTATGTTAATACAATTCTGTTTAAATTTATAATATTTTTGTAATTCTTTTATACACATTTAAATCATGTGGTGGTGATGACTAATTTTATATCATTGTATTATTTAATTTGATAATAATCAATGTGTATTTATTTTAATAATAATATTTTTTAAATAAAATATAATGAAATAATCGCTCTGACATACATGGTATTTTCTTACGCCCGGCGTGCATGCACGGGCCCCTATGAGGCATATGCTTACGCTCATCCATCATGCGAGGGCCCCTGTGAGACGTATGCTTGAGCCTTCTTGCGCCCGTCCACCTCTGTAAGGCGTATGCTTGCGCCCTTCTTGCGCCCGTCCATGAAATAATTCCAATAACCCATAGTAACATATAGTAAGACACGGTAAGCGATGGTAGGTGTCAATATTTTTTAACATTTTCTATCTCAATAGCAATTGATGCTAATACTAGTAACATATGGTAACAGATAGTAACCGACCATAAAATCACAAATTTTACTATCATTTTGTACCGTCAACATTTTGTATCATGTGATAACACATGGTGACTGTAACACAGGGTAACATATGATAACACATAATAACTGACGGTGAAGTCACTAATTCTATTAACATTTGCTAATTTCAATATGTTGTGACATTTTGTCACTCAATAGTAATCGATGATAAAAATTAGTAACGTCTCATAACACTTTTCTACTGTCCATATATTACACAATTATGTAACTCAATAGTAACCGATCATACAACACTAATTTTACTAACACTTTTCTACCGTCAACATTTTATAACTCAATGGTAACCAATGATGGAGTTGTAACATCTCCTAACGCATGATAAGTGACTATACAAATCACTAATTTCACTAACACTTACTACGGTTGACAATTTGTATAATTTTGTAACTCAATAGTAACCGTCAATATTTGGTACAATTTTCTAACTCATTTCTAGCCGTCAATATTTTTTAATATTTTCTATCTCAATCGCAACCGAAGATAAAGATAATAACATATGATAGCACATGATAACCATCACAAGTTTTACCATCTGATAACACATGGTAACTAACGATACATCACTAGTTTTACCAACTCTATCCTTCCGTCAGTATACATATGTGACATGCTCTAACAGTAACTCATAGCGTCACGATATATCTATCTCGACTGGTATATATCCAACTGAATGTGCTTCCGTTGGAGAAAGTATTGCTAACAGATTTGATGAGTTATGCAGACGGTTTTTGACCGTCACCTCAACACTTTAATTTTGTAGTGTTGTGAGGATAAATTATGTGATACACTGGATGCACTCTTTTCACTCACACTAAATATGAACAAATGAGTTGAAATATATATAAAATTTTTATTGTCAAACAAAAATAGAAAATGATATAAATAGAAGAGACGACTAAATAATCTTTCCTTTATCATACCTTAAAAGATTTTAATTTGTCAGATATTTGTAAAATAAAAATAATTTCTTTATTATTGCTTCCATTGAGCAGAGTTATTGCCCTTTATTCATTCCAATTATTCAAATTGCGAACATAGACCAATCACTTTTATTAATTCTTGAAGCAACAACAAAGAAAATTTTCGGGTTTGCCGTACTTATGATCAATCTCGTTGCACCGGTGAGTGCATTCACTGATTGTTGTGAATTTTCCTATGCAGTTCTTTGGTGGAGTATTATCACTTACCTCAGACGCTTCTACAGCTTCCCCTGCACAACATTGTATTATATAAACCAACAGATGTTGGTGTAGATGGTCAAGGGATCTGTTGTCCCTTAATCATGCGGTAGTTCAAATCTCCATGGGAATGAAGAGGCCTTTGTTGGGAGATCTGACTTCATAAAAGTGAGTCCTATTGTGGTTGGTCCTGATTTAATCGAGGTGAAATCTAATATATTGGGCGGTAGCCTAAGCCAAAGTACCAAAAAAAATATTGTACTTTATAAACAATTTCATTGTTAAAAGATAACTAATATGAGATTTCTAGACAACTTTGGTAAAGAGAAAGACTACCTGAAGTAAGAAGCAATCCGAAGAATAAGATTCCAACAAAGAGGGTTTTAACAAAAAGTAAGCTCTCTCTCATTGACATTCTATGTGAATCTTTTGTTTTGTTTTGTATTCTTTCTTTATTGTTTGAATGATGAAAACAGTGGCTCTAATGAGACCATATATATATGGTTTCAGGAATTAGGTGCCCATGGTGGGCTAACTAATATTTAAGGAAAGTTAATTATATTTCCGAGAGAGAGAGTTAGATATAGGTGACATTTTTAGATACCCATGATGGATTAACTAATATTTAAGGAAAGTTCATTGTATTTCCTTTAGAGAGAGAGAGAGAGAGAGAGAGAGAGAGAGAGAGTTAGATATAGTGACATTTTTAGATATTTTTTCTCAATAAGTTCAAACTAAATTATTTTCATATATATTATCATTTTAGTTCATGTAATTTGTAAATCAGTATTTCATTAATAGTTTTGCCTTATTTAATAGATTTTCCTTCTTGAGCAATAATATCATAAAAACTTTTGTCCCTATCGGACTCTTGTTTCCCATAAGTTAGCAAAAATTTTGAAATTAATTTTTGTATAAATATGTATATCTAATTTTTTTTTAAAAAATAATTTATAAATTATCCTAACTTATAAAATATATTATGATTTAATGTGGCACATGGTACTCTAGTCAGAAACTTTGGGAAAAGAAAAAAAAATAAAAAATAAACAAAAAGGGGGAGGAATAAAAAGACCAAAACTTGATTTAAAACTCGTGACAAATCAATGAACTTGAATACGAGAGAAACGGACTTTGAGCCTAGCCCAACATATTTTATGTCATGCCCAACCACGACACACAAAATTGTGTATCTTCAGTCTTATACCTGGGAGCATCAATCTCATATATCATCACTTCTAGTAATTTGGGTCTGAGCCCAATTGCCTCTCTCCCCTAAATATTTTTTTTTTTTTGGTACTAAATATTTGGACAAACAAAAGTTGGGTTTTTTTTGGTTGAGACAAACAAAAGTTGTTTGTCACACTCTCCCTCTCTTTCTCTTCTGTTCATAATGAAACTCAAATCCAAACCTATTACAAGTGGAGAGTAGGATTAGATTAATACAACTGAAGCTGAAGCTCATTGGGACTCTCTCTCTCTCTCTCTCTCTCTCTCTCTCTCTCTCTCTCTCTCTCTCTCTCTCTCTCTCTCTCTCTCTCTCTCTCTCTCTCTCTCTCTCCAAATCATTGCAACTTGTTTAAATAGGGTTTCTAAGAGTGATGTAACCTTTGATGACTCTAGATGACCTTGTTTTGAATCACGGATTCACTTACATGCCTTCCATTTGAAGTTAATATCCTGATTTTTATTTTTTGTTACACAAAGATTTAAATCCCCGGATAATAGAGTTAAAAAAAGAGTTATGATCACTAAATTATCCTCTTGACGACAATATTTTGAATTTTTATTCTTTCTGATTGTTGTGTTTTAAAAAAATAATATTTATTAGTTAGGATAAAAATTTAACAACAAATTTATATTTTTCTTGTCAAACTAATATCTTTTGATAAAAGTTTCTAATATTGTTATCATTTTAATAATTTTTGAGTTTAAAGTTAAAAATTTCTGATGAAAGCTTATAAAAGGCTTAAAGAGCTACGTCCAAATGCACCAAGAAAAGTTGATTACATAGCCCATACATTGTCAATAAAAGTTTATTGAAGAAACCATATCCCATACATGCTAGAGATTACATGCTTTCCTCTTATGATTTTACATATTTATTTTTTTAAGTTGAGAAAAACAGGTAGTAGGCCTTGATTTCTTGTATTGAAAATGACTCAGTTCAATTCTTGGACTGTCGAAGTTGTGCATAATACTTGGCGAACCATCCTTTAATGATTTTGATCTCTTTCTTTCTTTGTGAGACCAACCATTTAAGATCTCTGGGATCTTGCTTGTATAGATCCAAACAAAATTTAGAAAAAAAAATGTTAGTCTTGCCAAAGAAGAAAAAACAAATCCTTCTTTTTCCAATCCTCAGAATATATTAGTTAGTATCTAATTCTCAAATAACAATCCTACTCGGAACAAGCCTTTCTTTTTTTTTTTATTATTATTATTAATATTATAATCAAAGAAAATATTCAAGAGAATGATACCAACGTCTCTATCCCAAAAAACAAAAAAAAAAATGAAAATTTTAATTCTTGATTTTGCATCATACCTTTTTCGGTGTAAATAGCAACAACAGTTTCCGATATATTCTCCAATACTCTGGAGAAATAAAAATGGGAAATAAAGTTGAGAAGCTAAATTCAAATATATTGATAATAATAACAGCCTAATTAATTAGAGCAATTGGGCACTTTATTTGGCTTACCCTCCACTACTATACGGATCCTTCAAACCATTGGAAAAAATAATATTGCTAGCAAATCTCTCGAGGATTAACTTTATATCCTGCAAATGCATGACGAGAGAGTCAAAATTAAGAAAAAATCAAAAAGTAAAACAAGTAATAAGTAAAAGCAGCATTACATGGCCCCCATAATAAGTTGTGACCCAATGGGGCCTAGGTGGAACGCCATATCTTCTCATGCAGTACTCGGTGAAGCTGGTTAGATTGAAAGGATTCGGTGGATACATTGTATCATTGATATCTTTGCCGATCGGCATCACCATCTCAGTGCATCTCTAAAAAACATGAAAATGGATACTCCCCAATCATTTCTTTAAAAAAAAAAAAAAAAAAAGGATAGGAAAATCTTATAAACAAAAAGCCGAAGTCAGCAGGCACCAACGCTAATTCGAATGTAATTAAAATCAGTCAACATTTCATTAAAAAATAAATATTAGAATATAAATTAAGAACGTGAATAGCATTATTAGTAACTTTTTGAACCTTTAAGAACCTCAAGGGAGGAAGAAGTGAAATATTACTCTCTTAAACGTTGGCTCCTTTTTTAAGTTTGTTTAGCAAATAATTCTTTTTCCCCTTAAATTTAAAGTGGAGCAATATGGGTGGAAGGAGAAAATCCAGTAATAATAATAATGATAATTGTTGGAAGCCTTTGCATGAGTTGGGTTAAACTTGCGCACATAATGGGTCGACCTGATTCGAATCCGTTTCTTTCTCCCACCGCCCATGTGTAAAACTTTCAAATGAAACTTTCTTCACCGCCTTCCTACCACCGCCTTAGGATTGAAGCTTTCATAAGAAGCTCCGGTGCATGCCTATAAATGTGGATAGAAGAGAGAGGAGTGACACACGAGACAGTGAGAGAACAAAGGGAAGAAAGAGGAGTGTGAGTCTCTGTTCACACACACACTCTCTGCATTTTACAAGAGAGCTCCGTGTAAGGAAATCATCGAAAGATTTGGGTTATGGAAAGAGTGGTTTTCATCTTGTGATTCCACACCGAGCATGTCACGCCCCGAACTGGGATCGCGAACAGTCGCCCGTTGTCCCTGGATGCCGGCTATATTTTTACAGAAAATCGGGCAGACCCTCCCCATAAATCAGAGGTTTCCCATGTACAATTTCACCTGTATATGACATTCATCCTGTAAAAATAAACAATTGGCCATCCCGGCCTCTCCAAATTCAACAAATACCACAACCAACATCCAAAACAATGCAAGGCTATAAAGTTTCTAACAGTCCTAGCAACAGACTTCTACTGTCATACCCAACTAGAGCATGAGCAGCCGCCACACCGAGCGGGCTTAAATTCTACGTATATATATAAAATAAATTCCCAAATTATTTTTAAATATTTACAAATGTCTCAATGCAATGAAATAATCAACACGAAAGTTTCACGAATAAAAGTCCATAATTTATACAGTCATCCCAAAAATTTAGATAAATGGAATGGTCAAACTAAAATCTCCAATACATAACAATATCACCAATTATCGTAGCGGAAGAGATGGAAAATATCCATACCCAAGCCCAGTGGTATCTCCTCGATCCAACACTAATCCTGTGGGAAAGAAAGTGAGGGATGAGTATCTATGGGAGGATACTTAGTAAGTGAGAGGATTGACATCATACTATCAATATCGAGGTGAATTTGGAGTGTCAAAGCATAAGATAAGAAAATATTCACAGTGCGCAAACCGATCATGTTATTTCAAAATCATATAAAATACGCATACATCAGAAAGCAAAATATGCATCCAATATTCACATCAATGTCATGAAGAGCCGGCCAATGAAATATTCCCGGCAATGGTCTACCTCGACCAAGGACCGCGCATTGGGGGTTTTTCCAAATGCAAGTATTAAAGAATGGCTCTCTGCCCCAATGTTGGCCACAGACTACCCCAACTAGCCTGTAAATAATAATAATGTACATATAACTAGTCAGCTGTGTATGGTGCCCCCGCCTGGTGCTAGACGGAGCCGTACTCAACGTCATCTCCGATGAGGGTCAACCTGGGACACCCATACACATGACAATCTGGCGGATACCTCCGGCCGAAGCGTATCCAGACACAAGGGGTGCCTCTACCAGATGTTTTTCGTAGCTACGGATCACAATATCATATCAACCGGGCACGTAGCCCCATGCATCCCATCACCAGATCAGCCGGGCATATAGCCCCATGCATAATATCATAATGTCAGCCGGGCATACAGCCCAATGCATAATATCATAAAGTCGGCCGGGCATACAGCCCAAAACATAATATCATAAAGTTGGTCGGGCATACAGCCCAAATGTGTAAATAAATCCATTTAAAACCATGTGCCAATGCAGTGGGAGTATTAAAACATATCAATATGTCGAAAATATGGCACAATATATGTTTATCAAAACTCATGGATGCATATCAATAAAGTCAGCAGTTAAGACACTCCAAAGGTCACAAAACATTTCATCAAATATTGGAAAGTCATAACAATCATACATTTTGCAAAAACATGTCATTTAAAAGATATTTTTGAAACATGGTTTTCAATCAATAGCGAATGTCAAAGTCCCACTCACAGTTCTAGGGAGGGTTGTCACTCCCTATTTTCAAAACCAATCAAATCTGATCTGCTTCCTCGAGTCTCCAAAAAGATCAACCTAATCAGATCATCAAAATTGAATATCATTTTCTCAAGCATCTTTTAACTTTATCCGAAAGACATGAAATGTACAATATCTTCCACTTTACTGCTCATTTCAATCCAACCCTACAATCCAGATACTTTTATGCATATTCCAAAGTTTAACTCTAAAGAAACTATTCGAATTCACTCGACATGATTTTGTGATTCTATAATACGTTTCTTTCGTATCAGATCATTTAATTCGTGTCACATTCTATACTTAACTTTCAAAGTCACAATAATCATCTCATAATTTGTATTCTATTCACATTCCACTTACACTCTAAACATATACAGAACATTTCATCTTAGATTCAATTCTAGATTCATCCAAAGTATCAGTTAGAGCCGAAATCTCCTCACCTAGGGTTTTCTCGAAGCGCCGAGTCTCGTCCGAAAGTCGCTTCGGTCACTCCAAAGTCTGTAGGGTTTCCTATCAAAATAAGGTTTATTTGTTAGATCTAAACACATAGATCCGAAGCAAAACCCTAAGTCATTTACCTACGTGGAGGTTCGTGGGCTGTCACGGGCTCACGGGCCGTCACGGGCTCGTGGGCTACAGCTAGCGGGCTCGCTGGTCTGTGGGCCAGTGGGCTGATGGGCTAGCGGGCCGGCGGGCCGACGGGCCTCTGGCTGATGGGCCTGCGGGCTGGCGGGTCTGCAGGTGATGGGTCTGCGTGTCACGCCCCGAACAGGGATCGTGAACAGCCACCCGTTGTCCCTGGATGCCGACTGTATTTTTTTACAAAAAAATCGGGCAGAACCTCCCCATAAATCAGAGGTTTCCCATGTACAATTTCACCTGTATATGACATTCATCCTGTAAAAATAAACAATTGGCCATCCCGGCCTCTTCAAAATCAACAATATCCACAGCCAACATCCAGAACAACGCAATGCTATAAAGTTTCTAACAGTCATAGCAACAGACCTCTACCGTCATGCCCAACTAGAGCATGAGCAGCCGCCACACCGAGCAGATTTAAATTCTACGCATATATAAAATAAATTCCCAAGTTATTTTTAAATATTTACAAATGCCTCAATACAATGAAATAATCAACACGAAAGTTTCACGAATAAAAGTCCATAATTTATACAGTCATCCCAAAAATTTAGATAAATGGAATGGTCAAACTAAAATCTCCAATACATAACAATATCACCAATCATCATAGCGGAAGAGATGGAAAATATCCATACCCAAACCCAGTGATATCACCTCGGTCCAACACTAATCCTGTGGGAAAGAAAGTGAGGGGTGAGTATCTATGGGAGGATACTCAGTAAGTGAGAGGATTGACGTCATACTATCAATATCTAGGGTGAACTTGGAGTGTCAAAGCATAAGATAAGAAAATATCCATAGTGTACAAACCGATCATGTTATTTCAAAATCATATATAATACGCACACATCAGAAATTAAGATATGCATCCCAAAATTTTACATCAATGTCATGAAGAGCCGGCCAATGAAATATTCCCGGCAATGGTCTACCTCGACCAAGGACGGCGCATTGGGGGTTTTTCCAAATGCAAGTATTAAAGAATGGCTCTCTGCCCCAATGTTGGCCACAGACTACCCCAACTAGCCTGTAAATAATAATAATGTACATATAACTAGTCAGCCATGTATGGTGCCCCCGCCTGGTGCTAGACGGAGCCGTACTCAACGTCTTCTCCGATGAGGGTCAACCTGGGACACCCATACACACGACAATCTGGCGGATACCTCCGGCCGAAGCGTATCCGGACACAAGGGGTGCCTCTACCAGATGTCTTTCGTAGTTACGGATCACAATATCATATCAGCTGGGCACGTAGCCCCATGCATCCCATCACCAGATCAGCCGGGCATATAGCCCCATGCATAATATCATAACGTCAGCCGGGCATACAGCCCAATATCTAATATCATAAAGTCGGCCGGGCATACAGCCCAAAACATAATATCATAAAGTCGGCCGGGCATACAGCCCAAATGTGTAAATAAATCCATTTAAAACCATGTGCCAATGCAGTGGGAGCATTAAAACATATCAATATGTCAAAAATATGGCACAATATATGTTTATCAAAACTCATGGATGCATATCAATAAAGTCAGTAGTTAAGACACTCCAAAGGTCACAAAACATTTCATTAAATATTCGAAAGTCATAACAATCATACATTTTGCAGAAACATGTCATTTAAAAGATATTTTTGAAACATGGTTTTCAATCAATAGCGAATGTCAAAGTCCCACTCACTGTTCTAGGGGAGGGAAGTCACTCCCTACTGACAAGCCAAATTGGATTTGACCGCTCGAGTCTCCAAAAGATCAACCTAAATCAGATTATCAACATTTAATATCAATTAAAAGTCAAATCAGGGATTTTCAATTTTTTTTCCTTCCTAATATATACCACCTAATTTACAAAACTTCGTTATAGATTCTTGTTTCCTCAATTTCGACTCATCTGACTCACCAATGGTCGAGTTTCTAATATTTCTCATTTTTTTGTCTAATTTTTTTCTCGGATTTCACACATTTCAATATATTATGCATCTCTCGATCTAAATTCGACCTAATTTCGATAGAATTAATTCAAATGTTGAAAAGGTTGCATTTCTCTCACCTAGGGTTTCTCGGATTTCCGGATCTAGCTTTCGTTCGTCCGTCAACCTGGTCTAAAACCTGTAATGTTTACCATTTGAAACACAAGTAAGAAATTTAAGTCAAATTACCAATAATTTTCGAAACCCTAGTATGTACGCGGAATCGAGAATTCATTTACCTATGCAGAGGGTCACGGGTCGTCGTGGGCTAGCGGGCCAGGGGCCGGACTGGGCCACGGGCTGTACTGGGCCTGCGGGCTTGGATGGGCTGTCGGGCCTGGTGGGCCCGTGGGCTTGCTGCTGATGGAACTGTGGGCTGACAGTGGCTCGCGGGCTGGTGCTCGCCCGTGCGCTGGTGCGCGCTCGTGCTCCGGCTCGCGCGTGCTCGTGCGCTACCGCGCGCCAGTGCACGCTCATGCGCTGGGCCGCGCGCCCGTGCGCTGGGCCGCAAGCCCGTGCGCTGCGTTGGCTCGTGCGCGCTCGCGCGCTGCTCGCGCGCCTGCTCGCGCGCTGCTCGCGCGCCTGCTCGCGCCCCTGCTCGCGCCCCTGCTCACGCCTGCTCGTGCTGCAGGCTGGGTCCTGCTCGGGGCCTGGCTCGCGCGACGGGCTCGGGCTGGGGGATTGCACTACTCACGGAGGCTCGCGGCGGAGGAATCGCGCTATGGAGCGCTCAAACTCGCGCGATGGTGGCAGGGGAGGGTTGCTGCTGGCGGCGGCGCTTGGCGGAGCTTGCGAAGGAGGTGAGATCGCGAACGATCGCGACTGCAGAAAGGAGAGTGAGCCGCGGGAAGAAAGAAGAAGAAGAAGAAAAAGAAGAAGGAGAAGAAGGAGAAGAAGAAGAAGAAGAAGAAGAAGAAGAAGGAGAAGGATGGCGGCGGCGGCTGTGGCGGAGGAAGCCGAACGGCCGCGGGAGAAGACGAACGGCCGCAGGAGAGGGAACGTCGGGGAGAGAGAAAGAGAGAGAGAGAGAGAGAGAGAAAGGGGGTTAGGGTTTTAACCCTAATCCCCAATTGGGGACGCAGCGTTTTGTCCCAAAACGCAGCGTCTCCAAATATTGTTTTTTTTTTTTTTTTTTTTTTTTTTTTTTTTTTTTTTAAGCTTAATGTTACACTGCGGCTGACGGGCCGATGGGACTGGTGGGCCCGTGGGCTTGCTGCTGATGGGCCTACGGGCCGACAGTGGCTCGCGGGCTCGTGCTCGCTCGTGCGCTGGTGCGCCGTGCTGGTGCGTGCTCGTGCGCCGGCTTGCGCGCGCTCGTGCGCTGCTGCGCGCTGGGTCCGCGCCCGTGCGCTGCTGCACGCTGGGCCGCGCGCCCGTGCGCTGCTGCACGCTGGGCCGCGCGCCCGTGCGCTGCAGCACGCTGGGCCGCGCGCCCGTGCCCACTTGTGCGCTGGGCCGCGCGCCCGTGCACACTGGCTCGCGCGCTCGCGGCTTGGGCTCTCGCTCGCGGCCTGGGCTTGCACTCGTGGTCTGGGCTTGCGCTCGCGGACTCAGTCCTGATCGCGGCCTGGGCTCGCGCTGCTGCTGGATCCTGCTCGCGGCCTGGGCTCGCGCTGCGGGCTGGGTCCTGCTCGGCGCCTGGCTCGCGCTCGCGGCCTGGGCTCGCGCTGCGGCTGGGTCCTGCTCGCGGCCTGGGCTCGCGCTACGGCTGGGTCCTACTCGCGGAGGCTCGCGGCGTGCGGTGGTGCTCGATCGTGGCTCGCGGTGGTGTGCGGCGAGGCGGAAAGGGGGCGATCGTGGGAGATCGCGAGAGGGAGAGAAGACGGAGTGAGGTAGAGAGAGAAACTGCGAGGGAAGAAGGAGGAGAAGAAGAAGAAGAAGAAGAAGGAGAAGAAGGTGAAGGAGAAGATGCCGGCGGCGGTGGCGGTGGCGGTGGAAGGCGCGGGGCAGCAGCCGAAGGAGAGCCGCGGGAAGAGGAAAGGTCGGGGGAGAGAGAGAGAGAGAGTGAAGGGAATTTGGGGCTTTAGCCCTAAATCAAATTTGGGATTTTTTTTTTTTTTTTTTTTTTTTAGCTTGGTGTTACAGAGCATGTGATTCAATCAATCACGATATGAATTCTACTGCATAATTAATGTTGGAGAAGAGGTAACTTTGTTTTAATGTTGGTTTTCTTATATGATGATGTGGTGTCATTCCAAAAGCAACAATGATGATGACGATGATGACAACAACAATTATGACAATGATGACGACGATGACGACGAAGATATAAAATGTGAACATATTATGTTCCTCTCTCTCTCTCTCTCTCTAAAAAAAGAAAAATGTGTGAAAATTATTATGAAAAATTTATGAAAGATAAAAATGTTTCCTATGTAATTTTTATAGAACTAAATTTTTACAGGAAATTATAACTTTGGTCTCGTATGTGTCAGAAATGTAAGATTAAAAAAAGTTAGTACCTGCCATTCCCAACCTAGATAGGTTATATTATCCGGATCGCCATAAACTGGTATGGGAAGGCAGTATTGACTCGCGTATAAAGTAACAACACCTGCATATATTCGGCTCAGTGTATCATTCCCGTAGGAGGCTCCATTGATTCCACCGCACACCAAATTTACTGGATTAGATATTGGGTCATCGTATTGAGCTGCGGAGGTGTACATTCTGTCCAAGAAGTCTTTGAGCTCCCAGGAGTTGTTCAATGGACTGCAACCCAACGCAAAAATTTGCATTATTTTTATGTCGTTGTGTTAGCTGATTGACCCAAAGAATAATTTTCAAAGAAAATATGGCATACGAGCAAGAGTTGAATCTCTGGCTAAGGATTGAAAGTCCATTCTGCTCTAAGCCAACTTTGTCGATCTCGGACCATGACTTTCCTTATGGTCTCGTATCAGCTCTCACTTTCTTCCTGTTGCAAATCAACACAGTTCATTTCAATTCTTCCTATCTTTTAAATCTTAAAATTGAAAGGTCATATAAGGCAACTGATATGTCAGGTTTAGAGAAATTCTATTGGCAATAAATTTTTAAATTATTTAAATACATACGTATAACTCATTTATAATAATTAAAAATGTCAGAAAATCACTTTTTTTCTCACAGCATGACAAAAAGGATGATGATTTCATACTCTAAAATCTTTCGTAACAACGGAGTAATAGCCTTTATTTTCTGGCACGATATCATCGAAATATAGGATTGGAGCTGATGAGGCCATAGCACCAAGGGCAAAGTGTGGATATTTCAAGCGAAACCATGAGGCAAGCACTGAAAAGTGAAAAAAGAAAAGTAAGAAACAGTAGTATACAAAATTAAATTATTGAAAAATTTTAATGAAGGTTCTATATATCTATAAATATATATATAACAAGTTTATGTTTAAGGGAATGTCTAGTCATATAGTGCATACTTCCTCCGTAAGATTCTCCAACAACAATAACTGGCGAAGTCTCTGCAGATAAATTTTTCTTCATATATAGGAGCACTTCTGCATAATCTGTTAATGCTTGGGCTGAGCTAAAGTAACCGCGAAGACTAACATTTTTGGCAGCCTCACTAGATGATCCATACGGAATTGAATCCCCATAGAATCTATGCTGTGCACATGTAACACATCACACATTAAAAGGAGGAGAGAGAGAGAGAGAGATGACTTGGATTTTCTTGGCCTCACCTCAATAAGAACTTGGAGGGCATTAAACTGAATGGCCAAGTCATTGTAAAATGATTTGTTATATGGAGGTCTCTCACTTATTAAAGGGGATTCTCTTCCCAAATAAGCAAGGATTGGAGCACTAGCATTTGCACCACCCCAGTACTTGAAGCTAATCATAAATTGTTGTTGAAATGTGGCATAACTCTGTGGCTGATAGTTAAAATGATCAAGTGTTTACGGGTAACAAAATGTTTGAAAATCATCCGAAATAGAAATATTTCGTGGAACACATTCTGCATTTTTGTGTTGTCGGAATACTCTTTTCCCTTGAAATGCCCCAAGTCTTGGAATATTAAACTCTCTCGCATAAACACAAGTTGAGGACAACATTAGAAGTGAAGAAAGATAAAAGGACCATTGAAGGCTATTTTTAGAATTTGAAGACATGGTCATGGTGAACTACTTTGTTTTTGACTGAATTTCTCCTAATTGCTGATAATATATATAGTAAGACAGCCCAATAATCTTCGTCCAGATTATTTGTACCACGTGATGATTGGTATATGCATATAGGAAAAGGACAAATAGTACTTGCCCAGTGATAAAGAGCCGAGGAGAAGAAGTTCCAAGAAAAAAGATTGTATAAGGATCTTGTGGGTGGTGGGTGACCAAAAACATATTAATGACCCATGTAAAATAGTGCTAGAGTCATCATAGAATTCTTAGAAATACAATATTCTCTAAGTTAACAAATTTCGAGTCTCGAGTAATGGTAATATTTCCAAACAATGAAACTGAATCGGATAAAGACGGAAGAAACATAACATAATCAGTCAAATATTATATAATGTTATGAGACAGAAACAAATATTTTAAAAAATTATAGAGAAAATATTTTAACTTTTAATATGGAGACTAGCACAAATTCCATAGCCAGTTTGGAATCAATTCAATAAACAACGACAATAACAAATTATAGAGATGAAGACTAAAATCCACAGATCCATTTTTTTCTTTTTTCTAGAACATTAAATAAGGAGTGGATATCAGTTGAGACGTTGACTTTTGTGTTAACAGTCGTATGAGCTATTCAATTTTTCTTCTATCTCGTAAGTCACGTCATTTCTTCCTTCCAAATATCATCATCTCTATTTCTCACTCTATCACGTTTAATTATAGATATAATTTTTATATTATTTTTCTTATAATTAATATTTGTATATTTGATCATTTTAAATTATTATTATAAAATATAATTATTCTATTATTTTCATGAATTAATTAATATTTATATAAAAGTTCTTATTTTTTATATTTATACAAATTTTCACATTTTTGTTTTCTTTATTTTTTTTTTATAAAATATCATTTTTCTCTATCATTTTATATCGTTTCCGTGCAACCTAGTGAAATACTATATGAATCAAATGATTTTTAAGTTAAATAAATTTAAATCTTACTCACATAAATATGTTGCTGATATTATATGTTCCGAATATATAATATACAAGGCCATTTAAAGCTTGAATTTGTCGTCATCCATCTTATTGAATGATAATTAGATCTTGGATTCGATTGTTGTATAAAAAAAAAAGACACTTGAAATGTTTTGTCTCTTAAAAAATTAATCCGATTCTAACTAAATTTAATTAGATTAATGTGATTAACAAATATCAATAATTTGTAATTTTTTTAAAAAAATTTAAATTCTTTTGAGAATCTTTCAATAGGAGGATGTTTTTCTAACAAATGTCATTATTGAATAATTGACTCTATTTTCTTTTTTTTTTTTATCGTTTTCACATTTTCCCAAATACCCACAAAGGATAAAAAAAAGGCAGGAACAAAGATAGGCAGAACATTGAAATTAAAATCATAAAATAATATTGGAAAAATCAAATAATAAAACTAAAATATAATTTTTTTTAACTCAATTTAAATATAGAAAACAATTTAATTTTTTAAATGAAGTATAACAATAATTGTGATAAATTATGACACCAACTTCTCCCTTCCTGTTTTACAATTTGAAGATTTCCAACAGGCAATTAATTGGAAGTCTGTCTGATGAAATTTACAATTTTATTTAATTCTCAAAAAGATAAAAAATATAATTAAGAGTAAATTTTGGTAAAAGTTGGAAATTCACGCATGACTAGGAAGCAAAATATCAGTTGAAAGAAAAGAAAAATGACAGTCCTATAATGACTTTATTTATAAGCTTATAAATAAGAATTAATTTGTGAATTTAGAGTTTTTAAACTTATAATACACAAGCAAATATCCGAAGTAGAGTTTTCAAATGAATTAATTGTTGAACTTATATATCATTGTTTGATAAATTATATATGTTTCTCAAATAAAGGAAGCTTACATAATTCATATATTATGTTTCTCAAATAAAAGAGTAAACAATCTTACGCAAAACCAGAACTTTCGTAAATTTTTCAATTTGAGGTGATGTGGATAGCAGTAACTAGGAACCTTTATTAACAATATAGATATAAGCGTGAAAGACCCCTTGCCACCTGGATTTCGTCGTCCTCCAATTGACGCAGGGTGATTGGTCGTTGGTGAGGTGAAGCTGATGTGACCCGTTGTTTTCTTTTTTTTTTCCTCTTTTTTTTTTTCATTTCGTTTTATTTCAGAAATATTAACGTGTTTTTTTCTTTCTCTTTCTTTCTTTCTCTCTTGTCGTTTCAGAAGCATTAATGGAGTAGATTTTGTGGCTGATTTCACTGAAAACATATTTGGGGTGGTTGGGAGGACTTTGTCGTGATTTACCTTTTTGTCCCTGTTTATATTTCAGAATGGCTTCATTTTTTTGCTCTTGTCTGACGATTAGGGGATTTGGAGATTTTTGTAAAATTACATTCTCTTTGTACTTTTGAAAAAAAAAAAAGAGGTCTATGGAGGCCTTCCCTTGAGTACTCATTGCGTTCTGTACGATTAGATGTTCTCCTTTCTGATTGATTGACAATTTAGATAAAGGGTAGTGTGCCATGATCTTAATGATTATGGTGTATGCAAGCCATTCTTCTGTG
This sequence comes from Dillenia suffruticosa, assembly GCA_033439265.1. Taxonomy (NCBI): domain Eukaryota; kingdom Viridiplantae; phylum Streptophyta; class Magnoliopsida; order Dilleniales; family Dilleniaceae; genus Dillenia; species Dillenia suffruticosa. The sequence continues at coordinate 15,857,463 of JAVTVX010000008.1, read as the reverse complement.
CTTTCCGCTCTCTCTCTCTGTCTCTCTCTTTATCTCTCTATAAAAGTTGGACACATGCGCTCGCTCTCTCTCTCTCTCTCTCTCACTCTCTGAGTAGGGCAAATGGAGACGTTTGGGTTCGGGTACTGATTATGAGAGTGATTCCTCTCTCTTGTGAAGGTTTGTCTTTGTCTTTGCTTCTAAACATTTACTTTGTTCGATGGTTATTTTACTTGCCGTTCTTTGTATTTGTTTCTAATTCAAAAATGTTGTTTTTTTTGTTTCTGTTCAGAAGAGTGGTGTGCCTAATGGTGATGAGGTATGGAGGCGATTTTCTCTGTTCTTAGGGTTTGTATTTGTAAGGTTTTGTTTGGCTTTGTGTTGTTTTGCTGCTTTTCATATTTATTGCTGATTTTTTTTTTCAACTTCTAGAGAGTGGTGTGTGAGGATTTACTGTGAGATTTTGATTTGCTTGCTTAGTTGGGTTTTGGTATTTCTTTGGTTTTGATTTTTATTGTTTGTTTTTCATTAGTTTTGTGATTTTTTTTCCATTTGGCTTCTGCTCCTACTTTTATTGGACTACAACTAACTATGTCTCGATTTTTTTACACTTGGTAGGTGGTTCTGTATTTGATAGTTCTGTAATAGCACTTTGGTGGTTTTGCTGATCGTTCTTTCCGCAATGGCTTAGTTCTAAGATAGCTTCGCTCCGTGGTTCTGCAATTGCACTTCGTTGGTTCTGCAATAGCCCAGTTCTGTAGTTCTGCTGGTGGCTCTTTTTGTAATAGTACTTTAGTGATTCTGCAATAATTCTGTAAAAACTTATTTCTGCAATAACTCTGCTCCGTAGTTCTGGGTTTAGGGTAGTTCTACAATAGCACTTTCAGTTCTGCAATAGCTTCACTCGGTTGTTTTGCAATCGTGAGCCTTGGGTCTGCAGAACTCCATAGTTTGTTTGGTTATTTTGTTAAAAACTTGTTTGGTTGCTCTTTGTATTGTTTTTCTTTATATTGTTTTCTATACAGGTCACCGTTATCGTTTGGTTTTTACATATGTCGTGGATCTTTGTGTGTTATAATATATAAGGTGGATTTATAATTGATGCTTCAAAGCTATTGATTTTGCAGAACAACTATAAGGAGTTGCAGAAGTACATTTCTTTTTTTAATAATAGCGTCTAAAGTCTGGAATTTTTGATTAATGGATTTGGTTCTGCCTGGCGTAGAATGACATGGTTCTGCTCCGTGCAAAATGACATGGTTCTGCATCACACAGAACGACATGGTTCTGCTAAAAAAAATGGTTTTGCTAAAAAAAAAAAAAAGAACTTTAGTTAGGAATGTTAAAAAAAAAGTAGTTCTGCTACAAAAAAATGTAGTTCTGTAATGCCATTAAAAAAAATTAGTTCTACAAAAAAAAATTGTTCAAAAGTAATTCTGCAAGAAAAAATAAGTTATGTAGTTAGGTATATTCAAGAAAAGTAGTTTTGTAACGCCATTAAAAAAAATGGTTCTGTTAAAAAAGAATAGTTATGTAGTTTGGTACGTTAAAAAAAATGTTTCTGTAGTTCTATAGTTAGATATATTGTCGGCTATGTTTTCAAAAAAAATAGTTCTCTTAAAAAATGTAGTTCTGTGGTTCTGTAGTTCTGTTTGTTAAAAAAAAATAGTAGTTTTGTAATTTTGTAGTAAGATATGTTTAAAAAAAATAGGTCTGACATGAAAAAAAGTAGTTCTGTAATACCGTTAAAAAAAAAAGTAGTCTACTAAAAAAAAAAGTAGTTCTGTAGTTTGGTATATTTAAAAAAAAAAGGGTAATTCTACAACAAAAAAAAAGTAGTTCTGTAATGCTACAAAAAAAAAACTTGTTCTGCTAAAAAAAAAGTTCAAAATAGTTTTGCTAACAGAACCATGTGGTTCTGCAGTGCACAAAATGACATGGTTCTGCCCGATGTAGAATAATATGGTTCTGCTCTGTGCAAAACGACATGGTTCTGCACCACACAGAACGACATGATTTTGCTAAAAAAAGTAGTTTTGCTAAAAAAAAAAAAGTTCTTTAGTTAGGAATGTTAAAAAAAAAAGTTGTTATGCTACAAAAAAATGTAGTTCCGTAATACCATTAAAAAATTAGTTCTACAAAAAAAATTGTTCAAAGGTAGTTCTGCACGAAAAAATAAATTCTGTAGTTAGGTATGTTCAAGAAAAGTAGTTTTGTAACGCTATTAAAAAAAAAGTGGTTGTGTTAAAAAAGAATAGTTATGTTGTTTGTACGTTAAAAACAAATGCTTCTATAGTTCTGTAGTTAGATATATTGTCGGCTATGTTTTCAAAAAAAAAATAGTTCTCTTAAAAAATGTAGTTATGTGGTTATGTAGTTCTGTATGTTAAAAAATAGAGTAGTTTTGTAGTTTTATAGTTAGATATGTTGAAAAAAAAGTTGGTCTGATATGAAAAAAAAGTTGTTCTGTAATGCCGTTAAAAAAAAAAGTAGTTCTGTAATGTTACTAAAAAAAAAAAATTGTTCTGCTAAAAAAAAGTTCAAAATAGTTCTACTAAAAGAACCATGTGGTTCTACAGTACACAAAACGATATGGTTCTGCCCGACGTAGAATGAAATGGTTCTGCGCTGCACAGAACGACATGGTTCTGCTAAAAAAAGTAGTTTTGCTAAAAAAAAAAAAGATCTTTAGTTAGGAATGTTCAGAAAAAAAAAGTTATTCGGTTACAAAAAAATATAGTTCTGTAATGCCATTAAAAAAATAGTTTTACAAAAAAAATTGTTCAAAAATAGTACTGCAAGAAAAAATAAGTTATGTAGTTAGATATGTTCAAGAAAAGTAGTTTTGTAACGCCATTAAAAAAAATGGTTCTGTTAAAAAAGAATAATTATGTAGTTTGGTACGTTAAAAAAAATGCTTCTGTAACTCTGTAGTTAGATATATTATCGGCTATGTTTTAAAAAAAAAAATAGTTCTCTTAAAAAATGTAGTTCTGTGATTCTGTAGTTTTGTATGTTAAAAAAAAGAGTAGTTTTGTAGTTTTGTGGTTAGATATGTTGAAAAAAAAAGTAGTTCTGTAATGTCGTTAAAAAAAAAGTAGTCTACTAGAAAAAAAAGTAGTTATGTAGTTTGGTATGTTTAAAAAAAAGGGTAATTCTACAACAAAAAAAGTAGTTCTGTAATGCTACTAAAAAAAAAAATTTGTTCTGCTAAAAAAAAAGTTCAAAATAGTTCTACTAAAAGAACCATGTAGTTCTGTAGTGCACAAAACGACATGGTTCTGCAAGGTGTAGAACCATGCGGTTTTGCACCGTGCAGAACTACATTGTTCTGCTAAAAGAAAGTAGTTTTGCTAAAAAAAAATAGTTCTTCCATTAGTTATGTTAAAAAAAAAGTTCTATGGTTAGCTATGTTAAGAAAAAATTAAAGTAGTTTTGCTAAAAAAATGGTTCTGTTATGCCATTAAAAAAAAATAAGTAGTCTACTAAAAAAAAATAGTTTTGTAGTTAAGTATGTTCAAAAGAAAAAAGGAGTTCTGCTACAAAAAAAAAATAGTTCTATAATCCCATTAAAAAAATAGTTCAAAAGTAGTTCTGCAAGAAAAAATATGTTCTGTAGTTAGGTATGTTCAAAAAAAGGAGTTTTGTACCGCCTTAAAAAAAAGTTGTTCTGTTAAAAAAGAATAGTAATGTAGTTTGGTATGTTTCTGTTGTTGGATGTGCTGTCGGCTATGTTTTCAAAAAAAATAGTTCTGTTAAAAAAAGTAGTTCTATAGTTATGTAGTTAGGTATGTTAAAAAAAAAGTGTAGTTCTATGGTTTTGTGGTTAGATATGTTCAAAAAAAAAAGTAGGACAGATAAGAAAAAAAAGGGGTTCTATGATACCGTTAAAAAAAAATTATCTACTAAAAAAAAGTAGTTCTGTAATTAGATACGTTAAAAAAAAAGGTAGTTCTGCAACAAAAAAAAAGTAGTTATATAATGCCATTAAAAAAAGAAAATAGTTCTACTAAAAAAAATTGTTCAAAAGTACTTTTGCTAAAAGAACCATGTGGTTCTGCACAGTACAGAAAGGCATGGTTCTGCATCATGCAGAACTATGTGGTTCTGCCCGGTGCAGAACACATGGTTCTGCGTCGCGCAGAATCTGCTAAAAAAAAGTAGTTCTGCTAAAAAAATAGTTCAGAATAGTTCTGCTAAAAGAACCATGTGGTTCTGCATGGTGTAGAACTACATTGTTCTTCTAAAAAAAAGTAGTTTTGCTAAAAAACAAAATAGTTCCATAGTTAGGTGTGTTAAAAAAAATAAAGTAATTCTGCTAAAAAAAAAGTTCTGTGGTTAGGTATGTTAAAAAAAAAAAGTTATTCTGCTACAAAAAAAAGTAATTCTGTATTGCCATTGAAAAAAAAGTTCTGCTAAAAAAATAGTTCAAAAGTAGTTCTGCAAGAAAAATTAAGTTCTGTGATTAGGTTTGTTCAAAAAAAGTAGTTTTGTGGCGTCATTAAAAAAAATGGTTCTGTTAAAAAAGAATAACTATGTAGTTTGCTATGTTAAAAAAAAGTACTTATGTGGTTCTGTAGTTAGATACGTTGTCGGCTATGTTTTAAAAAAAATTAGTTCTGTTAAAAACAAAGTAGTTCTGTAATTCTGTAGTTAGCTATGTTAAAAAAAAAGAGTAGTTCTGTGGCTTTGTAGTTAGATATGTTAAAAAAAAATAGGTCTGATACGAAAAAAAAAAGTTGTTCTGTAATGCTGTTAAAAAAAGTATTCTACTAAAAAAAAGCGGTTCTGTAGTTAGGTATATTCAGGGAAAAAAAAAAGGTAGTTCTACTATAAAAAAAGTAGTTCTGTAATGCCATTAAAAAAAAAGAAAATAGTTCTGCTAAAAACAAATTATTCGAGAGTAGTTCTGCTAAAAGAACCATATGGTTATGCACCGCACAGAATTATGTGGTTCTGTCGAACGCAGAATGACATGGTTTTGCACCGTGTAGAACTACATTGTTCTGCTAAAAAAAAGTAGTTTTGCTAAAAAAAAAAGGTTTCGTAGTTAGGTATGTTAAAAAAAAAAGTTCTGTAGTTAGGTATATTCAAAAAAAATAAAGTAGTTCTTCTAAAAAAAATAGTTTTGTGATGCCATTAAAATAGTTAAGCTACAAAAATAGTTCTGCATCATGTAGAACCACATTGTTCTGCTAAAAAAAAGTAGTTTTGCTAAAAAAAAAATAGTTATGTAGTTGGGTATGTACAAAAAAAAATTGCTATGCTAAAAAAAGAGTAATTCTGTAGTTCTGTAGTTAGATATGTTAAAAAAAAAGTAGTTCTACATGATGGGAAGTAGTTTTGCTATAGGAATGGAATTATCAAAAAAAAAATATATTTCCATGAAAGGAAGTCGTTAGGTATGTTCTGCATGATACGAATGGAAGTAGTTCTGTATGTGGTTCTGTACTGCATAGAACGACATGGTTTTGCGTTTTGTCTTAATGGTTGGGTTTATTTTGGGTTTGGTTGGCATGCTTGACCCCTTCTTCAACGACGAAGGGTGAATGTCTAGTAGATGAAAGTCTCAACTTTAGTCGACGAGAACAGTAGGTTTCATCGATGCAAGGCTACTTGGTCACACTGAGCTTTTTTTTTTCGCTATAGTATAGCATGGTATAATGCGTATAGAATTATATTTTGGATTTCGTTTACTTTTTGTGATGTTATGACAAAACTATTTTTATGAAAAAAATTCCATCTAATAAAATTTTGTATTTTTATATTTTTGGGGTTATCGAAATTGGCATATATGCCCGCATGACTTTTTTTTTTTCCTCTTCAAATTGTGCTGGTGAGATGGCATCATTTTGTGATAAATACATTTATTAATATTAAATTGAAAAGTATAAAAAAAATGAAAGTGTTAGGTCAAAATATAAACAAAAAAAATTCGAAGTGTTTTACTTTTTCGGTAGATGTATTATGATGTACCCCTTACTTTTACTTTTTACTGTGGTTTTTTGTATGATGTTTAACTCATTGTGGTTCTGCACTCCGTAGTGCAGAACCTTATCTCTGTAATTATAAAATTTATAGTATTATAATATTATATAATATCATAACGTTTTTACTGCATTTCGTTTGTTTCAGATTTTTTTTTTTATATCTTTAGATTAAAAAAATTTATGATTATATCAAAAATATTTGAAATACATAATTTTTGCAGAAAATATTACAACATTGTAATGCTGTAAAAAATTATAAATTTTTTATATTAAAAAACTCATAATTCTACAGCAGTACAGAATCAAGTTCTGCATGGGCAGAATTTCATTATTCTACGCGCATAGTGCATAACTATCAAAGTGCGTCTCATGTTCGAACCCGAGTATAGTTCTGTAGTTAGGTATGTTAAAAAAAAAGTACTTATGTGGTTCTGTAGTTAGATACGTTGTTGGCTATATTTTAAAAGAAATTAGTTCTGTTAAAAAAAGTAGTTCTGTACTGCATAGAACCATATGGTTCTGTACATGGCAGAACGATATGGTTGCAGAACCATATGGTTCTGTACTATACGGAACCACAAAGTACAGAACAACGTAGTTCTGCACTGCACAGAATCACAAAATACAGAACGATATGGTTCTGCACTGCGCAGAATCACAAAGTGCAGAATCATATAGTTCTGCGCAGTGCAGAACCATGTGGTTTGTGCAAAACTATGTGGTTTTGCACTATGCAGAACTTATATCGTTTTTTTTCAATTTTTTTTAGATTAAAAATTTAATGATTATATTAAAAATATCAAAAATATTTGAAATAAATGATATTTAGAGAAAATATTACAATATTATAATATTATAAAAATTATAATAATAAAAGTATTAACTAAAAAATCTTTGGAAATATTTTTATATTAAAATATTCATAATCGAAATAATTTTACGATTATATTAAATATACTAACAATATGTGAATTTTTTTTGCATATATAAAAGTGCTTTAATTTAATATTATGATATTAGAAAAACTATAATTTTAAAAATACTAACTAAAAAATAGTTTACAAACTTTTTAGATTAAAAAAATATTTTTGCATTGCTGTTCTGCACATGCAGAACTGCATAGTTTTGTGCGCATAGTGCAGAATTATATAGTTCTATAAAGTGCGTCTCATATTCAAACATGAGTACAATCGCACGACCTTTACGATTTCAATCTCACCTACCTTTAACATTTTGGGGTGAATGTATTCTTACTGCAGCTTATCTTATCAATCGCACTCCTATAGCCGTCCTTCATGGTAAAACCCCTTTTGAAATTTTGTTCCACAAAATACCTACATATCACCATTTACGTGTTTTTGGTTGTTTGGTTTTTGGTCGAAACAATCATCCCAAACATAAATTTGATTCACGTGCTTTACCTGGTATATTTCTTGGTTACCCATATGGCCAAAAGGGATTTAAAATTTTTGATATTAAATCTCAAACAATTTATGTGAGTAGGGATGTCGTGTTTCATGAAAATATTTTTCCATGCAAATTGCAAGTGCCAATTAATACTGATACTATCCATATTCTTCCCCTCCCATTAACCGACACTGGTGACTCCACTTATCCACCTCCAACTTCCAATGTTGAACCCACCTCTACACGTTCCACAACACCCCTTCGTCGCTCACAACTAGTGACTCGCCCTCCGACAAAATACCAAGACTATCATTGTTCTCAAGTTCAACATCAATCATCTTCAACTTTTTCAGGTACTAAATATCCTTTGGAAAACTATCTTTCTTTCCATCGTTTCTCTTTTAGACATTGTGCTTTTCTTGGTGCCCTAACCTCTCTTGCAGAACCCAAAACATTTACCCAAGCTGTACACATACCTGAGTGGCGAGAAGCTATGAAAACAGAATTGAATGCCCTTGAAACAACAAATACATGATCTATTATGCCTCTTCCACCAGATAAGAAACCTATTGGATGCAAATGGGTCTATAAAATCAAACGGCACTCCGATGGAAGCATTGAACGCAACAAGGCACGCTTGGTTGCCAAAGGAAATACCCAAATTGAGGGGGTAGATTATCATGATACATTTGCTCCAGTTGCAAAATTGGTGACTGTTCGAGTCCTTTTAGCCGTTGTTGCTACTCAACGATGGCCTCTTTATCAATTTGATGTGCAAGATACTTTCTTACATGGTCCACTGCAAGAGGAAGTATACATGTGCTTACCTCCCGGCCATGCACAGCAGGGGGAGAAACATCTAGTTTGCAAGCTTAATAAATCCTTATATGGATTGAAACAGGCCGAAAGAAATTGGTTTGCCACATTTTCTGCTACTTTATTAAAAGTCGGTTTCACAAAATCACATGCTGATAATTCTCTATTTTGTCTCCATCGTGGGTCGTCTTCACTTTTCCTCTTGGTTTATGTGGATGATATCGTCATGACCGGAAATGATCTCAAGCTTCTATCACAAATCAAGTCTTTCTTATTACAACGCTTTCGCATTAAGGATCTTGGCCTTCTCAAGTATTTTCTTGGTATTGAGGTAGCTAGATCTTCTCATGGCATTTATCTCTCACAACATAAATATGTTATGGACCTCTTTGCTGATTCTGGCCTCACGGGAGCTCGCATTGCTCATATACCCATGGAACAACATCTCAAGCTTACCGACTCTATAGGCAATTTGTTAGAAGATCCCTCCTCTTATCGACCTTAGTTGGTCGTCTCATCTACTTGACTATCACTCGGCCTGATATTACATTCGCCGTTAATGTTCTTAGCCAATTTATGCATCAACCTCGTCAACCACACTTAGATGTTGCTCATCGGCTACTTCGCTATTTAAAGAAAACTCTAGGTCAGGGTATTCTATTATCTTCTTCTAGCCCAATGGAGCTCATTGCTTTTTCATATTGCAATTGGGCAAGCTGTCCTCAAAACCCGTCGGTCAACTACAGGATACTGCATCTTCCTTGGTTATAGTTTGGTATCTTGGAAGAGTAAAAAGCAACAGACTGTATCACATTCCTCGGCTGAGGCCGAATATCGTGCCATGGCCACCACTACACGAGAAATCATTTGGCTTCGATCTTTACTTCGAGACCTTGGCATCTCTTTATCATCTGCCACTCCTCTATATTGTGACAATTAAGCAGCACGTCATATCGCTGTCAATCCGGTTTTCCATGAGCGTACCAAGCATCTTGAAATTGATTATCACATTGTACGTGAAAGTCTGAAGCTGGGATCATTCAACCACGTGCCATCTCTAGTACAAACCAGCCGGCTGACATTTTCACTAAAGCTATAAGCAAAGACCAATTTTTGTTTCTTCAAAGCAAGCTGGGCATTACTGACCTTCATGCACCAGCTTGAGGGGGGAGTATTAGCAGAATTAAGGAAATAACATCAATTGAAGACTTAATTATAAAAACAAGATTTGACATCAATTATTCCCTTCCCTTTAATTGTCCAATTGACTTTTCCGTTTTTAGTTGATTCTTTTTCCCTTTCATTGCTTAATTGATTCCTTTGTATTTTATAATTGCATATATCAATTTTGTATATATACATATGTATCAAAACAAAGTCATTTAATGGAAAATCATTTCCTTTCACAATCAATTCTTATCACCTTGGTTATCGTCCTCTATCTGAATCTGACTATGAATCCTTCGCCTATGTGAGGCCCAATTAGGTGGCGAGGTCAATTCTTCGCTTCAGCATTTGAACCATCAAAGGGTCTTGGATCTAAGCTATACGCCTGGTTTAATCAAATTTGGTCATAATTTAAAACATTAGGAGCTCTGTGGTGTAACGAATTCATAATCATTGGACACTATCTCTGTTAATACAATTGCTTGAGGAAAAGTGAGAATCATAAAATTAAGTAGTGGACTATCTTCCTGGTCGACATTGTCGATTAAGAAAATCGGCACGATAATATTAGACGAACTTTGATACAATGCTAGTGTTCTAAGCCTAGTTAAAATGAGATTTGAGTTCTGATTATTTTCCTTTTTTTTTTCCATGGTAAAAGAAAATATCGACCGCTAACTTTCTGATTTATATTAATTAATCCATTTTACATGATCAAATAATTTATAAATTATGGCACTAAACTAACAACAGATGTAGATTTATTTATTTATTTTAATGTAATTATTGAAAAAGATTAAATTTGAGATAAAAAAGAATATATATCGAGATATATATTATTTGTCATTTGAATGACTTTATCTTCAAAACTTGTATACATTTGAATCACGAATATTTTTTATTTCTTTATAATAAGGTAATTTTACTTTATATAATTATTAAATAAACTAAATCATTACTAATATTCAAATATATAATCTTTTTTTTTTACTACCGATATCCAGATTTGTCTGATTTATTCGATTCGAGCACTATAGTATCCATTTTAGGGTTGACTCTTCCAAATTCTTTTTTTTCACTCTCAGAGCTCGAACTTGAGAGGGATAAAGTGACAGACCACTCAAGAAGTTTGGTTATTCAAATATATATTCGTTTATAGCAAATTGTGAAGTATATTAACCATTGGGGCATTGCTCGCTTGTTCTTTACAAACTTATTCTATGAAGGTGGATCTTCATCTAAGGTACCGCCAATCTTCCTGTCCATAATCAAATTTAGTCAAAAGAGTCGAGGTTAATTGCATTGAGGTAAATGTCGAATGTCAAATTCACTAAAGTTTGTGGTGGCCCCACAGTGACCTGGAAATGAACTCGCCGTAGGTAGAGGCAGCTCCGAAGTGAAAGTAAACGAACTCGCACCCATTTAAACGCATCCTCCCTTCCATCTGGAAAGTCATCGCTGCCAAACTCAAATTACAAGGCTGAAAACCAAACCCAAACCCCAACCCAAACGCAAATCCAAAGCCAACAACCAACCCAACCCATGCACTTGACTTCAAATGCTACTTTTCCGCCCATCCCAATTGACTTTCTCCATCTCGTGTTTAGTAAATGATGAATTGATGGAATAAAGCTAACTTCTTGCAAGCCAGAGATTTCATATTGATGAACAAATTACAGAAGGATACGGCCATCTTCTTCTTTATGAACTGAGTGCCTTGGCATTAAGTTGTTTGAGTATTCTGGTGTATTAAATTTTTGTTGGAAATTATACAGGCAAGTATATTTAGGTGGGAGCTGAATTAATTTTCAATTTGGGTGTTGCAGAAGGTCAGCTTACTTTTAATATTCTCTTCTCTATCTACGTTTTTCCCAATTATTTGGCTTTCTTCTTTGCTTTCCCGATATAGGCCTCTCTGGTGTGCAGTCCCAATTATCTGAATCTGACTATGAATCCTTCGCTTATGTGAGGGCCCAATTAGGCGCCAAGATCAATCCTTCGCTTAAGCATTTGAAGCATCTAAGGGTCTTGGCTCTCTCATGAGTTTACGACTGAATCTATCTCGGGCTGGTTTTGAAGGCATTATTCCTTCTTAAATTGGAAATCTCTCAGGTTTGCAATCTCTTGGCCTTGCTCCATCATATTATGATCTCAGATATTTGTGGAAGTTGGGTTGGAGAATGTGCACCTCTGGGTCTTCAGGAACTGTATCTTGCTGATAACTCAATTTTTGGCCCTCTTCCTGAGAGTTTTTGGCACTTATCACTATTAAAAGTGCTGCACATTGAAAACAATAAGTTGGATGGAATTATGTTGGAAGTTCAACTCAACAATCTCTCCACTTTGAAAGAACTATGGGTATCAAAAAACTCTTTTATATTAAATGTAAGCGATAATTGGGTTCCTAGTTTTGGGCTTTAACGTACTTGGGTGGGTGGACATTGGGCCGTCAATTCCCATTGTGGCTTCAAACACAAAAGGATCTTTTTTGGTTAAACATGTCTATCTAGTGTAGGAAAGCAAATGTCTATCTCTAATAAAAATTAAAACTAATGTCTCTATTTATAATAATAGAGACATGAGTGATGGGTGTTCATTATATTTCATTGTTTTTAAAAACAAATAGAAATCAACCTATAGGACTTGGTTCAAAAAAAAAAAGATAAATAAATATCAGTTGTTTGAGCGTAATATATGAGCAGAGTCTTGAATCTTTTGAGGAGTTGATATTTTAATGCATTAAGTCTTTGCACGTTCCAAGTCTCGCAACATGTAGAATAGCAATGACATGCAACTTCATTGAAAAATATATAATAATAAAAGAAATCTCTTAAAATTGGGATAATCTCTTTAGTGGTAATAAATCATTCCAAAATTTTTCACAAATTTTGTGATCAGACGTGGATTGCCATGCACTTGACTTTTCCTTTGATTAGTCTAAAAAAATAATTAATACTTAAAATGAAAGCTTTTCTTATTAAGCCATTTAAGATTGGATTGAAAATTCTTTACTACAATTTTTTATGAAAATTCAACTACATGGACATAAAATTCCTGAAAATTTGAATCTTCCAAAGAAGCTGGATTGCAATATTTGTCATTTTCTACCCCAAAGAATAAAAAAAAAAGAAAAAAAAAGAAAAAGAAAAAGAGGGGTGTGAGAATATAGATACTTTGCAGTTGATACTTCTCTTCTATTAGTCTGTCTCCCATGATACTTTTGTAGGATATGTCATGTGTGTGTGTATTATTAGACATTGTGTTATACATTGGCAGATTGTTGTAGTTCTAACTTTAATTTTTCTTTGTTGGATGTAAACGATAGAATTTTATTCTAATTGTATAAAAAATGAAGATTTGCAAATCAATAAAAGAATTCAAAATAAACTACATCAATATTTCTGACTAGTTTGTTGTCAGAAACGCTCCTTCCTACAAATTAAATTGTACTCAAAACCAATTAAATTACATAAAAATTATAAAATTTAGTTCTAATTCTAACTTTTCTTTTTTGGATGTAATCTACAAAAATTAATAATAGTTGCATAAAAAATGAAGATTTGTAAATCAACAAAAGAATTCAAAATAAACTACATAAATATTCGTGAATCCTACCGAATTTCTTTATAAATGATACTACATAACAATTTCTAAATTATTTTGTTTCATTGATTTTTAGTATTGGGATTATTATTATTGTTTTGTTGTTGTCACTATTATCTATTTAAGATTTAATTTAATTTTAATTTTTTGGGTTAAAATGGACCAACATATATATGCAAGTAATAAAATATCTAGTGTAAGAAGGCAAATGTTTTTCTATAAGAAAAATTAAAACTAATGTCTCTATTTATAATAATAAAGATATGACTGAGGGGTGTTCATCCTATCTCATTGCTTTTAAAAATGAGTAGAAATCAACCAATAGGACCCGATTTCAAAAAAAAGAAAAAGATAAATTAAGACCGGTTGTTTGAGCATAACATATGGGCAAAGTCTTAAATCATTTGAGAGATTGATGTTTTAATTTATTAAGTTTTTACATACTCTAAGTATTGCAATGCGTAGAATAGCAATGATATGCAATTTCATTGAAAAAGAAATAATAATAAAAAAAATCTCTTAAAATTGGGATGATCTCTTTATATATGGTTATAAATCATTCCAAAATTTTTCACAAATTTTGAGATCAGATATGGATTGCCATAGACTTACTTTTCTTCTAATTTGTGATCATATGTGCATTTTAACCCCAAAAATTAAAATTAAATTAAATATTAAATAAATAACGACAACAAGAAAACAATAATAATCCCAATACAAATGGTTATTGAAACAAAATAACTTTAAAATTGGTAGCTAGTATCACTTATAATGAAATTAGGTAGGATTCACCAATATTTATGTAGTTTATTTTGAATTCTTATGTAGTTTATTTTGAATTCTTTTGTTGATATGCAAATCTTCATTTTTTATACAATTGGAATAAAATTCTGCTATTTACATCCAAAAAAGAAAAATTAGAGTTAGAACTGCTACAATCGGCCGATGTATAACACAATGTCTAATAATGCGTGCGTACACACATGCGCGCGACATGTCCTACAAAAGTATCATGGGAGACAGACTAATGGAATATAAGTATCAGATGCAAGGTATCTATGTTCTCACACTCCTTTTTTTATTATTATTCTTTGGGGGTAGAAAATGACAAATATTGCAATCAAGCATCTTTAGAAGATTCAAATTTTCAGAAATTTTATGTCCTCGTGGTTAAATTTTCTTAAAAAAATATAGCAAATAAGTTTCAACCCATTCTCAAATAGCTTAATAAGAAAAACATCCCATCATTCATTTCATTTTTAAGTATTAATTGTTTTTTGAGACTAATTAGAAGAAAAGTCAAATCCATGACAATCCACGTCTTATCTCAAAATTTGTGAAAAACTTAAAAATAATTTATAACTACGTATAAAGAATCATCCCAATTTTAAGAGATTTTTTTTTATTATTTCTTTTTCAATGAAGTTGCATGTCATTGCTATTCTACACGTTGCGAGACTTGAAGTATATAAAGACTTAATGCATTAAAATATCAACTCCTCAAAAAATTCAAGACTTTACCCATATGTTATGCTCAAATAACCGGTCTTAATTTATCTTTTTTTTTTTTAACCAGATCCTATTGTTTGATTTCTATTCGTTTTTAAAAGGAATGAGATAGGATGAATACTCATCACTCATGTTTCTATAATTATAAATAGTGACATTAATTTTAATATTTCTTATAAATAGACATTTGTCTTCTTACACTAGATATTCTATTAGTTACATATATATGTTCGTCCATTTAAACCCCAAAAATTTAAAATGAAATTAAATCTTAAATAGATAATAGTGACAACAACAAAGTAATAATAATAATCCCAATACTAAAAATCATTGAAACAAAATAAATTAAAAATTGTTATTTAGTATCATTTATAAAGAAATTAGGTAGGGTTCATGAATATTTATGTAATTTATTTTGAATTCTTTTGTTGATGTACAAATCTTCATTTTTTATGCAATTATCATAAATTTCTGTAGATTATATCAAAATATATAAAATTAGAATTAGAACTAAATTCTATACCTTTTATATAATGTAATTGGTTTTGAGCACAATTTAGTTTGTAGGTAGGGGCGTTTATGGTAAAAAAAAAACGAAATATGGAGACGTAGCGTTTTGCCCCAAAACCCTGCGTCCCCAAATTTGGGGATTAGGGTTTCAACCCTAATCCCTCTCCCTCTCTCACTCTCTCTCTCTCTTTCTCCCGACCCTTCGTCTCGCTCCCCACCGCAGCGCCGCCCTTCGTCGCGAGCTCCGCCACCATCGCCACCACCTTCCTCATCTTCTTCTTCTTCTTCTTCTTCTTCTTTCCCTCTCGGTTTCTCTCTCTATCTCACTGTTCTTTCTCTCCCTCCCGCGATCGCTCTCTCTCCGCCTCGCCTTCCTCCGCCGCGAGCACCGCCTTCCGCCACAGCTCGAGCCCGCAGCGCGATCCCACAGCTCGAGCCTGTAGCGTGATCCCACAGCTTGACCCAGTAGCGCGATCCCCCAGCTCGAGCCCGCAGCGCGAGCCCAGGCCGCGAGCAGGACAGAGCCCGCAGCGCGAGCCCAGGCCGCGAGAAGGACCGAGCCCGCAGCGCGAGCCCAGGCCGCGAGCAGGACTGAGCCCGCAAGCGCGAGTCAGGCCGCGAGACGAGCAAGCGCGCGAGCCAGCGCACGAGAGCGCGCGGACCCAGCGCACGAGCGCGTGAGGACCCAGCGCACGAGCGCGCGCGAACCCAGCGCCGCACGCGAACCCAGCACATGAGCGCGCACGGGCACGCAGCAGCACACGGGTGCGCACCAACGCAGCGCACGAGCGCGCACCAGTGCATGGGCGAGCACTAGCCTGCAGGCCCGCCAGCCTGCAGGCCCACCAACCTGCAGGCCCATCAACCGCAGGCCCGTTAGCCCGCAGGCCCATCAGCCAGAGGCCCGCCAGCCCGCAGGCTCGCCAGCCTGCAGGCCCACCAGCCGCAGGCCCATCAGCCACAGGCCCGCCAGCCCGCTAGCCAACTGGCCGTAGACCAGCGGGCCCGCAAGCTGTAGCCCACGAGCCCGTGACGGCCCGTGACGACCCGTGATGGCCCGTAAGCCCGTGACAGCCCACGAACCTCCACGCAAGTAAATGACTTAGGGTTTTGCTTCTGATCTAAGTGTTTAGATCTAACAAATAAATCTTGTTTTGATAGGAAACACTACAGACTTTGGAGTGACCGAAGAGACATTCGGACGAGACTCGGCGCTTCGAGAAAACCCTAGGTGAGGAGATTTCGGCTCTAATTGATAAATTGAATGAATCTAGAATTGAATCTAAGATGAAGTTCTGTATATGTTTAGAGTGTAAGTAGAATGTGAATAGAATTAAGTATAGAATGTTACAGAAACTAGATGGTCTGATACGAAAAGAGCATATTATAGAATCATAAAATCATGTCGAGTTAATTCGAATAGTTTCCTTTAGAGTTAAACCTTGAAATATGCATGAAAGTATTTGGCCTGTAGAGTTGGAATGAAATGAGCCGTAAAGTGGAGGATATTGTACATTTCATGCCTTTCAGATAAACCCTAAAGATACTTGAGAAATTGATATTCAATTTTGATGATCTGATTAGATTGATCTTTTAGGAGACTCGAGGATTCATATTGGATATGTTTTGAAAATAGGGAGTGACCACCCTCCCTAGAACTGTGAGTGGAACTTTGACATTCGCTATTGATTGAAAACAATGTTTCAAAAATACTTTTTAAATGACATGTTCCTGTAAAATGTATGATTGTTAGAATTTTCGAATATTTTATGAAATCTTTCGTGACCTTTGGAGTGTCTTAAATTCTGACTTTATTGATATGCATCCATGAGTTTTGATAATTGAATATTGTGCCATATTTTCGACATATTGATATGTTTTAATGCTCCTACTGCATTGGTATATGGTTTTAAATGGATTTACTTATATATTGGGTTGTATGCTCAGCCGACGTTATGATATTATGCATGGGGCTATATGCCCGGCTGACATGGTGATGGGATGCATGGGGCTACATGCCCGGCCGATATGATATTGTGATCCGTAGGTACGAAGGACATCTGGTAAAAGCACCCCTTGTGCCCGGATACGCTTTGGCCGGAGGTATCCGCCAGATCGTCATGTGTATGGGTGTCCCAGGTTGACCCTCATCGGAGAGGACGTTGAGTACGACTCCGTCTAGCACCAGGCGGGGGCACCATACACGGCCGACTAGTTATATATACATTATTATTATTTGCAGGCTAGTTGGGGTAGCCTGTGGCCAACATTGGGGCAGAGAGCCATTATTTAATACTTGCATTTGAAAAAAAAAACCCCCCAATGCGCCGTCCTTGGTCAAGATAGACCATTGCCTGGAATATTTCATTGGCCGGCTCTTCATGACATTGATGTAAATATTTGATGCATATCTTGCCTTCTGATGTGTGCGTATGATATATGATTTTGAAATAACATGATCGGTTTGCACACTGTGGATATTTTTTTATCTTATGCTTTGACACTCCAAGTTCACCCTCGATATTGATAGTATGATGTCAATCCCCTCACTTACTGAGCATCCTTCCATAGATACTCACCCCTCGTTTTCTTTCCCACAGGATTAGTGTGGACCGAGGAGATATTATTGGGTTTGTATAATTGTGACGCGAACGTGATATCACTGGGATTGGGTATGGATATTTTCATCTCTTCCGCTACGATGATTGGTGATATCGTTATGTATTGGAGATTTTAGTTTGACCAATATAATTATATAATTTTTTTTTTGGATGACTGTACAAATTATGGACATTTATTCGTGAAACCCTCGTATTGATTTATTTCATTGCATTGAGGCATTTGAATATTTAAAAATAACTTGAGAATTTATTTTATATATATGCGTAGAATTTAAGTCCGCTCAGTGTGGCGACTGCTCATGTTCTAGTTGGGCATGACAGTAGAGGTCTGTTGCTAGGACTGCTAGAAACTTTATAGCATTGCGTTGTTCTGGATGTTGGCTGTGGTATTTGTTGATTTTGGAGAGGCCGGGATGGCCAATTGTTTATTTTACAGGATGAATGTGATATACAGATGAAATTATACATGGGAAACCTCCAATTTATGGGGAGGTTCTGTCCAATTTTCTGTAAAAATACAGCCGGCATGTAGGGACAACGGACTGCTATTCACGATCCCGGTTCGGGGCGTGACAGTTCGGTTGGTCTTAGAGCTCTTGGTTTAGAGCTATGTTTTATAAAATGATTTGAAAACATTCCCAAGTAACTTGGTTTAAAAGTTCTCAATGCATTTGAGAGTTTCACACAGTTATTTAAAGTCCCATAAATGGTCTTCGACATATGAGTTATTCATTTAGGGGGTTAGATACGATTCGTATCTAACCTAATATGTCATTTTTATTAAATTCTTAGACTTAAGACTCATTCATTTTAGGAGGTTAGTTGCTACGTAACTAACCCTATTTCTTAAATCTCGACAAGCTATAATATTATATCTAATGATAATTCCCCTTTATAGAGTTATGCCGCCTAGATGCGGTAGACGAGCAGGACGCGGAGCTAGACCCGCGCTACCCGCGACCCCTCTCGTGCCTGACCCTCCGAGGGAGCCTGAGACCCTTGGAGTGCCTGAGGCTGCTTTCTCTACACGGGCGCCCCCTGGAGCACCGACTCGGTCGACTGCTCCTGCCGAGGTTCCACCACCGTCCTTTGAGGCGTTTAGGCAGGTGTACGAGTGGTACACCTCCCACGAGATTCAGATGCCACCCCCACCACCACCACCACCACCGACGGCCGCGCCGACTCCTACGGCCGTACCACCTTCTGTTGTACCAGATCAGCCACCAGTTGCTGATCCTTCTACTGTGTCGGGACCTAGTGACATTACCTCCTCCACCTTGACGCGTATTCACGAGCTCACCCAGTTGGTGAAGGAGGCGAGGCAGTTAGGCTGCACAGAGTTCGTAGGGACGGGTGATCCCACAGCAGCGAAGCACTGGATCAACCGTACCAGCAGAATTTTGACTGATTTGGGGTTGAGCGAGGACTACCGGCTTCGGATAGCAGAGAGACTTTTAGATGGTGACGCCCTCACTTGGTGGGAGGCGATTTGTGACGATGCTACCGAGCCGCTGCGATGGGAGGACTTCCCACGGGAGTTCGATCGCAGATACTTCTCTGAGTTCCAACAGGACCGCAAGAGGGCAGAGTTTTTGCACTTGCGACAGGGAGCCAGGATAGTGACAGAGTTTGAGACTAAGTTGAGGTGACTAGCCGCTTTCATTCCAGATTTGGTTACACCAAAGCAGTTACGGTTCAAGTTTGAGGATGGCCTCAACTTGAACATCAGGAGGTACATGACAGTGACCCCTAGTTTCTCCTTTGGGAGATTGTGGACTCAGCACTTAGGGCGGAGGAGATCGTCCTTGCTGAGAGCAGACAACGGGAGAACAGGGACAAAAGAAGAGATCAGGGGCTTCTTTGAGTCAAGGCTCAAAGAAGGGTAAGAATTCAGGGTACCAGGAAGGCTCCTCTCAGTCGAGATAGGCACTTACTGGGCAGGAATCAGAATCCCAGGAGTACAGGGCACCGGCACCCAGTGCCACTACTCAGACTTCAGATCAATGGCACCTCTTTTGTCGCCGATGTGGTAGACACCACCCTTTTTGAGAGTGTAGGATACCCATTACATGCTTCCGGTGTGGGAAGCAAGGGCACATCAAGAGCGCCTGCCCTAAGTTGGGATTTGGAGGTCACATAGCTACTGGACACTCGAGTGTTCCTCGGGGAGGACAGCAGGGAGTGTCTGTGCACTCGAGTCATACCACTCCTCGGACGGTAGCCGGGAGCAACACGGTGTCAGGACCATCACGACAGCAGCAGAGGACACAGGCCCATGTATATGCGATGACGCAGGAGGACGTTGAGGCGAGTCCTGACGAGATTTTTGGTGTTCCTCCCACTGATCCCCATGTTTAGAGATGTCCATGTACTTTCTTTTGAGAACCATCACTAGTTAAAGCTGTAGACGCTTAGCTATGTTGGTTTGTACATACATTTTGGTATATATATATATATATATCTATGTGAGCATATATTTTCCTCCATATTTATCAACTAATCTTTTATTTCCTCACATTGGAGTTATGAAGATATGGAAAGTTGATGCTCGTGTCCTTATTGACACCGGGTCAAACCATTCGTATGTGAGAGTGTCTTTTGCCCACAGATTAGGTAAGCCTCTGTTGCCACTTGATGAGAAGACAATACCCCAACTTGTTCAATGTATTATTTTCTTGTAGTTTTGAGAACGAAACTTGTTTTTAGGGGGTTAGAAAATATAACACCAAGAAAAAAAAAAACAAAATATGGAGACGCAGCGTTTTGGGGCAAAACGCTGCGTCGCCAAATTTGGGGATTAGGGTTTCAACCCTAATCCCTCTCCCTCTCTCTCTCTCTCTCTCTCTCTCTCTCTCTCTCTCTCTCCCGACCCTTTGTCTCTCTCCCCCACCGCGGCGCCGCTCTTCGCCGCATGCTCCGCCGCCATCGCCACCACCTTCCTCATCTTCTTCTTCTTCCTCTTCTTCTTTCCCTCTCGGTTTCTCTCTCTATCTCACTGTTCTTTCACTCCCTCCCGCGATCGCTCTCTCTCTGCCTCACCTTCCTCCGCCGCGAGCCTCCGTGAGCACCGCCTTCCACCACAGCTCGAGCCCGCAGCGCGATCCCACAGCTCAAGCCCGTAACGCGAACCCCCAGCTCAAGCCTGCAGCGCGAGCCCAGGCCGCGAGCAGGATCGAGCCCGCAGCGCGAGTCCAGGCCGCGAGCAGGACTGAGCCCGCATGCGCGAGTCAGGCCGCGAGCGCGAGCAAGCGCGCGAGCCAGCACCGCGCGCGAACCCATCACATGAGCGCGCATGAGATCGTAGGGGCGCGCACCAGCGCAGCACACGGGCGCGCACCAGCGCAGCACACGGGCGCCAGCGCAGCGCAGCGCACGCGCACGCACCAGCACACGGGCGAGCACCAGCCTGCAGGCCCGCCAGCCTGCAGGCCCGCCAGCCGCAGGCCCATCAACCGTAGGCCCGCCAGCCCGCAGGCCCATCAGCCAGAGGCCCCCCAGCCGGCAGGCCCACCAGCCTGTAGGCCCACCTGCCGCAGGGCCATCAGCCGCAGGCCCACCAGCCCACAGGCCTGCTAGCCCGCTAGCCCACTGGCTGCAGACCAGCGAGCCCGCTAGCTGTAGCCCATGAGCCTGTGACGGCCCGTGAGCCTGTGAGCCCGTGACGGCGCACGAACCTCCACGCAGGTAAATGACTTAGGGTTTTGCTTCTGATCTAAGTGTTTAGATTTAACAAATAAATCTTGTTTTGATAGGAAACACTACAGACTTTGGAGTGACCGAAGAAACATTCAAACGAGACTCGGCGCTTCGAAAAAACCCTAGGTGAGGAGATTTCGACTCTAATTGATAAATTGAATGAATCTAGGATTGAATCTAAGATGAGGTTCTGTATATGTTTAGAGTATAAGTAGAATGCGAATAGAATTAAGTATAGAATGTTACAGAAACTAGATGGTCTGATACGAAAGAAGCATATTATAGAATCATAAAATCATATCGAGTTAATTCGAATAGTTTCCTTTAGAGTTAAACCTTGAAATATGCATGAAAGTATCTGGGCTGTAGGGTTGGAATGAAATGAGCCGTAAAGTGGAGAATATTGTACATTTCATGCCTTTCGGATAAACCCTAAAGATGCTTGAGAAATTGATATTCAATCTTGATGATCTGATTAGATTGATCTTTTTGGAATCTCGAGAATTCATATTGGATTTATTTTGAAAATAGAAAGTGACCACCCTCCCTAGAACTGTGAGTGGGACTTTGACATTCGCTTTTGATTGAAAACAATGTTTCAAAAATACTTTTTAAATGACGTGTTCCTGTAAAATGTATGATTGTTAGAATTTTTGAATATTTTATGAAATCTTTTGTGACCTTTGGAGTGTCTTAAATTCTGATTTTATTGATATGCATCCATGAGTTTTGATAATTGAATATTGTGCCATATTTTCGACATATTGATATGTTTTAATGCTCCCACTGCATTGGCACATGGTTTTAAATGGATTTTCTTATATATTGGGCTGTATGCCCTGCCGACATGGTGATGGGAAGCATGGGGCTACGTGCCCGGCTGATATGATATTGTGATCCGTAGCTACGAAGGACATCTGGTAGAGACACCCCTTGTGCCCGGATATGCTTCAGCCGGGGTATCCGTCAGATCGTCATGTGTATAGGTGTCCCAGGTTGACCCTCATCGGAGAGGACGTTAAGTACGGCTCCGTCTAGCTCCAGGCGGGGGCACCATACACGGCCGACTAGTTATATGTACATTATTATTATTTACAGGCTAGTTGGGATAGCCTGTGGCCAACAGTGGAGCAGAGAGCCATTATTTAATATTTGCATTTGAAAAAAAAACCCCCAATGCGCCGTCCTTGGTCGAGGTAGACCATTGCCGGGAATATTTCATTGGCCGGCTCTTCATGACATTGATGTAAATATTGGATGCATATCTTGCCTTCTGATGTGTGCGCATGATATATGATTTTGAAATAACATGATCGGTTTACACACTGTGGATATTTTTTTATCTTATACTTTGACACTCCAAGTTCACCCTCGATATTGATAGTATGATGTCAATCCCCTCACTTACTGAGTATCCTTCCATAGATACTCACCCCTCGTTTTCTTTCCCACAAGATTAGTGTTGGACCGAGAATGTATTATTGGGTTTGTATAATTGTGACGCGAACGTGATATCACTGGAATTGGGTATGGATATTTTTATCTCTTCCGCTACGATGATTGGTGATATCGTTATGTATTAGAGATTTTAGTTTGACCAATGTAATTATATAATTCTTTTTTTTTTATGATTGTATAAATTATGGACATTTATTCGTGAAACTCTCGTATTGATTTATTTCATTGCATTGAGACATTTGAATATTTAAAAATAACTTGGAATTTATTTTATATATATGCATAGAATTTAAGTCCGCTCGGTGTGGCGGCTGCTCATGCTCTAGTTGGGCATGACAGCAGAGGTCTGTTGCTAAGACTGCTAGAAACTTTATAGTCTTGCGTTATTCTGGATGTTGGCTGTGGTATTTGTTGATTTTGGAGAGGCCGGGATGGCCAATTGTTTATTTTACAGGATGAATGTGATATACAGGTGAAATTGTATATGGGAAACCTTCGATTTATGGGGAGGTTCTGCCCGATTTTCTATAAAAATATAGCCGACATCCAGGGACAACGGGCAGCTATTCACGATCCCGGTTTGGGGCGTGACAGTAACAAACTTGTCCATAAATGTCTTTGTCACGATTCGCCATAAAAAAAAAAATATGTGTTGCAAAATAGCATGTTGCAAATCGTTTTTACAACAAATAAAATTTTCATTACTAAAATTTGTGATAAGAAAATTATTCATCTCTATTTTTTTTATATACCTATCACATTCCTAAAACTTTTGATCCGTATGTTATTTATCCCACCGCATGCCTGGATCCACATGTCCATATGATCCTCTTGTTTAATAGAGTATTAAATGAAAAATATCATTCATATATCAAATATACCACATGGTTGCCTGTGCAGCGTTGAGAGAGATAACAGATGGAACAAATTATTAAGAAAATATCAAAAAAAATTAAATTAAATGAGAATAAATATTAAAGTTAAAGGAATATATAAAATGAATTTTTTATTGTTATAAAAAATATAAAATAAAAAAATTATGTTGAATAGTTTAAAAGAAAAATTAAATAATGATGACTAAATGGGTATATTCCTTCTGTTGTCTCAAGTTCAAGAAAGGCCATTCTCATGATAGGATATTTATCAAAGACGCAAATGACAAACAGTAAACAATCAATTTTCTAGAACTAAAAAATCTCTCTTTGTAACACCAAACTAAAAAAAAAAAAAAAAAAAAAAAAAAAAAAAAAAAAAAATAGAGAAAGAAAGGGAGAGCCAAAACACAGCGTTTTGGCCCTCCCCAAATTGAATTAGGGCTAAAGCCCTAATTCCCCTCTTCTCTCTCTCTCTCTCTCTCTCTCCCGACCCTTCGTCTCCCTCCCCCACCGCGGCGCTGCTCTTCCCCGCGAGCTCCGCCGGCATCGCCATCGTCTCCTCCTCTTCTCCTTCTCCTTCTTCTTCTTCTTCTTCTTCTTCTTCTTTTTCTGCTTCTTCTTCATTCTTCCCGCAGCTCACTCTCCTTTCTGCAGTCGCGATCATTTGCGATCTCATCTCCTTCGCAAGCTCCGCCGAGCGCCGCCACCGTGCGCGATCTCGCTTCCGTCCGCGAACAGCCGCCACCAACAGCAACCCCCTCCTTCTGCCACCATCGCGCGAGCTTGAGCGCTCCACAGCGCGATTCCTCCGCCGCGAGCCTCCGCGAGCACCGCGATCCCACAGCTCGAGCCCGCAGCGCGATCCCCTAGCCCGAGCCCGCAGAGCGAGCCAGGCCCCGAGCAGGACCCAACCTACAGCGCGAGCCCAGGCCGTGAACAGGACCCAAGCCACGAGCGTGAGCAAGGCCACGAGCGCACGCGGCCCAGCGCACGAGCGCGCGCGGCCCAGCGTGCATGGGCGCGAGGCCTAGCGCACGGGCGCGAGGCCCAGCGCACGGGCGCGAGGCCCAGCGCACGGGCGCGAGGCCCAGCGCGCGGCAGGGCACAAGCACGCGCTAGCCGGTGCACGAGCGCGCACCAGCACAGTGCACCAGCGCACGGGCGAGCACCAGCCCGCAGGCCCATCAGCAGCAAGCCCACGGGCCCACCAGGCCCGACAGCCCGTCCAAGCCCACAGGCCCAGTACGGCCCACGGCCCAGTCCGGCCCCTGGCCCGTGAGCCCACGACGACCTGTGACCCTCTGCGTAGGTAAATGAATTCTCGATTTCGTGTACATACTAGGGTTTCGAAAATTATTGGTAATTTGACTTAAATTTCTCACTTGTGTTTCAAATTGTAAATATTACAGGTTTTAGACCAGGTTGACGGACGAACGAAAGTTAGATCTGGATATCCGAGAAACCCTAGGTGAGAGAAATGTAACCTTTTCAACGTTTGAATTAATTCTATCGAAATTAGGTCGAATTTAGATCGAGAGTTACATAATATATTGAAATGTGTGAAATCCGAGGAAAATTAGACAAAAAAATGAGAAATATTATAAACTCGACCATTGGTGAGTCAGATGAGTCGAAATTGAGGAAACGAGAATCTATAATGAAGTTTTGTAAATTAGGTGGTATATATTTGGAAGGAAAAAATTGAAAATCCCTGATTTGGCTTTTATTTGATATTAAATATTGATAATCTGATTTAGGTTGATCTTTTGGAGACTCGAACGGTCAGATCCGATTTGGCTTGTTAGTAGGGAGTGACTTCCCTCCCGTAGAACGGTGAGTGAGACTTTGACATTCGCTATTGATTGAAAACCACGTTTCAAAAATACTTTTATAGGACATGTTTCTGCAAATGTATAATTGTTAGAATTTTCGAATATTTTATGAAATGTTTATTGACCTTTGGAGTGTCTTAAATTCTGACTTTATTGATATGCATCCATGAGTTTTGATAATTGAATATTGTGCCATATTTTCGACATATTGATATGTTTTAATGCTTCCACTACATTGGCACATGGTTTTAAATGGATTTACTTACATATTTGGGCTGTATGCCCGGCCGACTTTATGATATTATGCATTGGGCAGTATGCCCGGCCGACGTTATGATATTATGCATGGGGCTATATTCCCGGCCGACTTGGTGATGGGATGCATGGGGCTACGTGCACGGCCGATATGATATTGTGATCCGTAGCTACGAAGGACATCTGGTAGAGGCACCCCTTGTGCCCGGATACGTTTCGGCCGAAGGTATCCGCCAGATCGTCGTGTGTATGGGTGTCCCAGGTTGACCCTCATCGAAGAGGACGTTGAGTACGGCTCCGTCTAGCACCGGCAGGGGTACCATACACGGCCGACTAGTTATTTGTACATCATTATTATTTACAGGCTAGTTGGGGTAGTCTGTGGTCAACATTGGGGCAGAGAGCCATTATTTAATACTTGCATTTGGAAAAACCCCCAATGCGCCATCTTTGGTTTCGGTAGACCATTGCCGGGAATATTTCATTGGCCGGCTCTTCATGACATTGATGTAAATATTGGATGCATATCTTGCTTTCTGATGTGTGCGTATGATATATGATTTTGAAATAACATGATCGGTTTGCTAACTGTGGATATTTTCTTATCTTATGCTTTGACACTCCAAGTTCACTCTCGATATTGATAGTATGATGTCAATCCCCTCACTTACTGAGTATCCTCCCATAGATACTCACCCCTCACTTTCTTTCCCACAGGATTAGTGTTGGACCGAGGAGATATCACTGGGTTTGGGTATGGATATTTTCCATCTCTTCCGCTACGATGATTGGTGATATTATTATGTATTGGAGATTTTAGTTTGACCAATGTATTTATATAAATTTTTTTTGGGATGACTGTATAAATTATGGACATTTATTCTTGAAACTCTCGTATTGATTTATTTCATTGTATTGAGCAATTTGTAAATATTTAAAAATAATTTGGGAATTTATTTTATATATGCGTAGAATTTAAATCCGCTCGGTGTGGCGGCTGCTCATACTCTAGTTGGGCATGACAGTAGAGGTCTGTTGCTAGGACTGCTAGAAACTTTATAGTCTTGCGTTGTTCTGGATATTGGCTGTGGTATTTGTTGATTTTGGAGAGGCCGGGATGGCCAATTGTTTATTTTTACAGGATGAATGTCATATACAGGTGAAAGTGTACATGGAAAACCTCCGATTTATGGGGAGATTCTGCCCGATTTTCTGTAAAAATACAGCCGGCATCCAGGGACAACGGGCGACTGTTCACGATCTCGGTTCGGGGCGTGATAGTTCGGTTGGTATCAGAGCTCTTGGTTTAGAGCTATGTTTTATAAAATGATTTGAAAACGTTCCCAAGTAACTTGGTTTTAAAAGTCCTCAATGCATTTGAGAGTTTCACACAGTCATTTGAAGTCCTATACATGGTCTTCAGCATATGAGATATTCATTTAGCGGGTTAGATAGGATCCGTATCTAACCTAGTATGTCATTTTTATTAAATTCTTAGACCCAAGACTTCATTTATTTTAGGAGGTTAGTTGCTATGTAACTAACCCTTATTCTTAAATCTCGATAAACTATAACATTATATTTAATGATACTTTTCCCTTACAGAGTTATGCCGCCTAGACACGGTAGACGAGTAGGACGCGGAGCTAGACCCGCGTTACCCGCGACCCCTCACGTGCCTGACCCTCCGAGGGAGCCTGAGACCCTTGGAGTGCCTGAGGCTGCTTTCTCTACACGGGCGCCCCCTGCAGCGCCTACTCGGCCGGCTGCTCCTGCCGAGGTTCCACCACCGTCCCTTGAGGCGTTTAGACAGGTGTACGAGTGGTGCACTTTCCACGGGATTCAGATGCCACCCCCACCACCACCACCGACGGCCGCGCCGACTCCTACGGCCGTACCACCTTCTGTTGTACCTGATCAGCCACCAGTTGCTGATCCTTCTACTGTGTCGGGACCTAGCGACACTACCTCCTCCACCTTGAGGCGTATTCACGACCTCACCCAGCTGGTGAAGGAGGCGAGACAGTTAGGCTGCACAGAGTTCGTAGGGACGGGTGATCCCACAGTAGCGAAGCACTGGATCAACCGTACCCACAGAATTTTGACTGATTTGGGGTTGAGCGAGGACTACCGGCTTCGGATAGCAGAGAGACTTTTAGATGGTGATGCCCTCACTTGGTGGGAGGCGATTTGTGACGATGCTACCGAGCCGCTGCGATGGGAGGACTTCCTACGGGAGTTCGATCGCAGGTACTTCTCTGAAGCAGGACCGCAAAAGGGCAGAGTTTCTGCACTTGCGGCAGGGAGCCAAGACAGTGACAGAGTATGAGATGGAGTTGAGGCGACTAGCTACTTTTGTTCCAGACTTAGTGATGCCGATGCAGCTACGGTTCAAGTTTGAGGACGGCCTCAACTTGAACGTCAGGAGGTACATGACAGTGACCCCTAGTTTCTCCTTTGCGGAGATTGTGGACTCAGCACTTAGGGCGGAGGAGATCGTCCGTGCTGAGGGCAGACAGCGGGAGAACAGGGAGCAAAAAAAGAGATCAGGGGCTTTTTCGAGCCAGGGCTCGAAGAAGGGTAAGACTTCAGGGTACCAGGGAGGCTCCTCTCAGTCGAGACAGGCACTTACTGGGCAGGAATCAGAATCCCAGGAATACAGAGCACCGGCCCCTAGTGCCACTATTCAGACTTCAGATCAATGGCACCCCTTTTGTCGCCGATATAGTAGACACCACCCTTTTGGAGAGTGTAGGATGCCCATTACATGCTTCCGGTGTGGGAAGCAAGGGTACATCAGGAGCACCTGCCCTGAGTTGGGATTTGGAGGTCACATAGCTATTGGACACTCGAGTGTTCCCCGAGGAGGATAGCAGGGAGCACCTGCGCACTCGAGTCATACCGCTCCACGGACGGTAGTTGGGAGCAACACGGTGCCAGGATCATCACGACAGCAGCAGAGGACACAGGCCCGTGTATATTCGATGACGCAGGAGGATGCTGAGGCGAGTCCTGATGAGATTTTTGTTGTTCCTCCCACTGATCCCCATGTTTAGAGATGTCCATGTACTTTTTTTGAGAACCATCACTAGTTAAAGCCGTAGATGCTTAACTATGTTGGTTGTACATACATTTTGATATATATATCTATGTGAGCACATATTTTCTTCCATATTTATTGACTGATCTTTTATTTCCTCACATTAGGAGTTATGGAAATATGGGAAGTCGACACTCGTGTCCTATTTGACACCGGGTCGAACCATTCGTATGTGAGAAGCGCCTTTTTGCCCACGGGTTGGGTAAGCCTTGTCGCGAGGTTGCACGGCATACCTAACTCATGTTATCGAGACCACTGTTGAGGACCCGAGGGTTGAGAAGGTCCCAGTGGTGCAGGTTTTCCCAAATATATTCCCGAGGAGCTACCCGGACTACCCCAAGTTCGGGAGTGTGATTTCGAGATTGACCTAGCTCCAGGGATCACTCCTATATTTATTCTGCCATACAGAATGGCGCCAGTGGAGTTTAGAGAGCTCTAGGTCTAGTTATAGGAATTACTGGACAAGGGTTTTATCTGTCTGAGCATTTCGCCTTAGGGTGCTCCGGTATTATTCGTGAAGAAGAAAGACGGGATTCTAAGATTGTGTGTGAACTGTAGGCAGCTAAACAAGGTTTTCATCAAGAATCGGAACACTTCGTCGCATATTGATGATTTAGTTGAGGAGTTCCAGGGTGCGCGTGTTTTTCTTAAAGATTGATCTTCGATTTGGATATCATTAGTTACGGATCAGGGTTGAGGATGTGCCCAAGACCGCATTCCGCAATCAATACGGACATTACGAGTTCGTGGTCATGCCATTTGCGCTGACCAACACACCAACAGCCACAGACAGTGACCGAGGTGCGAAGTTTCCTTGGTCTTACTGGGTGTTATCGGCGATTCATAGAAGGATTTTTCCGGATCGCTGCTATACTTACCAGATTGATACGAAGGGCGTCAAGTTCTTGTGGGACGATCGTTGTGAGACGAGCTTTCAAGAGCTTAAACAACGTCTGACGAGGGACCGCCAGACAGAGAGGATCTTAGTGTTTCAGCTCAGCATGCAGCTATTCTAGATTGATAGGTCAGAAAGCTGCGGAGCAAAAAACTTTCATTGGTCAGAGTTTTGGGGAGGACTGACCAGATCGAGGAAGAGACCTGAGAGCCCGAAGAGACTATTAAGAGACTTAAGAGACAGTACCCCCACTTGTTCAACGTATTGCTTTCTTGTAGTTTCGACGACGAAACTTGTTTTTAGTGGGTTAGAAAATGTAACACCAAACCAACCAAAAAAAAAAAAAAAAAAAGAAGAAAAAGGGAGAGCCAAAACGCAGCGTTTTGGCCCTCCCCAAATTGAATTAGGGCTAAAGCCCTAATTCCCCTCTTTTCTCTCTCTCTCTCTCTCTCACGACCCTTCGTCTCCCTCCCCCACTGCGGCGCTGCTCTTCCCAGCGAGCTCCGCCGGCATCGCCATCGTCTCCTCCTTCTTCTCCTTCTCCTTCTTCTTCCTCTTCTTCTTCTTCTTCTTTTTCTGCTTCTTCTTCTTTCTTCCCGCGGCTCACTCTCCTTTCTGCAGTCGCGATCGTTTGCGATCTCATCTCCTTCGCAAGCTCCGCCGAGCGCCGCCACCGTGCGCGATCTCGCTTCCGTCCGCGAACAGCCGCCACCAGTAGCAACGCCCTCCTTCTGCCACCATCGCGCGAGCTTGAGCGCTCCACAGCGCGATTCCTCCGCCGTGAGCCTCCGCGAGCACCGCGATCCCACAGCTCGAGCCCGCAGCGCGATCCCCCAGCCCGAGCCCGCAGCGCGAGCCAGGCCCCGAGCAGGACCCAGCCTACAGCGCGAGCCCAGGCCGCGAGCAGGACCCAGGCCGCGAGCGCGAGTGAGGCCACGAGCGCACGCGGCCCAGCGCACGGGCGCGAGGCCCAGCGCGCGGCAGCGCACGAGCACGCGCAAGCCGACGCACGAGCACGCACCAGCACAGCGCACCAGCGCACGGGCGAGCACCAGCCCGCAGGCCCATCAGCAGCAAACCCACGGGCCTACCAGGCCCGACAACCCGTCCAAGCCCGCAGGCCCAGTACGGCCCGCGGCCCAGTCCGGCCCCTGGCCCGTGAGCCCACGACGACCCGTGACCCTCTGCGTAAGTAAATGAATTCTCGATTTCGTGTACATATTAGGGTTTCGAAAATTATTGGTAATTTGACTTAAATTTCTCACTTGTCTTTCAAATGGTAAACATTACAGGTTTTAGACCAGGTTGACGGACGAACGAAAGTTAGATCCGGAAATCCGAGAAACCCTAGGTGAGAGAAATGCAACCTTTTCAATGTTTGAATTAATTCTATCGAAATTAAGTCGAATTTAGATCGAGAGTTACATAATATATTGAAATGTGTGAAATCCGAGGAAAATTAGACAAAAAAATGAGAAATATTATAAACTCGACCATTAGTGAGTCAGATGAGTCGAAATTGAGGAAACGAGAATCTATAACGAAATTTTGTAAATTAGGTGGTATATATTTGAAAGGGAAAAATTGAAAATCCCTGATTTGGCTTTTATTTGATATTAAATGTTGATAATCTGATTTAGGTTGATCTTTTGGAGACTCGAGCGGTCAAATCCGATTTGGCTTGTCAGTAGGGAGTGACTTTCCTCCCGTAAAACGGTGAGTGGGACTTTAACATTCGCTATTGATTGAAAACCACGTTTCAAAAATACTTTTAAATGACATGTTTCAGCAAATGTATAATTGTTAGAATTTTTGAATATTTTATGAAATGCTTTGTGACTTTTGGAGTGTCTTAAATTCTGACTTTATTGATATGCATCCATGAGTTTTGATAATTGAATATTGTGCCATATTTTCGATATATTGATATGTTTTAATGCTTCCACTGCATTGGCACATGGTTTTAAATGGATTTACTTACATATTTGGGCTGTATGTCCGGCCGACTTTATGATATTATGCATTGGGCTGTATGCCCGGCCGACGTTATGATATTATGCATGGGTTATATGCCTGGCCGACTTGGTGATGGGATGCATGGGGCTACGTGCCTGGCCGATATGATATTGTGATCCGTAGGTACGAAGGACATCTAGTAGAGGCACCCCTTGTGTTCGGATACGCTTCGGCCGGAGGTATCCGCCAGATCGTCGTGTGTATGGGTGTCCCAGGTTGACCCTCTTCGGAGAGGACGTTGAGTACGGCTCCGTCTAGCACCGGCGGGGGCACCATACACGGCCGACTAGTTATATGTATATCATTATTATTTACAGGCTAGTTGGGGTAGTCTGTGGCCAACATTGGGGTAGAGAGTCATTATTTAATACTTGCATTTGGAAAAACCCCCAATGCGCCGTCCTTGGTCGAGGTAGACCATTGTCGGGAATATTTCATTGGCCGGCTCTTCATGACATTGATGTAAATATTGGATGCATATCTTGCTTTCTGATGTGTGCGTATGATATATGATTTTGAAATAACATGATCGGTTTGCTCACTGTGGATATTTTCTTATCTTATGCTTTGACACTCCAAGTTCACTCTCGATATTGATGGTATGATGTCAATCCCCTCACTTACTGAGTATCCTCCCATCGATACTCACCCCTCACTTTCTTTCCCACAGGATTAGTGTTGGACCGAGGAGATATCACTGGGCTTGGGTATGGATATTTTCCATCTCTTCCGCTATGATGATTGGTGATATTATTATGTATTAGAGATTTTAGTTTGACCAATGTATTTATATAAATTTTTTTTGGGATGACTATATAAATTATGGACATTTATTCTTGAAATTCTCGTATTGATTTATTTCATTGCATTGAGGCATTTGTAAATATTTAAAAATAATTTGGGAATTTATTTTATATATGCGTAGAATTTAAGTCCGCTCGGTGTGGCGGCTGCTCATACTCTAGTTGGGTATGACAGTAGAGGTTTGTTGCTAGGACTGCTAGAAATTTTATAGCCTTGCGTTGTTCTGGATGTTGGCTGTGGTATTTGTTGATTTTGGAGAGGCCGGGATGGCCAATTGTTTATTTTTACAGGATGAATGTCATATACAGGTGAAATTGTATATGGGAAACCTCCGATTTATGGGGAGGTTCTGTCTGATTTTCTGTAAAAATACAGTCGGCATCCAGGGACAACGGGCGACTTTTCACGATTCTGGTTCAGGGCGTGACACTCTCTCTGTAGAACAATATTTCATCAAATTTAAAATAAGAAATCCATTATGCATTTTCTGAAGAATATATAAAATAATTGGGAAATATTACTTAGCACATGCGCTCCGGAAGAAAATAACAAATGACGATTGGAAGTCTCTAAATGCATAATGGCTCATGTGAGTCATCTCCTCGAGTCATCCTCCTCATGTGATATGATACAGAAGGAATTGATTTAATTCGAAAAATTATCTTTTATCATTAGTAAAAAAATTTGACAAAATCTCTTATATTTAGACACGGTCCGATAATCAAAGGTAAAATTGAAATGAGATTACGGAGAATCTCTCAATTCACAAAAAAGCTTAATATGAGTTTCTTTCTTCCTCTTCTCTTCTTTGACAAAGCTTCTAGTGGTTAGCATCTGAGGTTGGAGAGAGAGAGAGAGAGTACCTTGTCACACCATGGATAAGTCATCTAGGGAGAGAAAAGGAAAGATAGCTTTATATCGAGATTGACATATAAGGGAGAAAGAAAAACAAAGCAGATTAGTTTGAGAGAAAAATAACATGTTTACAATATAACCGACTGGAATTTTACACTCAAATAAATGGGGAAAGGTTACATGAATAAACTTTAACCTCTTTTACGCTATACCAAACACCAACCTCTTTTACGCTATACCAAACACCGAGAGAGAGAGAGGTCGAGAGCTTTCCATGATGATGCTTCACTATTTGTTACTGATCAAGAAGATAGGGTGTTTTTTTTTTTTTTTGTTACACAAGAATTCAAACCCTAGATTTAGAAAAGGAAAATTATGACCATCAGACTATTCTCTTGGGAACAAGAAAATAGGGTGTTCGAGCTTTGTTTACAAGACACTGACAAAATTTTTCCAAGCTGTATGAAATTTTGTCCAGGCAAAAGGGTAGCTTGTCAAGTGATTAGGCAATATACGTGATATTTAGATAGCTAAAAAATGAAAAACTGAATTATAATCTCCGTGCGTAGGTGAACTATTTTTTTTTCTTTGATAGACTAGTATACGATAATTAATTTATTAGTTTCGATTAATCTAATTTTAGCTAATTATAAGAACAATTTTCATTTCCAAAAATAAAATTTTAATTAAGAAAATTTGATATTTTTTATCACCGGAGTAATGAGACTTTATCCCTATTTTTTTATATATTTTGATTAAAAAAATTTAATATTTTCATAAAACGACAAAAAATGTCTCTCTCTATTCTCGTTTTCCTCCCCCTTCTTCTTTTTTCTCTCTCTCTCTCTCTCTCTCTCTCTCTCTCTCTCTCTCTCTCTCTCTCTCATCTTAATTGTTTATTTTATCTTTTCTTGGTCAATTTTATTTCTCTCCGCTCTGCGTTCGCCATCACTCTCTTGTTTTAATTGATTCTTTTGTTGACATCAGAATATAACATTGAAAAAGTCGAAGCTAATATTGTACTTATAGAGTATTAGTAAATATTAAAAATGAAAATACGTGTGCATGTGACAAAAGTCAGCATCCCATCCAAGAAGGACCTTCGGCCTTATCTCATCTTAACACATACATATGTGTCAAAAAGACGCACAAGAGCAAGAGCACCTCTCACTATCCACACCAATTCTACACTCATTTCTTCTCTCACATTTCTCCTATCTCCATCATCATCAAAAATATCTACTATAATACATATATGTCATAACATTACAATGAAAAAACGAAGAAAAAAATCAAGAGAAAATTGGTCGAATAATTCCCCGACCGGAAAGCGGTTTCCGTCGGCGCTGCCGTGGCTCCTGGAGGAGAGCACAGGGATTACAACACCAGCGGCCAGAAAATAATTGGGAACAATATTTCATCAAATTTAAAATAAGAAAGCTTGTGCAATTTATGAACAAAATTTGAAAAGAAAAAAAAGCAAAGAATTCATAGCCATTTATGATGATTGAAAAAAAAAATAAAATAAAAGAAAAGGCTAAAATTATCGGCAGATTGTAGAGAGACTATTTTCAAACAAATTTACTTTAAAACAAATATTCTTTGACAATCTCTCTGTTTTTCACCTTTCTCAAAGCCCAGCCCTTCTCACATGAATTTCTTCGAGTACACAAACCTAATATGAATTTATTGGCATTTCTTTTCCTCCTTAATATTCTGCTCGTCATCAGTCCTAGTTTCTGTGAAGCAGAAGTGCAGAAAGAATTAAAAAGCAACGTGTTGTGCTTAGAGAGTGAGAGAGAGAGACGCTCTGTTGAGTTTCAAGAAAGATGTATTTGATCGTGCAGATTGACTCTCCTCTTGGAATGCTTCTTCTGAGCTAGACTGTTGCTAATAGGCCGGTGTTTTTTGCGACAATGTCACTGGCCATATAATTGAGCTCTGCCTTGGTTATCGTCCTCTATCCGAATCTGACTATGAATCCTTCGCTTATGTGAGGGCCCAATTAGGCGGCAAGATCAATCCTTCGCTTCAGCATTTGAAGCATCTAAGGGTCTTGGATCTAAGCTACAAACCTGGTTAGGAGCTTTGTGGTGTAAGGAATTCGTAATCAACGGACACTCTCTCTGTTAATACAATTGCTTGAGGAAAAGTGAGAATCATAAAATTAAGCAGTGGACTCTCTTCCACTAGTTGACATTGTCGATTGAGAAAATCAGTACAATAATATTAAACAAACTTTGATACAATGCTAGTGTTCTAAGCCTAGTTAAAATGAGATTTGAGTTTTGATTATTTTCCTTGTTTTTTCCATGGTAAATGAAAATGTCGACCACTAGTTTTCTGATTTATATTAATTAATCCATTTGACATGATCAAATAATTTATAAATTATGGCACTATACTAACAACATATGTAGATTTATTTATTTTTTTAATGTAATTATTGAAAAAGATTAAATTTGAGATCAAAAAGAATATACTCCAACTATATATTATTTGACATTTGAATGACTTTATCTTCAAAATTTGTGTACATTTGACTCACGAATATTTTGTTTAAAGCAAATTGTAAAGTATATTAACCATTGGGACATTGCTCGCTTGTTCTTTACAAACTTATTTTGTGCAGGTGGTTCTTAATCTAAGGTACCGCCAATCTTCCTGTTCATAATCAAATTTTGTCAAAAAAGTCGAGGTTAATTGCATTGAGGTAAATGTCGAATGTCAAATGTCACCAGAGTTTGTGGTGGCACCACAAAGACCCAGAAATGAACTCGCCGTGGGCAGAGGCAGCTCCTAAGTGAAAGTAAACGAACTCGCACCCATTTAAACGCATCCTCCTTCCATCTAGAAAGTCATCGCTACCTAACTCAAATTGCAAGGCTGAAAACCAAACCCAAACCCAAACCCCAACTCAAACGCAAACCCAAAACCAACAACCAACCCAACCCATGCACTTGAATTCAAATGCGTTCTTCTCTCTCTCATACTTTTCCGACCATCCCAATTGACTTTCTCCATCTCGTTTTAGTAATTGATGAATTGATGGAATAGAGCTAGCTTCTTGCAAGCTAGAGATTTCATATTGATGAACAAATTACAGAAGGGTACGGCCATCTTCTTCTTTATGAACAGAGTGCCTTGTCATTAAGTTGTTTGAGTATTCTGGTGTATTGAATTTTTGTTGGAAATTATACAGCCAAGCATATTTAGGTGGGAGCTGAATTAATTTTCAATTTGGGTGTTGTAGAAGGTGAGCTTACTTTTAATATTCTCTTCCCTATCTACGCTTTTCCCAATTATTTGGCTTCCATCTTCGCTTTCCCAATATAGGCCTCTCTGGTGTGCATTCCCAATTGAGAAATGTACGGATGTAACACCAATTTTTTTAAAAAAATTTAAAACAACATAAATTGAGAAAATATTCCAAACATGAACCACGACATGCACTGTGCATGTTGAGTCTTCAAGATTCGATATGCTTGTACCCTAAATCCCGAAACCTCTCTTCTTTCTTCTTTCTTCTCCCTTTCTTTCTTCTTTTGCTTCCTCCTTCTTCTCCTGTGCCGTGGTGCTCGCCATCTTCCTCTCTTCTCCTTCCTTCTTTGTTGTATTTTGACATTGCTGAGCAAAACCTCAGCTTTGGGTGACTTGATTCTGCATCACAGAAGCTCCTATACGCAGAGGCACTTCAAAATTCGAAGGTAATTTTTTTAAAATATGTGTTGTTTGATCCATTTAATTTGAAGTATTTTTAGGATATATTTTAGATTAATTGAAGTATTTTTGTTGAATGATATAATTATATGTTAACAAGTTTTTTTTTTTTTGAAAAAATGGCGGATATAGTGAGATTGTTATATTGTAATAATGGTGAAATTATGATGGGTGAGAATGGAGTTAGTTATGACCATGGACCTTTGAAATTGATTGGGGTGAAGAAAAATGTATATTATAATGAGTTGATGTCCGTAATATGTAAGGGTTTTAGAATAAATTCGATGAGACAACATGTGGAGATTTTGCATCGTTGTCCCGTGTTGTACATGCAAGGGGGAATATATGGTATGAATTGGTGCCGATTAATGTTGATGACGACGTTTTGAACTTGAAAGAGTTTGCGGTGAGAATGGAAATGGGTACCACGCATGAGTTGTATATAAACTTATACAATGGTAGAACATCCGTATAATAACGTTGTGATTATACAGATAACTATCCACATATTTCGAATCTCGAGTGGATCTTGCTATCATAGATATGGAGAATGATGTTGATGAAAAGGAAATGGCGGAAGAAGATGATGATGATGATGATGATGAAGATGATGGAGATGTTGGTCGTGGTAGTGGTTCTAGTGTTGCGAACAAGTTAATGATCATATCCTCCTCAAACCCTAAATTCATTGGTAGTAGTCGGAGATGTCTTTATAACGGAATGGATGACTCAATTCCTTTCATGACCATCGCACCTGGAGGTGATATTTATATAACTTTTGAACAAAATTGTAAATTTACAAGCAATAGTTGGAGTTTCGGCGCTGAATTGAAGAAGGAGATGAGATATGAATCAAAAGAGCAACTGATTCATATTGTCAAAATCATATGGAGCATCACTATCGATTTCGTGTTGGGAGGTCAACTCCTACACTTTGGACTGCAATATGTACTCAAAAATGATGAAGGTTGTAGGTGAAAGTTGCGTGCACGTAAAACAAGATTAGTTGATGCCTTTGTGATAACTGTTCTTAAGGGACTACACACATGTGTCAATATTGGGTTGGCACAGGATCATAGATAGTTAGATTCAAATTTTATAGCTTGACATTTTCTTAACTATGTAAGGGAAGACCCAAATGTGAAAGTTTCTTTCCTTTGAACCGTTATGACCGAGAGAACCATATATGCAGTTTCCCATGAAAGAGTTTGGGCCACGAAGAGAAGAGCTATAGAAATGGTATACGGTGATTGGGATGATTCTTACAAAGAACTGTCTTAGCTCTTGGATGCAATAGTGCAAAGGAATCTAAGAACACAAGTCAGTTGGAAATTGGGTCCGCCGCAAGCAAATGGTGAAATGATTTTTCAAGTTGTGTTTTGGGCATTTGGTCCTAGTATCATGGCTTTTAGGAGTTGTCAGTCATTGATAAGTATAGATAGGACTTACCTCTACGAGAAATACAAGCACAAGTTGTTGATTGTATGTAGTATGGACGGTGCGAATCTCATTGTCCCGTTGGCATTCGGTTTGATTGATGGAGAGTTACTTACGTCGTGGCCATGGTTTGTGATATGTTTGCAAGACTATGTTGTTGTAGATAGAAAGGGTCCCATTTGCTTAATTTCATATCGACATGAAGGGATAAGAGCAACTATTGCTCGTCCGGAGTTTGGATGGTCATATCCTAATGTTGTGTGGTGATTTTGCATGCGTCATGTTGCTAGTATTTTCAACACGTATCACAAAAGTCAAGTTTGTAAGAGAGTTGCTACTATTGCTGTATTATAACCACAATGTAAGAAATTTGATCTATATATAGTAAGGATGAACGAGATAAAGGAAGATGCCCCAATTACTTTACAAACATTGCCCCTGAACAATTGATCTTTTCTCATGATTGTGGCTTTCATTATGGGTATATGACAACCAATATAAGTGAAAGTTATAATACCGTGTTAAAGGGTACAAGAAATCTACCAGTTTCTGCTTTGCTACTTAAAATTTTTTATAATTCGGTGAACTACTTTGAGACTCAAAGGGGTGAGGCGAAAGTGCGAATGGCAAAAGGAGAGTGGTACACGAAATATGCCTCTGCCATGCTAGGAAGATAGATGAATACTGTTAACCTCCATACGGTTGTCTCTTTTATAAGGGAAAATAAAATAAGAAACAGGTCATAGACAAATACGGTATGACCACAAAGGAGGTAATAAACAGATTGTGGACGTGAAAAATGACAAATGTATAGAATTCCTTGCTCGCATGCATTCGCTGTACTAACACGGATGATGATTGACGTGCATATGATTGTCGGGAAATGGTATACATGGGACTGCAACTTAAAGTGTATGAGCATCATTTTGTATCGGTAGGAGACACATCCATATGACCCGTGGGTTCTTATCTAACTATCATTCCTAATGTATTACTTAGACGTAAGAAAGGAAGACCTAAGTCATCTTGATATCATAACGAGATAGATTTTCGAGAATCATCTTCATGAATATCACGTGGAAGTTGTAGTGTAGAGGGTCATAATAGGAGAAGATGCATTAAGCAAATGAGATGTGGTTTTTGTGACAGACAAGGCCATAATCGAAGATATTATCCAACCCAATCGCATCAATATTGATTATATTTGTATTTTAATTATAATTCTTGTATTTGTTAGTATACCAGATATCGTGTATTTGTTAAACTTTTGTATTATTTGTCTTTTTCGTATTTGTTAATGCACATTCCACTTTTTAAGTGTTGTGTTGATATTCATCTTAAAGTAATTTGCATATAAACTGAGTGTTGATATTTATATTTGTCATTAAATTAATTAAGTGTCGATATTTATACTTGTTATTATACTGTTATCTTAATGAATTTTTCTTTCATTTTATCACAGATGGATCCAAGACCTATTGATCCGAGTCTTCTATATTTACAGCAATGTCACCGTTCTTCGAGGGTTTAGGAGGAAGAGGACACGACCGGATGGTTCACTTGCCGTTGACATAAGGCTGTGCTATGCCGTTGGGAGTACGGTCACATCGACAAGCGAGTGCTTCCTTTCCTAGAATAGTAGGGATTTTTGGGTGTAGCTTGATTGCGGTTTATTCAGCTAGATTGGCATTTCATTATGGCCCTAGTGGAGCGGTGGAGACAAGAGACGCACACGTTTCATCTCCTGCACGGTGAGCTCACTATCACCCTTCAGGATGTAGAGGTATTTATAGACTTACCTGTAGATGGATATCCCGTAGTAGTTAGGATGACGGAAGTTTCATGGGGTGATGTATGCGAGAGACTATTAGGTGTTAGACCTCCACAGTCTGCATTTAAAGGTTACACGTTGAGCATGCAGTAGTTGTCTGAGATTTTTGCTGACTTACCCGATCGAGTAGATGATATACATATTACATGGTGGACACGGGCATATATTTTACTGTTGATAGGGGATGTGCTGTTTTGTAATAAGATAACATATTTTGTATATTTATAGTATTTATTATTGTTAGAGGATTTAGAGATTTCGGGAGCCTATAGATGGGGGTCTGCGTGCTTGGCACATTTGTACATGTAGTTTTATATTGCCACGCATGCAGATTCAAGTGAGATTGGTTAGTGTTGTTACAGATTTGGGGTGGGTGCGATTTCCTTACATAACTCCGATTAGACGATTTTTGCACGTTGAAGAGGATGGTCCACTCGCTTTGCGGTGGAAGGCAGAGTTTGATATTACTATACTCCTTACACACGTGGTGTCAGTGTATAGGGAGGCACTTGATAGACAAATGATGGATTTGTAGGTTGTTTGGGTCTCTTACACTAAGGAGTTACTGTCATCTCTCCCCAACTACTGTCACGAGGGGAGAGATATTTGGCACACACAGGTCCCATTGATCTATTTTAATATAGTGGTAGTACTTCCATGATAGAGTAATCCGATTGTATGGAGCATTTCAGTCTATTCCTATTCATTGTAACACTCAGAATCGACTCCACGATACGAGCACGAGAGGTGTACTAGAGGTCGATAAGTCGGCGGAGCATATAGCTTATGTAGATATTTGGACTCACTGACACAACAATCTAGTTTCACTTGACACTTCCTTCAGACCTGCCCTCGATCTTGTTTACTCCACTTGGTTTCGCACCATCTCTCGCCAATTCATTGGTCGTCGAGGAGCTTGTTTGAAGATTACCTACCGGCAATTAATTGGAAGTCTGTATGATGAAATTTACAGTTTTATTAAATTCTCAAAAAGATAAAAATATAATTAAGAATAAATTTTGGTAAAAGTTGGAAATTCAGGCATGACTTGGAAGCAAAATATCACTTGAAAGAAAAGAAAAATGATAGTCCTTTGCTGGTCTTACAGTCCTATAATGACTTTGTTTATAAGCTTATAAATAAGAATTAATTTGTGAATTTAGAGTTTTTGAACCTATATTACAAGCAAATATCCGAACTAGAGTTTTCAAATGAATTAATTGTTGAACTTACATATCATTGCTTGATTGTTTACTCTTTGTCATCTGCCTCTTTGATAAACATCCTATCACGAGAATGGCCTTTCTTGAACTTGTGACAATAGAAGGAATACACTTATTTATTCATCATTATTTAAATTTTCTTTTAAACTATTCAACATAATTTTTTTTATTTTATATATTTTATAACAATAAAAAATTTATTTTTTATATTCCTTTAACCTTAATTTTTAGTCTCATTTAATTTTATTTTTTTGATACTTTCTTAATATTTTATTCCATTTGTCATCTCTCTCAATACTGCACAGGCAACTATGTGTTATATTTGATATACAAATCATATTTTTCATTTAATACTCGATTAAACAAGAGGATCACGTGGACGTGCGGATCCAGACATGCGGTGGGGTCAATAACATATGTATCAAAACTTTTGGGAATATGACTGGTTTATAAAAAATTAGAGATGAATAATTTTCTTGCCATAAATTTTAGTGACAAAAATTTTATTTATTGCAAAAACAATTTGCAATATGCTTTTATGCAACACATATTTTTCGTCGCCGAATCGTTGCAAAGACATATATGGACAAGTTTGTTGTTAGAAACGCCCCTACCTACAAACTAAATTGTATTCAAAACCAATTAAATTATATAACAATTATAAAATTTAGTTCTAATTCTAGCGTTTCTTTTTTGGATTAATCTACAAAAATTAAAAAATCGAAATTTGTAAATCAACAAAAGAATTCAAAATAAACTACATAAATAGTCGTAAATGCTACCTAATTTCTTTATAAATAATACTAGATAATGATTTTTAAGTTATTTTGTTTCAATGATTTTTAGTATTGGAATTATTATTAT
The DNA here is from genome assembly GCA_033439265.1 of Dillenia suffruticosa. NCBI lineage: Eukaryota > Viridiplantae > Streptophyta > Magnoliopsida > Dilleniales > Dilleniaceae > Dillenia > Dillenia suffruticosa. The sequence continues at coordinate 15,815,000 of JAVTVX010000008.1, read as the reverse complement.
TGTTTTGTTGTTGTTACTATTATCTATTTAAGATTTACTTTCATTTTAATTTTTGGGGTTAAAATTGACAAACATATATATGCAAGTAATAGAATATCTAGGGTAAGAAGGCAAATGTCTATCTATAAGAAAAATTAAAACTAATGTCTCTATTTATAATAATAGAGACATGAGTAATAGGTATTCATTCTATCTCATTCCTTTTAAAAACAAATAGAAATCAACTAATACGACCCGGTTCAAGAAAAAAGATAAATTAAGACTAGTTGTTGGGGTGTAACATATGGGCAAAGTTTTGAATCTTTTGAGGGGTTGATGTTTTAATGCATTAAGTCTTTACATACTCCAAGTCTTGCAACATGTAGAATAGCCATGATATGCAATTTCATTGAAAAAGAGGTAATAATAAAAAAAAATCTCTTAAAATTGGGATGATCTCTTTATATATGGTTATAAATCATTTCAAAATTTTTCATAAATTTTAAGATCAGATATGGATTGTCATAGACTTACTTTTCTTCTAATTATCTCAAAGAACAATTAATACTTGAAAATGAAATGAATGATGAGATGCTTTTCTTATTATTAAGCAATTTAAGATTGGGTTGAAAATTATTTGTTACATTTTTTTTCTTGAAAATTCAACCACAAGAACATAAAAATTCTGAAAATTTGAATCTTCCAAATAGGCTTGATTGCAATATTTGTCCTTTTCTACTCCCAAAAGAGCGCCGGCAGAAATTCGTCGTGATTTAATAGCCACAGAATTAGCAATAAATAAGGCAAATCAATACAAAATAAAGTGGCAGAGCAGGGTGGAATTGATGGATAGAGTGACACATTTCTCTCTCTCTCTGTCTCTCTGTGGAGCCATCCTGATTGGTTAGATAAGCACAAGACCATAGCGAATAGACATGGTCTTGTGACGACATGGCGATGAGAGACATTTCTGCAAGATCGCGATGAACCAAGGGCGTTGGTAAATCCCCAGGACAATCAGTCTCGTCTAGGTGATTCCATGTATGAAAAAAACTATTTGCAAAGCGAACCTGATAAGCTTGATGTGAGAAGATCTATGACTCCGAAAATAAGTCCCTCTTGCAACTTTGGAAGAGATGACCATGAAATGTGTGCCCGTGGGAGTAATCACTCTAATAGGAGCTCTAAGAAGCAACTTTGGAAGAGACCAGAAACTTTGATGAACGAAATGCAGGGCACATGAGAAACCAACTGTTGATGGAGATGATTCCAGAATAGATTTTGATCCTCGCATGCTTGTCCATCTTTATGGGCAGAAAAATCCCGATTTTTTGAGTAAAAGAGGTGGCTTCTTATCAGATGACAATCCCAGTCCTAGCAAGGGAGAGAAAACTTTGTATCCTCGTCACATAATTTCAGCAGCCAATTCTTCTTATAATGCGAGGTATGTGTCACCCATGCAGCGGTATAAACCTCGACTGGATGAACTAAACCATCCGAAAGAAACTAAGAGGTAATTGTGATATTCTTTTGGTTTTTTTTTTAATATTTTATTTCCTCTGTCATCTCTCTCAAATTAAATTGTACTCATAACCATTTAAATTATATAAAAATTATAAAATTTAGTTCTAATTATAACTTTTCTTTATTGGATGTAATATACAGAAATTAATAATAGCTGCATAAAAAATGAAGATTTGTAATCAACAAAAGAATTCAAAATAAAGTACATAAATATTCGTGAATCCTATCTGATTTCTTTATAAATGATACTAGATAATAATTTCTAAGTTATTTTGTTTTAATGATTTTTAGTATTGGGATTATTATTATTACTTAGTTGTTGTTACTATTATCTATTTAAGATTTAATTTTATTTTAATTTTTGGGGTTAAAATGGACCATCATATATATGCAAGTAATAGAATATCTAGTGTAAGAAAGCAAATGTCTATCTATAAAAATAATTAAAACTAATGTCTCTATTTATAATAATAGAGATATGAGTAATGAACGTTCATTCTATCTCGTTGCTTTTAAAACTAATGTTTCTATTTATAATAATAGAGATATGAGTGATGGGCGTTCATTCTATCTCATTACTTTTAAAACTAATGTCTCTATTTATAATAATAGAGATATGAGTGATGGCATTCATCCTATCTCATTCTTGATATTTTTGGATTTTTAGTCTCCATAATCTTGTCTCTATTATTATTCCACACACACACACACACGACATATCCTAAAAAAGGATCTGGGAGACAAACTAATGGAAGAGAAGTATCAGCTGCTAGGTATCTATGTTCTCACACTCCTTGTTTTTTATTTTTATTATTATTCTTTGGGGGGTAAAAATGACAAATACTGCAATCAAGCTTCTTTGGAAGATTCAAATTTTTAGAAATTTTATGTTCTTGTGGTTGAATTTTCATAAAAAAAAAAGTAGCAAAGAATTTTCAACCCAATCTCAAATGACTTAATAAGAAAAGCATCCTATCATTTATTTCATTTTCAAGTATTAATTGTTTTTAAGACTAATTAGAAGAAAAGTCAAATCTAATAAGAAAAGCATCCTATCATTTATTTCATTTTCAAGTATTAATTGTTTTTAAGACTAATTAGAAGAAAAGTCAAATCTATGACAATCCATGTCTGATCTCAAAATTTGTGAAAAATTTTGGAATGATTTATAACCACATATAAAGAGATCATCTCAATTTTAAGAGATTTTTTTTTATTATTATTTCTTTTTCAATAGAATTGCATGTCATTGCTATTCTACACATTGCGAGACTTGGAGTATGCAAAGACTTAATATATTAAAATATCAACTTCTCAAAAGATTCAAGACTTTGCTCATATACTACGCTCAAACAACTGGTTTTAATTTATCTTTTTTTTTTAACTGGGTCTTATTGATTGATTTCTATTCGTTTTTAAAAGCAATGAAATAGAATGAACGTTCATCATTCATGTCTCTATTATTATAAATAGAGACATTAGTTTTAATTTTTCTTATAGATAGACATTTGTTTTCTTACACTAGATATTCTATTATTTGCATATATAATGTGGGTACATTTTAACCCCAAAAATTAAAATGAAATTAAATCTTAAATAGATAATAGTGACAACAACAAAGCAATAATAATAATCCCAATATTAAATATCATTGAAACAAAATAACTTAAAAATTGTTATCTAGTATCATTTATAAAGAAATTAGGTAGGATTCACGAGTATTTATGTAGTTTATTTTGTTGATTTACAAATCTTCATTTTTTATGCAACTATCATTAGTTTCTGTAGATTACATCAAAGAAAGAAAAATTAAAATTAGAACTAAATTCTATACTTTTATATAATTTAATTGGTTTTGAGTACAATTTAGTTTGCAGATAGGGGCGTTTCTGACAACAAACTTGTACATAAATGTCTTTGACATGATTTGGGGACAAAAAAATGTGTTGCAAAACTGCATATTCACTACAAAAAAAGCGGAATTTAGTGACGAACTTTAGCGACGAAACATATTCGTCGCAAATCTGCAACAAATTTAGCAACAAAAAATGTTATCGTCGCAAATTAGCCATAATTTTAGCAACAAAAATATTTTCGTCGCAAATTTAGCAACTAAAAACTTTTTCGTTACAAAATTCGTCGCAAATTTGTGACGAAATTTATTTGAAGCAAAATTCGTGGCAAATTTGGGACGAAAAAATATTTCGTCGCTAAATTTGTGACGAATTTCAAAATACGTCGCAAACTTTGCGACGAATTTAAAAAATCGTCCCTAAATTTGCGACGAAAAATAAATTCATCCCAAAAATAGGGACGAAAACGATATTCGTCCCTAAATTTGGGACGAAAACGAAATTCGTCCCTAAATTCGGGACGAAAAAAATATTCGTCCCTGAATCAGGGACGAAAAAAATATTCGTCCCTGAATCAGGGACGAAAAAAAATTTCGTCCCTGAATCAGGGACGAATTTTGGGACAAATTTGTTTTTGAAGCAAAAGTGAAGATATTTCATATAAAAATAATAAAAATTAAAAACCATCTCTCCCATGACAAATTCTTGGCCATGTTGAAAAACAGAATATGCGTAGAAATCTATTTGAACAAAGATCTATTTTTCATTTATCGGGTCTTTTTCAAGCCCCTTTACGATCTGAATTTATTCCAATCTACACTCTATAAACTCTCTACTCTTCCCACTGCAAAAGGCATATAATTCACTCTCATTCCCTTCTTTACAATGTACATTTTGTGATATGTGATCAGATTAGCTCTATTAGAACTGGTAGTTAAGGTATTATGCTTTTGAATAAGAAAGCGTAAGAATAAATCATATCTTTCAGTTAATCAAAAATACTAAACTCGATATTGTTTGATTGCTTTCAATATTTTTCCTTCAATTTTGACTTGAAAAACCATGTTAATATAGTTGAGATGGGACGAAAAAGATATTCGTTCCGGCTTCAGGGAGGGAAAAAAATTTCGTCCCGGAATCAGGGACGAAAAAATAATTCGTCCCGAAATCAGGGACGAAAAAATAATTCGTCCCTGATTCAGGGACGAAAAATAAATTCGTCCCTGAAACAGGGACGAAAAAATAATTCGTCCCTGAATCAGGGACGAAAAAAAAATTCGTCCCTGAAAGAGGGACGAAATAATAATTCGTCCCTGAAACAGGGACGAAAAAAAAATTCGTCCCTGAATCAGGGACGAAAAATAAAATCGTCCCTGAATCAGGGACGAAAAAATAATTCGTTCCGGAATCAGGGACGAAAAAAGAATTCGTCCCTGATTCAGGGACGAAAAATAAATTCGTCCCTGAAACAGGGACGAAAATATAATTCGTCCCTGAATCAGGGACGAAAAAAAAATTCGTCCCTGAATCAGGGACGAAAAAAAAATTAGTCCCTGAAAGAGGGACGAAATAATAATTCGTCCCTGAAACAGGGACGAAAAAAAAATTCGTCCCTGAAACAGGGACGAAATAATAATTCGTCCCTGAAACAGGGACGAAAAAAAAATTCGTCCCTGAATCAGGGACGAAAAAAAAAATCGTCCCTGAATCAGGGACGAAAAAATAATTCGTCCCTGAATCAGGGACGAAAAAATAATTCGTCCCTGTATCAGGGACGAAAAACAAATTCGTCCCTGAAACAGGGACGAAAAAATAATTCGTCCCTGTATCAGGGACGAATTTCGGGACAAAAAAAAATTCGTCCCTAAATCAGGGACGAAAAAATATTTCGTCCCTGAATCAGGGACGAATTTTGGGACAACTTGGATTTTGAAGCAAAATCCAAGATATTTTTCACACACACTCACTCTCTCTCTGTCTCTCTCTCTCTCTCTCTCTCTCTCTCTTTCTCTCGGGTTCATCTCGTTTGTGAAGAGCAGCCGCGAAGGGGTACTGCGAAGGGATGGCGGAAGGGATGCCGGATCTACGATAGTGTTAGGTAATCTCTCTCTCTCATTCTCTCTCTTGGCCGTAGACGGCAGATCCAGCGGCCAGCCGCCGGATCTGAGTTTTTTATGGCAGATCCATGAAGGGCGAGGTGCGCGAAGGCGCTGCCTCCCCTGCGCTACCCAGGTGCGCGAAGGGGCCGTCGCCCCTTCGCTGCCGAGACGGCCAATGGGGCCGTCGCCCCTTCGCTGCCCAGAGGCGCAAAGGGGCCGCTGTCCCCTTTGCGCCTCCGCCGCGAAGCAGGGCAGCAGGGGCTGCGCTGCCCTGCTGCGCGGCAGTGGCTGCGCTGGCCTGCTGCGTGGCAGGGGCTACGCTGGCCTGCTGCGCGGCAGTGGCTGCGCTGCCCTGCTGCGCGGCAGGGGCTGCGCTGCCCTGCTGCGCGGCCGGGCTGCGCGGCCCTGGGGCGCGGCCATGCTGCGCGGCCCCGCTGCGCTGCGTCTTGCGCGGCCCGGCGGCACTGCGGGGCTGCGCGGCCGGGCTGCGCGGCCCTGTTGCGCGGCCGGGCTGCGCGGCCCTGCTGCGCCAAGGGCCTGCAGCCCCTTCGAGGCCCAGACGCGCGAAGGGGCCGCTGGGCCCTTTGCGCGTCTTCCCCGGGAAGGGGCCGCTGTCCCTTTTTGCGCCTCCGTCGCGCGAAGGGGTAGCAGTGGCTGCGCGGCCCCGACGCGGGAAGGTGCCGCGCAGCCCTTGTTGCGTCCCTGCTGCGCGATGGGCCACGATGGCCCCTGGCTTCCCATCGTGGCCCATTGGACTGGGCCAGGCCCATTCGACCCGGCCCGGCCCATTGGGGCGGGCCGGCCGGGCCCAATGGGACAGGTCCCGTACAAAAAGCAATGTAGTTTGAATTGTATTATTTAAATTTGTGAGAAATGTTATTTAAAAGATTTTTTTATAATATTGTTTTAACTAACTTATTAGTTATTTATAAATCCTTTTTTATGTGTTAGGTTTTGCGGTTATCGACTATTTGGATTGGAAGCTGTTACTGGTGTTGATATCAGACTCTATCGGTGAGTTATTAATTGGTGGTGATAATTGTTTTAGTTTGTACTCTAATGATGTTAAAATGTAATTAATAGTAAATTTTATGTGATAAATGATTATGAGATGTTTGTGATTAACAATACTCAGTAGTTTATATTAAATCTTATATGGATTTGTTAAATAATCAATGTTGTTAAATGTTTAATATTTGATAATTTATTTTATTTTTTTATAATATTTAATGTTATTGTAATAATTTAGTTATTTTGTTTTATATTAAATAAGTTTATAATATTATTTATTATTATATTTAATTTTTGTGAAATTAATCTTTGTATTTATGATCATTTCATTTTTGTACAATAAACGTTCTTGTTTATTGTTATATGATTTTAGTTTGAAATATTGATTATATTACTTATGATGATTTAGTAGTTTTGTTTGTAGATCTTATTTGAATTCTTATTAATATTTCAAAAAGTTTAAATTTGGAGACAGGGAAAATGCAGAACGAAAGAAGTTGGATGTATAAGAAGAACTTATCTGATCGTCGGGGTTTAACTGATGAATTTATATTTGGGTTGGAGCAATTTTTACATTTTGCTTGTACTCAAGTTGATTTTATGGATGGGAATAAGCTAAGGTGTCCGTGTAGAAGGTGTCGGAATGGTAAATTTTTGGAGTGTGATAAAGTTAGGGAACATCTTTGTAGAGTTGGTTTTACCCCGAATTATTATAATTGGACATGCCATGGTGAACCATTCATTTCTGATGAAGAGTATGGACGAAATAGACAATTCTCAGTTAGTGGGGATCGGAGTTATTATGAACAATTGAATCCGTATCAGAGGATGGTAATTGATGCAGTGGGTCCGAATTTTGTTCCTGATCCAAGCGCTGCAAGTTCTAGTTTTGTTCCAACATTTGAATATGGGTATACTAGTTATGCATCACCATTGGAGGAGGTAGAAGTAGTAGATGTTGATCAAAATCTGTCAAATGAATCATCTCTCCAATTTCAGGAAGTCTTAAGAGCTGCAGATGAACCTTTGTGGGCTGGTTGTGATAGCCATACGAAAGTATCTCTAACCGCAAGATTGTTGAATGTCAAGGCAGAGCATAATGTGTCTGAGAATTGTTTTAATGATTTTGTTCAAGTTATTGGAGAAGTATTGCCGCGTGATCATATTATGCCCAATGACTTCTATAGTATGAAAAAGCTTGTGAAAGAATTAGGTCTTCCAGTACAGAGAATAGATGTTTGCAAAGATGGTTGTATGCTATTTTGGGGAGATGACAAAGAAGCAGAATTTTGTAAATTCTGTAATCAAAGTAGATACAAGAATTATCGGAGGTCGGGTCGTACTCAGCAGCGTAAATCATACAGACAAATGTTTTATTTGCCTTTAACTCCTAGGTTACAAAGACTTTATGCATCTGAGACCACAGCTAAACACATGACCTGGCATGCAAATCATGAAACAGAAGAGGGGTTAATGTGTCATCCTTCAGATGCAGAAGCGTGGAAATATTTTGATAGAACATATCATGAGTTCGCGAGAGAGACTCGAAATATTAGATTAGGTCTTTGTGCTGATGGATTTGCACCATTTGGTAAATCAGGACGAAATTATTCATGTTGGCCAGTTATCTTAACTCCGTATAATTTTCCACCCGGTATGTGTATGAAGGCACCGTATATGTTTTTAACATTGGTTGTGCCTGGCCCGCAAAACCCAAAGAAATTAATAGATGTTTACATGCAACCATTGATTGCGGAGTTGAAACAACTATGGGATGAAGGTGTTCCTACATATGATGTTCATACTAATCAGACGTTTGTAATGAAGGCTGCTCTTCTTTGGACCATTAATGATTTTCCTGCGTATGGTATGTTATCAGGATGGAGTACCGCAGGGATTTTAGGATGTCCAATTTGTTTGGAGAGATCAAAATCATTCAGATTGAAACATGGGAAGAAAGCGAGTTATTTTGATTGCCATAGACAATTTTTACCGTTAAATCATAAATTCAGAAGAAATAAAGATGAATTCACTAAGAATAGAAATGAAAGAACACCTCCTCCACTGAGATTAACCGGTGAACAAATTTGGCATAGAGTCATTAACTTTCCATCTGTTATTGAAGAGCCACATGGTACAACATATGGCTATGGACATTCGCATAAATGGACGAAACGAAGTTTATTTTGGGATTTACCGTATTGGAAGACACTGTTGGTTCATCATCATCTCGATGTAATGCATATCGAGAAGAATGTCTTTGATAATCTGATAAATACAGTGATGGATATCACTGGGAAAACGAAAGACAACTTGAATGCAAGAAAAGATATGCGACTCATTTGTAAACGACCCACTCTTGATGTCGATGAAAGTAGTAGGGGACCAAAACCAAAGGCAGTTTATACATTGAATAAGGATCAGAGACGGCTTGTTTGTGAATGGTTGAAATCATTGAGATTTCCTGATGGTTATGTCTCAAATCTTGGAAGATGTGTCGATTTAAAGGAATGCAAGTTAATTGGTTTGAAAAGTCATGATTGCCATATATTTATGGAAAGATTAATTCCTATTGCTTTTAAGGAACTCTTACCGAATTTTGTTTGGGGTGCCATTACGGAGCTAAGTATTTTTCTTCATGATATTTGCTCGACAGTGTTGAAACATTCACACATGGAGATGTTTGAGAGAGAGATCCCAATAATTTTGTGTAATTTAGAAAGGATTTTTCCCCCGTCATTTTTTGATTCCATGGAATATCTTTTGGTTCACTTGCCATATGAGGCGAAAGTTGGAGGTCCTGTCCAATTTAGATGGATGTATCCATTTGAAAGGTGAGTTTTCATCTTTTTTTCTTCGTTATGAAGGCATATAAATTTCGTAATTTCATTATATATAAATTTCTAAAACATTTTGTTTTATTACAATTAGATTCCTATATCATTTGAAGAAGAAAGTTAAAAATAAGGCACGTGTTGAAGCCTCTATTGTCAATGCATATATTGTGGAGGAAGTAACAACGTTTGCATCATATTATTTTGAGCCTCACGTTCAGTGCAAGAGGCGGAGACCGGGAAGAAATGATGAGGGTTCTATTGATCCAAATGAGAATTCATTCTCAATTTTTAACTACCTTGGTCGACCAAGTGGATCATGTAAGCGTAGATATTTAACTGATCAAGAATGGAGGGCAGCCCATACATATATTTTACTGAACTGTCCATAAGTGACACCATTTTTCGAGTGAGTGTATATTTTTTATTTTATATATTTCTTATGTCGTACATTATGTGTGATAAATATTATTTCCTTTGATGGTAGAATTTTCCAAAACGTATATTCTCAACTTTCGAGACATGAGTTTGATCGTTACTGCGATGAAGAATTTGCACCATGGTTCAAAAAATATGTAAGTTCACTATCAATTATTTAAAATTTTATGTTAAAATATTTTAACATATTTACTTAACTTTAGGTCCATGATAATCAAGCTCAACTTCAGCAAGAATTGTTAATCCATCTGTCATGGGGTCCAAAAGCAATGGTACGAACTTGGCCATCCTATTTTATAAACGGGTATAAATTTCATACTGAAGAATATGGAGTGGGCAAAACGACAATGAATAGTGGAGTTTGCGTTCAGTCATCCAATGATGGTGGAGGTCAAAATGATTTTTATGGTTTGTTGGATGAAATCGTTGAGGTAGAGTACCCTGGTCCAGCATTACGGGTTGTTTTATTTATGTGTCGCTGGTTTGACCCTGTGAAAGGGATGAAAGTGCATCCACAGTTTAATTTGGTTGAAATAAATCATAAAAAATTGTATAAAAGATATGAACCATTTGTGTTGGCACAACAAGCGATTCAAGTATTTTATGCTTCATATCCTAGTTTCAAACGTGACAAAATTGATTGGTGGGCTGTTTTTAAAACGAAAGCACGGAAAAAAATTGAAGAACATTGGGAAGAAACAGCATATCAACAAGAGCAAGTTGTCAATACAGTTCAGACCGAGGAATATAATATTCCTACGTTACGAGATCCTAGCGGAGTAGTGATAGATGTGGATGCAAGTGAAATTCATGAAGAAGATGATGAAGAATCTAATTTTGAGACAAATGATGAGGATGAGGATTCTGATGAAGATAATGAAGAGGATGATGAAAATGATGTTGAAGAGTCTAATTTGGAGACGCATGATGACGATGAGGATGACAATGACGATTATGATTTTTGTTGACGGGTAAATTTTGTTCTCTTCATATAATAAATTTCAGATATTTTTCTTGATATATGATAATATATTTCTTTTAAGTGGGTAAGTTAGTGGACACGTATTTTTTGCAAATTTCTTAAAAAAAATTTTTGTTTATTTACATTCTTATTCTTAAATTTATATATTGAATTTGTTAATATACTATCTTTTTTTTTGTATAGGTCATTCAAGAAAATTTCTTCACATATTGGTACCTTGTTTCGTCGGAAATAATTTATCAAATTAAATACGGTAAGTTTATTCATATTCTTAATTAGGTATATGATGAATATGCAATTTATATTTTTTGGTTTAAATTGTAATATGGTTGACAGTTTCGACGTGGCGGCCATAGACGCAATTCGGATGGAAATTCACGCTCTTCACCATCGCAGTCCGCTTCGGCAGCTTCGCAATCGCATTCCCTTGCCGGCAACGTACCTTCGCCTCCCCCTTCTATTGCAGGCCCTTCACACTCTCAACACATCGCTAGCAATGTACCTTCAGCAGTCCCTTCGGTGGAACAGTTGCATGCCGATAGAGAAGACAATCGAGAGATAATAGCCCCATATGGAGATTCGTAAGTACTAAAATTTTAAATTTTTAGATGTATTATTTTTTTATTTATGAATTAATTTCTTCTTTTAACTATCATATTTATTTAACATTGTTTGTTTGAAACATTACGATAGATTTACAAATTCTGTACATGTTATTCACGAGCTGAATAGAATTGTGAATAATCATTGGGGAGGGGCTTCGATGTCTTACACAAGCACTCCGGATGAAACAAAAGAACTATGGTGGAACGAGTTTAAGGTAAGTTATCCCAATCAGTTTATATATGAAATGAAGTTAATAGCTTTATAAGTTATTGCTTGCTTTCCATTGCAGCGAGTATTCACTTGGGACGAGACTGAAGAATTGGAAGTAAGAAGGATTTGGAAGAAAAAATGTGGCGATCACATTCGACACGTTTTAAATCATGCAAAGAGACATGCAAAAAAGCCCAACTGCATCACCGAGCAAAATTGGGGCAGGATTCTTAATTTTTGGGAATCGGAGGAGAGTCAACGAAGGAGTGAGCAAAATAAAAAAAATCGATCTTATAATTCAGGGGAATCGTCTGCGACGTATGCGGGAGGCTCGATCACTATCGGTGAACATAGAAATAGATTGGTAATTTTATACAAATATTAATTTTTTTTATCTACTTTAAAGTATATCATTAATTGTAATAGTGTTTTTTTATTTTAGGCAAAGGAAATAGGGACCGAGCCTTCATTCATAGATACTTTCACGCGCACATTTCAGAAAAAAGACAAGACTTGGAGCGGGGAGAGAGCTAGAGCAATTAAGGTTTGTAATTTCAATTTTTCCAATTACTTTTTCTACATTTTCAATGTTGATATGAATATTTTATGTTGAGAATATCATAACGATGTATGAAGATGATTTCTTTATGTTAGTCTCTCCCAAGTTTATTTTTATTTTTGACTTGATTCTTTGATTTCTAATGAATTACTTGCTACACATTCTCTTTTACTTTTTTTTCCTCAAATTTCAACTTATTTAATGTTAATATGAATGTTCATAATTTAGATCCTATATGGTGTCATGATTTATGTTACAAAATTATTTATTTTCCTTGATTATGTGTTTGAATTATAATGTTATTGTAATTTTATTTTAATTGTTGTCATGACAATGTAGGAGAAATATGACGAGCTAGCATGTAGAAATTCGAGTGCTAGTGATGATGCTGGCGGATCTGAGCCATCTGTTGATAACATGAATACATGGCTTGAGGTGACTGGTGGACGAAAAGGGAGTAGAGTAGTTGGGCTAGGTTCTTTGAGCAGAACATACAAAAACGCCGGTTTATCTTCTTCCACACCACCAGCAGTTAGAGCACAAATAAATCAATTGAATGAAGAGGTGAGCCAATTGAAGAACTTGCTACTGAAAAGAGATCAGGCATTCAGTGAACTTCAAGCAAAGCACACGCAAGAATTGCACGAGGTCCGCACGCAACAAATGTTAATCATGCAGCATCTTCAGTTATTCTCCGCTCCAAATCAGATTCCCCCTTCTATTTCTCCTCCTGATAATGCTTGCGATGGTGATGAGGGTGTTGGTGATGAGGGTGATGATTTTTTTGATGATGATGATGATGATGGTGATGGTGGAGGTCATACTTGAGATTGTGAACTGTTATGTTACTGTTATATTGATTTTTTTTTTTTTTTATGCTTGAACATAGATATTCCGACAACTTATTTAGTTTTGATGTTGCTTTTTGGTTAGATATTATAAATATGATTGCTTGTTAAATGTTTAATTTTTTGATCTTATTGAATAGGTAGTTATAATTATGAGTATAGATTGTTTATATTTTATATTAAAAATGATTTGGATGATAATATTGTTGATAAGGTTGGGTGAGCACGTAAATTTTGTCCAAATATTATAATAGAATTTATATTCGTTGTAAAACATATAATATTCGTGACAAATTTAGCAACAAATATTGTTTCGTCGCAAAAATTTGGGACGAAATAAGATTCGTCGCAATTTTGCAACAAAATAGTATTCGTCGCAAATTTTGCGACGAAAATAGTATTCGTCCGAAAATTTGCGACGAAATAATCTTCGTCGCAAATGTGTTTTCCGACGAATTTTTCTTCCAATTTCGTCCCAAATTTTGTTGCAAAATTTGTCTTTTTTTGTAGTGATTGCAAATTATTTTTGCATCAAACAAAATTTTCATCACTAAAATTTGTGTCAAGAAAATTATTCATTTCTATTTTTTTATAAACCTATCATATTCCCAAAACTTTTGATCAATATGTTCTTGACCCCACCGAATATCTGGATCCACATGTCTATGTGATTCTCTTGTTTAATAGAGTCTTAAATGAAAAATATCACTCATATATCAAATATACCGCATGGTTGCCTGTACAGCGTTGAGAGAGATGACAGATGGAATAAAATATTAAGAAAATATCAAAAAAATAAATTAAATGAGAATAAAAGTTAAAGTTAAAGGAACATATAAAATGAATTTTTTATTGTTATAAAATATAAAAAATAAAAAAATTATATTGAATAGTTTAAAAGAAAAATTAAATAATGATGAATAAATAGGTATTCCTTCTATTCACTACAAAAAAATAGGTTTTTAGTCACAAATTTAGTGACGAAAATTTTAAAAAAATTCGTCGTTAAAAACATTAGCGACGGATTTAGCGACAAAAAATTTTTCGTTGCTAATAACGCGTCGCAAAAATTTAGCGATGTAAATTAGAAATTCGTCGCAAAATTTAGCGACGAAAAATTATCCGTCGCTAAATTAGCGATAGAAAAAAAATTCGTTGCTAAATTTAGTTACGAAAATCTAAAATTTATCTCTAAATTTAGCGACAAATAATTTTGTCGCTAAAATCCGTCGCTAATTTATGAACAAAAATTTATCTTTCGCTAAATTAGCGACAAAAAAAATTATCCGTAACTAATTTAGCGACAGAAAAATTATCCGTCGTTAATTTAGCTACGAATAAAAAAATCCGTCTCTAATTTAGCGACAAATAAAAAAATCCGTCGCTGAGTGAGCGACAGATTTAGAATCTGTCGCTGATTCCAAATTCATCAAAGGAACCCGCCCTACACACCTGAGCAGCACTTGCTTGCAAGCCACGTGCCTGGACGCCCCGCCCACCTGAGCCAGCACTAGCCTGCAAGTCACAAGCCTAGACGGGCCTGCCCACCCGAGCCAGCACCAGCCTGCAAGCGCGCCCTCCCAAAGTGATTCGAACTCCTGCACACGCATCAACGTATAAAAGCATTTAATCACCAAGCCAATGTTAGTATGTGATATAAATTTCTTTTTTTTTTACTTATTATCTTTCCTTCACATTTTTATAATAATAATAAAATAATATATAATAACAATTTAAAATAATAAATTTAATATTTTTTTAGTTAAACCACCAACCTAAAATAATATTAATTAAAAATAATAAATATGATAATTTTTAATAAAATAAAAAATAATAAAATACTAATTTACAATAAAATAATAAATTAATTAAAAAATATATTAATATTATATTTTGTTTTCTTCTTTTTTCTTTTATTTTATTATTTTATTATTTTATTATTCTTTTTCATTATTATTTTATTTTTTTAATCAGTTTAAAAATGGGGCATCTTAATAATATAAAATTATAATTATTAATAAATTATAATATATTAATAATTTAAAAAACCTATATATTTAATCACAAAATTTTTTTATTCGAATATATAAGTAAATATAATTATTATATATAAGAAATTTCAAAGAAAAAAAAAACCCAAGTAAGATGAAGGAAAAAAAATGAAAATAGAAAACAAATGAGGAGGAAGCAAGAAAAAAAAAATACTTGCACACAAGTCTTAGGGTGGTCGAGTGGTTGACATGTTGTTCGTTCAAATCTGAGCTCCAAGGTTCTAATCTCTTCAATAACATTTTTTTAGCATTATTTAGAATTAAAACAATGAAGGGCGGGCACCCCAGCAGGCGCCAGTGCATGCATGCGCGGGCGCCCGTGTGGGCACGCCCAGGCCGACGCGTGCACGCATGCGCGGGCGCCTGCGCTGGCGCACCTAGGTGCGCGCCTGCCTGCGCCTGGGTTTGCCTGTGCTTGCGCCTGGGTTTGCCTGCGCCTGCGCTGGCGCACCCAGGCCCGCCAAATTAATATTAATTAAAAAATATTATAAATGATTTGCATTATTGAATAAAATAATAAAAATAAAATAAAAGATACCTATACAATAATAAAAAATATTAAATAAAAGAAAAAAAAAGAAAAAAATATATTAATTAAAAAATATATTAATATTATTCTTAAAAAAATAAAAAATAAAAAATAAATTAAAATGTTATTTTAAAATATTATAACAGTTCATATGGTTTTAAATAATATAATTTAAATAAAATAAAATATATGGTGTTTTTCAAAGATTTAAATAATTTTATTCTTTAAAAAAATGAAATATAATATAATAAAATAAATTGTTAAATTAAAATATTATAAAATAGTAATATGATTTGTTAATATAAATTAAAAAAATGAAATAAAACTGATTCAGCGACGGATTTGAAAATCCGTCGCTAAATTACCAACTGGTATAACTCATCGTCGCTAAATTAATTTTTTAATTTAAATATTATATTAATAATATATTTTATTTAATTATATATAAAAAATTTTGCTACGGATTGGAATTTTCGTCGTAAATTTAGAAATAAATCTATTACTAAATTAATTTTTAATTTAAATATAACATATTAATAAAATAAAAATAAAAATAAAAATAAAATTCTATTTAAAAAAGATTAAATTTTGCGATGGATTTTAAATTCGTCGCTAAGTTAGCAAAGGATATGAAAATTTGTCGCTAAATTAGTGATTGATATAAATTTATCGCAAAATCAATCACTAAATTCGAGACGCATATAAATTCGTCGCAAAATTCATCGTTAAATTAGCAACGGATTCTTTATTCGTCGCTAAGTTACCAACGGATTTCTCGATCCGTTGCTAACTTAGTGACGGATTTCTAAATCCATCGCAAAATCCGTCGCTAATTTAATCTTTTTTTTATATAAATTTGTATTTTATATTTTGTTTTCTTCTTTTTTCTTTTATTTTATTATTTTATTATTTTTTCTCATTTTTATTTTATTTTTTTGAATCCATAGAATAGTTTAAAAATTGATACTCGCCTAACCTAATTATCCGTGCCACCCGATGATAAATGAAGATGAACAACTGAACTTTTAAATACGATTGAATTATGTGATAGAAACGAACGGATATAGAAGATGAAAAATATATATGGTGAACTTCACAACCGTGACTTATTTAAAATTGTCTGTTACATATTTATTCAATTATTTATTATTGTAAATTCTTAGTTTATTAAAAATTATAATATCTGTTATATATTTAATTCAATTTCGTTATTCAGAATTAGTTAAAACGTGGACATGGTTAAAAATATTTCCTAACAGAGTATAAAAAAAATTTAGTTATAAAATTAGTCTTAAATTTTGAAATATAGATAATAAATTAGTGACGAATTTAGCCACGAATATTTTTTTTGGCTAATTAGCAATAAATTTAGCTATAAATATTTTTTTGTGGATAATTAGTGAAGAATTTAGCCATGAATTTTAGATTTCGTTGCTAAATTTAGAGACAAATATTTTTTCATGACTAATTAGCGACGAATTTAACGACGAAAAATTTTTGTAACTAATTAGCTACAGAATTTCCCACGAAATTTTTTCGTTACTAAATTTAGCGACGAAAGTTGTCACGAACTTTTTTTGTCGCTAAATTTAGTTATGGATAACTGTATCTGTGGTAAAATTTAGCCACAAAATATTATTCGTCGCTAATTAGCGACGAAATTTGCAACGAAAAATTTTTTGTCGCTAATTAGCGACGAATTTAGTCACAAAAACTTTTTCGTCACTAATTAGCGACGAATTTAGCTACGAATGATGTGTCCGTCGCTAATTTAGCCACGACTTCCTTTTCGTCACAAATTTTGTGATAAATTAGCGACGAAAAAGTTTTTGTCGCTAAATTCGTCGCAAAATAGCGACGAATTTTTTTTGTTGTGAAATAGCGACGAATTTTTTTCGTCGCGAAAATCTGTGGCTAAAATCGTGTTTTTTTATAGTGATTGTCACAAGTTCAAGAAAAGCCATTCTCATTATAGGATATTTATCAAAGAGGTAGATGACTCGTGGGATGTGGGATGTGCTGTTAGATTACTTAACTAAGTTCCCGAATTCGACTCGTGACTTAAGTATGGAAAAAACTATGTTGGGAGGGTAGCCTCTTAAATGAGCCACTGCAAGTTCCGAACCAGATTAATCGAAATATAGCTCTAGATACCAATCGGTATAGTACCAAAAAAAAAAAAAAAAGAGGTTGATGACAAAAAGTAAACAATCAATTTTCTAGAACTAAAAAATCTCTAACAATATTTCGTCAAATTTAAAATAAGAAATCCATTATGCATTTTCCAAAGAATATATAAAATAATTAGAAAAAATTACTCAACACATGCGCTCTAGAATAAAATAACAAAAACAATATTTCATCAAATTTAAAATAAGAAAGGTTGTGCAATTTATCAACAAAATTTGAAAAGAAAAAAAAAGCATAGAATTCGTAACCATGTATGATGATTAAAAAAAAAAAAGAAAAAGCTAAAATTATCAGCAGATTGTAGAGAGACAATTTTCAAACAAATTTACTTTAAAACGAATATTCTTAGACAATCTCTCTGTTTTTCACCTTACTCAAATCCCAGCCCTTCTTACATGAATTTCTTGGAGTACACAAACCTAATATGAATTCCTTGGCATCTCTTTTCCTCCTTAATATTCTGCTTGTCATCAGTCCTAGTTTCTGTGAAGCAGAAGTACACAAAGGACTAAAAAGCAATGTGTTGTGCTTAGAGAGTGAGAGACAGAGATGCTCTGTGGAGTTTCAAGAAAGATGTATTTGATCGTGCAGATTGACTCTCCTCTTGTGCTTCTTCTGAGCTAGACTGTTGCAAATGGGCCGGTGTCTTTTGCAACAACGTCACTGGCCATATAATTGAGCTCTGCCTTGGTTATCGTCCTCTATCCGAATTTGACTATGAATCCTTCGCTTATGTGAGTGCCCCAATTAGGCGGCAAGATCAATCCTTCGCATCAGCATTTGAAGCATCTAAGGGTCTTGGATCTAAGCTACAAACCTGGTTAGGAGCTCTGTGGTGTAAGGAATTCATAATCGACGGACACTCTCTCTGTTAATACAATTGCTTGAGGAAAAGTGAGAATCATAAAATTAAGCAGTGGACTGTCTTCCACTAATCGACATCGCCGGTTGAGAAAATCGGCACAATAATATTAGACAAACTTCGATACAATGCTAGTGTTCTAAGCCTATTTAAAATGAGATTTGAGTTTTGATTATTTTCCTTTTTTTTCCATGGTAAATGAAAATGTCACCACTAGTTTTCTGATTTATATTAATTAATCCATTTGACATGATCAAATAATTTATAAATTATGGCACTATACTAACAACAGATGTAGATTTATTTATTTTCTAATGTAATTATTGAAAAAGGTTAAATTTGAGATCGAAAAGAGTATATCTCCAACTATATATTATTTGTCATTTGAATGACTTTATCTTCAAAACTTGTACATTTGAATCACGAATATTTTTTATTTTTTTATAATAACGTAATTTTACTTTATATAATTATTAAATAAACTAAATTATCACTGATATTCAAATATATTTTCGTTTAAAGCAAATTGTAAAGTATATTAACCATTGGGACATTGCTCGCTTGTCTTTGCAAACTTATTTTGTGAAGGTGGTTCTTAATCTAAGGTACCGCCAATCTTCCTGTTCATAATCAAATTTAGTCAAAAGAGTCAAGGTTAATTGCATTGAGGTAAATGTCGAACATAAAATGTCACCAAAGTTTGTGTTGGCACCACGAAGACCTGGAAATGAACTCGCTGTATGTAAAGGCAGCTCCTAAGCGAAAGTAAATGAAACTCGCACCCTTTTAAACGCATCCTCCCTTCCTTCTAGAAAGTCATCGCTACGCAACTCAAATTATGTAACAAGTCTGTAAAACCAGACTATAACAGCGATAAGAAAAGAGCCAGCTCGAGAAATGTAAAGCTTGAACACCAAAGATAAGAGGAGGCAGTTGATAGGGGTTGGAATTCAGTTGATTAGTTACCATTCAACTGAATTTAGTTAGGAGTTGTTAGAATCTGAAACAAATGTATAAAGATTGCAAATGACAAGATGAATGTCAGAAAATGGAAATGAAATTGTTCTTTCTTCTCTCTTCCTCTTTCTAAGCTTCTCTCTCTTCTCTTTCTTCTTGATCTTCTTCTTCTCCTTCTCTTCCCTCTGATTCTCTTTCTCTCTCTTTCCCTATTGCAATTCAGACTACCGATCCATTCGTTAACTCAAGCTACAATCCTCATTGTGCATAATTCAGTTACGAACAAACAGAAAGTTCCTCACGGTCGACTCATTTACTAGTTGTAAGTCGACTTCTGGTTAAATCGTTACAAATTACAAGGCTGAAAACCAAACCCAAACCCAAACCCAAACCCAAACCCAATCCCAAACACAAACCCAAAACCAACAACCAACCCAACCCATGTACTCGAACTCAAATGCAATCCCCCCCCCTTCCCCTCTCTCTCACTCATACTTTTCCGCCCATCCCAATTGACTTTCTCCATCTCGTATTTAGTAAATGATGAATTGATAGAATATGTAAAACCATAAAAAAAAAAAAAAAAAAAAAAAAAAAATAATAATAATAATAATAATTAAAATTTCGGGATTGGGGCAAAAAAGCCCCAATCTCTCTTTTCCCTCTCTCCCAATCTCTCTTTTCCCTCTCTCTCTCTCTCTCTCTCTCTCTCTCTCTCTCTCTCTTTCTCTCCCTCTTTCCCTCTTTCTCCTCTTCTCCTCCGCTGCGGCCTCTCCCTTCCGCCACCGCACCAAGCCACAGCGCGACCTCCTTCCCGCGAGCACGCCACTGCGCAGATCGGCCCTCCCGCGAGCGCTGCCGCCTCGAGCTATCACGGCCCAGCGCGCGAGCCAGCGCAAGGCCCAGCGCGCGACTCAGCACGAGCCAGTGCGCGGCCCAGCGCGCGATTCCAGCGCGGCCCAGCGTGTGAGCCCAGCGCGCGAGCCCAGCGCGCGAGCCCAGCGCCTCCCAGTGCGCGAGCCCAGCGCTGCCTAGCGCGCGAGCCCAGCGCGGCCCAGCGCGAGAGCCCAGCGCGCCACAGCTCGCGATCTCCCGCGAGCCAGCGCGCGAGCCCAGCGCGCCACAGCGCGCGAGCCCAGCGCGCCACAGCGCGCGATCTCCCGCGACCCAGCCTGCGCTATCTCCCGCGACCTAGCCTGCGCGCCCTTGCGCGAGCACAGTGCGCAGAGCACGCGACCCATCTGCGCGAGCGCGCGCACCTCACAGCACGCAATCCTGTCCTGAGCGCGCGCCTCAGCTCGCGAGCGCGCGTTCCAGCTCGCGAGAGCGAGCCCTAGCCCGTGAGCGGGCCAACCCACCAGCGGCGAGCCCACCAGCGGCCCAAGGCCCAGTCCAGCCGCGGCCCACTGCAACCCGCGAAGTCCGCTGCGGCCAGCAAGCCGGGCTGAGAGCCGCGAGCCACCAGCGGGCCAGCCCGCTAGCCTGCCGGCCCGCCGGCCCGTGAGCTCGTGACGGCCCGCGAGCCCGCGACCGGCTTTCCCCTTCGAGAGCTCACCTGCGTCTTCTGTATTGCAGGTAACGACTATATTTGGTTGAAGTCCTAGGGTTTGGTGTTAGAAATTTAGTTGTTTCTAATATAATTGAAATTTGATAATATTACAGGTTTTAGACCAGGTTGACGGGCGAACGAAAGCTAGATCCGGAAATCCGAGAAACCCTAGGTGAGAGAAATGCAACATTTTCAACATTTGAATTAATTCTATCGAAATTAGGTCGAATTTAGATCGAGAGTTACATAATATATTGAAATGTGTGAAATTCGAGGAAAAATAGACAAAAAAAATGATAAATGTTAGAAACTTGACCATTGGTGAGTCAGATGATTCGAAATTGAGGAAACGAGAATCTATGATGAAGTTTTGTAAATTAGGTGGGAGAAATTTGGAAGGGAAAAATTGAAAATCCCTGATTTGGCCTTTATTTGATATTAAATGTTGATAATCTGATTTAGGTTGACCTTTTGGAGACTCGAGCGGTCAGATTCGATTTGGCTTGTCAGTAGGGAGTGACTTCCCTCCCGTAGACAGTGAGTGGGACTCTAATCTCTTGCATAAAATAGTAAAACGTATTTTCTGTCGCATTTTCGATAAAACATGCTTTGATATGCATTCGTTGACGTGTGATATTAAATTTAGAAATCTGTTTTGTGATTTTTGGAGTGTCTTGAATTATATTTACAATGACTATGCATCCATGGTTTGAAATGAAACAATAATTGTGCCATTACTTGAAAATGTATAAATTTCATTTTATACCGTTGCATTGATATGCTGTTTTGAAATGAATTGAAGAGACGTATTGGCACGCAAATTTAAAATGTTTTTGATGAACTACGTGGGTTGGATGCCCACTAGTTATGTGATGATGTGATGATACTTGTGGGACGTTGTGCCCTGGGACGTTGTGCCCTTGTGATACTATGGGACGTTGTGCCCTTGTGATATTATGATGATTCCGTAGCTACGAAGGGCGTTTGTAGAGGCACGGGTTGCCCGGATACGCTTCTGCAGGAGGTATCCGCAAACGTCATTTATTCTAAAGGCTATAGGCGCGGCCGGTTGAACCCACGTAGGGGGAGGACGTGTGTGACGCCACCGTCTAGCACCGGGCGGGGTCCTATACACGTTGATGAGTTGGCCCCAGCGAGCTCATGGCCAACGTCGGGGTAGAGAGCGTTTTAAAGTCTATGCATAATAAAAACCCCCGACGCGCCTGTCCTTGGTCACGGTTGACCTTTGCCGGGACTATTTTTGGCTCGCTCTGACATTACTTGATTTTAAATGGATGCATATATGCTTGTTATTGTGTGATTGGTTAAATGATTTCAAATTGATAGACATATCATGTTTTGCTGCGAAATGCGAATTTTATTTCGATTGATGTTATTTGACACTCCAATTGTTCACCTATGTTATTTATGCTGGATATTATCCCCCTCACTCACTGAGTATCTTCCCATGATACTCACCCCTCTATTTTCTCTCCTCAGACAGGTTTATTGTGATAGAGCGACGTTACAGGCTCTAGAGTGGAGTTGGTATTTCCGACGGTAAGATTTACTTTTAATTTAGTTTCGACCCTGCGAGGTCTTGACATAGAGGTCCGTAGTTGGCCATGTACTTATTTTGGGATGACTGTATAATTTAACTCTCATATTTCCTTTGCATTGAGGCGATTGTACGTACTTGAGTGTACTTGGGAATATTATTGTATCTTTCATAAAATTTAGGTCCGCTCGGTGTGGCGGCTGTTCATGCTCTAATTGGGCAGGATAGTAGAGGTCTGTGGTTAGGACTGTTAGAAACTTGTAGCCTTGCGTTGTTCTGGATGCTGGCGGTGGTGTTTATTGATTTTGGAGAGGCCGGGATGGCCATTTATTTAAATTATAGATTGATTTTGATTATACAGGTTTAATTGTACACGGGAAACCTCCGATTTATGGGGAGGTTCTGCCCGATTTTCTGTAAAAATACAGCCGGCATCTTAGGGCAACGGGCGGCTGTTCACGATCCCGGTTTGGGGCGTGACAGTTCTATTGGTATCAGAGACTCTAGGTTGAGCGCTATATAGGAAGAAAATCTTGAAAATATTCCCGAGTGTGTTTGCGTTTAAAGTCCTCGATGCATGAGAGTTTCATACAGTCATTTATATCCCTGCATATGGTCTTAGGAATTGAGTTTATCTATTTTAGGGGGTTAGATACTAATTCTTATCTAACCTAGCATTTCTTCATTTTCAAAGAAGGAACCAATGGAGATGGTTCTTAAATTGATGATTTCATTCATTTTAGGGGGTTAGTTGTAACTAACCCTAATCCTTGAACAATGCCTAATGAAAATTCTCATATTGCGGAACCATGACGATTACATGGAGCGCTAGATATGTACCCCCTGATTCACTTAAAGAGAGCGAGGATACTTCCTCATTTCTGGCGCCCCTTTCGGTGCCGAAGAATACATCCTCAAGGTGTGTGTTTTCTCCAGCACCTTCTCAGCCGGCTATTATACCAACGTCTTCACCATTTACTCTTGATATTTTCGGGCAAGTGTACGAGTGGTACACGGCACATGGGGTCCAGATGTCACCCATCACCTTTGATGGCAATGCCGATATCTACGGCTGCGCTTATTTCTCCTACAGTAGTTCTTACTCAAGCGGCACCAAAAAGTCCATCGGTGGCCGTTCTTCTTACAGTTTCGAATCTGAGTAATAATAATTGCGCTATACTTAGGTGCATCCCCGAGATGACTCAGCTAGTCACAGTAGCTCGACAGTTGGGATACATAGATTTTTTTGGACTTGGTGATGCTACGGTAGCACAGCACTGAGTCAACTGAACCCGACGGATCTTGATAGATCTAGGCTTGCGCGAGGAGTATAGTCTACGAGTTACTGAGAGACTATTCGATAGGGAAGCCCTCACTTGATGGGAGGCTATTTGCGATGAGGCTATAAGCCATTGCGGCAAAGTGATTTCCTAATGGAATTCGATCGCAGATATTTCACGGAGTTTTAGCGGGACCATATCTCCGGTGGTTATATCACCAGTTCTAGTGCCATGAGCTAGGCTACTGCTCAGCGACCTTTTCTTTGCCGCATATGTGGCAAGCACCACGCTCGAATAAATATGTAGAGCACTTATTACATGCTTCCACTATGAGAAGCCGGGACATATCAGGACTTTATACCCTGATTTGTGACTTGGAGGTTAGTTGGCTTCGAGTCATCGGAATACACCACGTGTAGAACAGCAGGGAACACCTGCGCATTCTAGTAACACTGCTCCACGGACTGCAGCCGGGAGCAATATAGTATTAGGTTTTCACGAGATTAGTTGAGGGTGCACGCCCTTGTGTATGCGGTGACTCAGGAGAACGCTCTGGCGAACCCAGATATGATCATGGGTAATCCTCCTGCGGATCCTTCCGTTTAGAGGTCCTTATGCACTGTTTCCTTTGAAATCGTGTATTTTGTGATGATATGTACAGACATGATTGTTATAGTACTAGAGCTTTAACTATTTTGATATACAGGTGTATATCCCTATTCTTTCCGTACTCTTAGTAAATTCTTTTTATTTTTATTTTTATTTTTATTTATTTTATTTATTTATATATATATTTTTTTGAATCTTGGTGCTATGGAAATACATGGAGTCGACGTTTGTGTTCTTATTGGCACAAGGTCGAACTAATTCTATGTGAGAGTTTCTTTCGCTCAACAGTCGGTTGGGCTGTTATCGTTACTTGATGAGGAGCTATTAGTTGTCGCTCCTCTTGGTGAGCAGTTGGTTAGAGATTCGTATATAGAGAGTATGATGTCATGGCAGGTGGGACAGTGCTGAGAGCAAATCTGATCCCACCGGATATGACAGATTTCGATGCCATCTTAGAGATAGATTAATTGTATACTTATAGAGTTTCCTTAGATTGTTTTATCAAGAAAGACGATTTTTGGAGGCCTGAAGGGCCACCACTGACGTTTGCGAGTGAGAGACGGGTGTTACCTCGTGGTATTGTATTAGTGAGGAAAGCCAGACGTATAATACGTCGGGGATGTATGACAGACCTGACACATATGATCGATACCACCATACAGAATCCGAGACTTGATGAGATTCTGGTGGTACAGAAGTTTTCGGAAGTATTTCATGAGGAGCCACCCTAATTATCATTGATTTGGAAGTTCAATTTTGAGATTTATCTGGCTCTAAGGATTACTCTTATTTCTATTCCGCTATATAGAATGGTACCATTTGAGCTGAGAGAGCTCAAGATTTAACTACAGAAATTGTTTGATAAATAATTCATCCATCCAAGCACCACACCTTAGGGTGCTTCGGTATAATTTGTAAAGAAGAAATATAGAATACTTAAACTTGTTATGGATTATTGACAGTTGACTAAGGTCACTACCAAGGATTGATATTCATTTTCCCACATCGATGATTTGTTTGATCAGCTTCTCGGTGATAAGGTCTTTTCGAAGATAAATCTTCGATCGCGTTATACTCGGTTACGGGTTAGGGTCGAGGATCTGTCCAAAAATCGCATTCCGTATCAGCGTGGACACTTTGAGTCCTTGGTCATGCCATTTGGGCTGACGAATGTCCTAGCTGCATTTATGGACCGAATAGATCGGGTCTTTTATGAATTTCCTAGATTGAATTGTTATCGTTTCCACTGATGACATCCTAATCAGCTTGCAGAGTGTTGAGGAGCATGCTCAGTGTCTTACTCTCAGACGACAGAGAGAGTGCTTACCCCTCTTTATTGGTGGGACTCCGTACATTAGGAGTCAGTGTGGTTAATGATGTGTGAGAAGCATCATTAGCCAGATATGAGGACAGGCAGACCTTATTCAACTATGTCAGAGACTTCGGATTCCGAGAAAACGGATAGATAGTGTTTGGAGAACGGAATTGTATTTCAGTTGACATTGATTTCCGCAAGGCCATACTTGAGGAGGCACACTCCCCAACTTAAGCATTCATCCAGGTAGTACCAAGATGTATTGGACTATTCGGGATAGTTGTTGGTGGCCTAACATGAAACAAGAAATTGAGGATTTTGTGGCAAGATGTTTAGCTCGCCAATAGGTGAAGGCCGAGCATCAGCGTCCAACGGGCACACTGCAACCTCTTCCCATTCCTGAGTGGAAATGAGAGCATATTACTATGGACTTCGTGATGGGGTTGCCGCGGACTTCTTCACGCATGATGCGATTTGGGTGATTGTCGATCGACTCACCAAATTTGCACATTTTATCCCTATCCGCGGTGACTATTCCTTAGAGGCGTTGGCACGTCTCTACATTGATACTGTAGTTCGGCTTCACGGGGTGCCTGTGTCGATTGTTTCAGATAGAGACCCCAGGTTCACATCTAGGTTTTGGCCCAAGTTGCTGGAGGCATTGGGTACTAGATTGAACTTTAGTACAACATATCATCCTCAGACGGACGGCCAGTCTGAGAGGACCATTTAGACCCTTGAGTACATACTGAGGGCATGTGTGATGGATTTTCAGGGTAGTTGGGATTGACACCTTCCACTGGTCGAATTCGTATATAATTACAATTATCAAGCCAGTATAGGGATGCCCCCATATGAGGCACTATATGGCAAGGAGTGCCGTACCCCGATGTGCTGGGATGAAGTCGGAGAGCGACGTCTCAACAGCGTTGAGTTGATTGAGCAAACAAAGGATAAAATTAAGGTTATCCGTGGGCGAATGAAAGCCGCCCAAGACAGATAGAGGGCATATGCGGATCGAAGACGCCGACTTTTAGAGTTTGAGGTGGGCGATATGGAGTTCTTGAGGATTTCTCCCTTGAGGGGACTAGTACGACATCGGCAGCGGGGCAAGTTGAGCCCCAGGTACATTGGCCCGTTCCGTATCCTCAATAGGGTTGGGAGCGTGGCATACAGGCTAGAGCTGCCAGATGAACTATCTCGGATCAATGATGCCTTCCATGTATCCGTGTTGAGGAAGTACATCTCAGGTCCTTCACACATTTTGGAGCCTCCGCCGATAGAAATGCGAGAGGACGTGAGCTTACCTGTTTAGCCTATGGCCATACTTGACCAGCAGACCCGGTAGCTACGGAGCAGGGAGGTATCTCTTGTCTGAGTGCAATGGCGCAACGATCAGGTCGAAGAAGAAACTTGGGAATCCGAGGAGGCCATGAGAAGACAATACCCCATTCATTTTCTGTATAGATTTCTTTTAGTTTCGAGGACGAAACTTGTTTTTAGGGGGTTAGAAAATGTAAAACCATAAAAAAAAAAAAAAAAAAAAAAAAAAAAAAAATAATAATTAAAATTTCGGGATTGGGGCAAAAAAGCCCCAATCTCTCTTTTCCCTCTCTCCCAATCTCTCTTTTCCCTCTCTCTCTCTCTCTCTCTCTCTCTCTCTCTCTCTCTCTTTCTCTCCCTCTTTCCCTCTTTCTCCTCTTCTCCTCCGCTGCGGCCTCTCCCTTCCGCCACCGCACCAAGCCACAGCGCGACCTCCTTCCCGCGAGCACGCCACTGCGCAGATCGGCCCTCCCGCGAGCGCTGCCGCCTCGAGCTATCACGGCCCAGCGCGCGAGCCAGCGCAAGGCCCAGCGCGCGACTCAGCACGAGCCAGTGCGCGGCCCAGCGCGCGATTCCAGCGCGGCCCAGCGTGTGAGCCCAGCGCGCGAGCCCAGCGCGCGAGCCCAGCGCCTCCCAGTGCGCGAGCCCAGCGCTGCCTAGCGCGCGAGCCCAGCGCGGCCCAGCGCGAGAGCCCAGCGCGCCACAGCTCGCGATCTCCCGCGAGCCAGCGCGCGAGCCCAGCGCGCCACAGCGCGCGAGCCCAGCGCGCCACAGCGCGCGATCTCCCGCGACCCAGCCTGCGCTATCTCCCGCGACCTAGCCTGCGCGCCCTTGCGCGAGCACAGTGCGCAGAGCACGCGACCCATCTGCGCGAGCGCGCGCACCTCACAGCACGCAATCCTGTCCTGAGCGCGCGCCTCAGCTCGCGAGCGCGCGTTCCAGCTCGCGAGAGCGAGCCCTAGCCCGTGAGCGGGCCAACCCACCAGCGGCGAGCCCACCAGCGGCCCAAGGCCCAGTCCAGCCGCGGCCCACTGCAACCCGCGAAGTCCGCTGCGGCCAGCAAGCCGGGCTGAGAGCCGCGAGCCACCAGCGGGCCAGCCCGCTAGCCTGCCGGCCCGCCGGCCCGTGAGCTCGTGACGGCCCGCGAGCCCGCGACCGGCTTTCCCCTTCGAGAGCTCACCTGCGTCTTCTGTATTGCAGGTAACGACTATATTTGGTTGAAGTCCTAGGGTTTGGTGTTAGAAATTTAGTTGTTTCTAATATAATTGAAATTTGATAATATTACAGGTTTTAGACCAGGTTG
Organism: Dillenia suffruticosa; assembly: GCA_033439265.1. Lineage (NCBI taxonomy): Eukaryota > Viridiplantae > Streptophyta > Magnoliopsida > Dilleniales > Dilleniaceae > Dillenia > Dillenia suffruticosa. Next base: position 15,786,531 of record JAVTVX010000008.1, on the reverse strand, counting down.
ACGGGCGAACGAAAGCTAGATCCGGAAATCCGAGAAACCCTAGGTGAGAGAAATGCAACATTTTCAACATTTGAATTAATTCTATCGAAATTAGGTCGAATTTAGATCGAGAGTTACATAATATATTGAAATGTGTGAAATTCGAGGAAAAATAGACAAAAAAAATGATAAATGTTAGAAACTTGACCATTGGTGAGTCAGATGATTCGAAATTGAGGAAACGAGAATCTATGATGAAGTTTTGTAAATTAGGTGGGAGAAATTTGGAAGGGAAAAATTGAAAATCCCTGATTTGGCCTTTATTTGATATTAAATGTTGATAATCTGATTTAGGTTGACCTTTTGGAGACTCGAGCGGTCAGATTCGATTTGGCTTGTCAGTAGGGAGTGACTTCCCTCCCGTAGACAGTGAGTGGGACTCTAATCTCTTGCATAAAATAGTAAAACGTATTTTCTGTCGCATTTTCGATAAAACATGCTTTGATATGCATTCGTTGACGTGTGATATTAAATTTAGAAATCTGTTTTGTGATTTTTGGAGTGTCTTGAATTATATTTACAATGACTATGCATCCATGGTTTGAAATGAAACAATAATTGTGCCATTACTTGAAAATGTATAAATTTCATTTTATACCGTTGCATTGATATGCTGTTTTGAAATGAATTGAAGAGACGTATTGGCACGCAAATTTAAAATGTTTTTGATGAACTACGTGGGTTGGATGCCCACTAGTTATGTGATGATGTGATGATACTTGTGGGACGTTGTGCCCTGGGACGTTGTGCCCTTGTGATACTATGGGACGTTGTGCCCTTGTGATATTATGATGATTCCGTAGCTACGAAGGGCGTTTGTAGAGGCACGGGTTGCCCGGATACGCTTCTGCAGGAGGTATCCGCAAACGTCATTTATTCTAAAGGCTATAGGCGCGGCCGGTTGAACCCACGTAGGGGGAGGACGTGTGTGACGCCACCGTCTAGCACCGGGCGGGGTCCTATACACGTTGATGAGTTGGCCCCAGCGAGCTCATGGCCAACGTCGGGGTAGAGAGCGTTTTAAAGTCTATGCATAATAAAAACCCCCGACGCGCCTGTCCTTGGTCACGGTTGACCTTTGCCGGGACTATTTTTGGCTCGCTCTGACATTACTTGATTTTAAATGGATGCATATATGCTTGTTATTGTGTGATTGGTTAAATGATTTCAAATTGATAGACATATCATGTTTTGCTGCGAAATGCGAATTTTATTTCGATTGATGTTATTTGACACTCCAATTGTTCACCTATGTTATTTATGCTGGATATTATCCCCCTCACTCACTGAGTATCTTCCCATGATACTCACCCCTCTATTTTCTCTCCTCAGACAGGTTTATTGTGATAGAGCGACGTTACAGGCTCTAGAGTGGAGTTGGTATTTCCGACGGTAAGATTTACTTTTAATTTAGTTTCGACCCTGCGAGGTCTTGACATAGAGGTCCGTAGTTGGCCATGTACTTATTTTGGGATGACTGTATAATTTAACTCTCATATTTCCTTTGCATTGAGGCGATTGTACGTACTTGAGTGTACTTGGGAATATTATTGTATCTTTCATAAAATTTAGGTCCGCTCGGTGTGGCGGCTGTTCATGCTCTAATTGGGCAGGATAGTAGAGGTCTGTGGTTAGGACTGTTAGAAACTTGTAGCCTTGCGTTGTTCTGGATGCTGGCGGTGGTGTTTATTGATTTTGGAGAGGCCGGGATGGCCATTTATTTAAATTATAGATTGATTTTGATTATACAGGTTTAATTGTACACGGGAAACCTCCGATTTATGGGGAGGTTCTGCCCGATTTTCTGTAAAAATACAGCCGGCATCTTAGGGCAACGGGCGGCTGTTCACGATCCCGGTTTGGGGCGTGACAGAATAAAGCTGGCTTCTGGCATGTCAGAGATTTCATATTGATGAACAAATTACAGAAGGGTACAGTCATCTCCTTCTTTATGAACAGAGTGCCTTGGCATTAAGTTGTTGAGTATTCTGGTGTATTGAATTTTTGTTGGAAATTATACTGGCAAGCATATTTAGGTGGGAGCCGAATTAATTTTCAATTTGGGTGTTGCAGAAGTGAGCTTACTTTTAATATTCTCTTCCCTATCTACGCTTTAACCAATTATTTGGCTTCCATCTTCGCTTTCCCAATATAAACCTCTCTGGTGTGCATTCCCAATTATCTGAACCTGACTATGAATCCTTCGCTTATATGAGGGCCCAATTAGGCGCCAAGATCAATCCTTCGCTTCACCATTTGAAGCATCTAGGATCTTGGCTCTCTCATGAGTTTACAACAACTGAATCTTTCTCGGGCTGGTTTTGAAGGCATTATTCCATCTCAAATCGGAAATCTCTCAAGTTTGCGATCTTTCGGCCTTGCTCCATCATATTATGATCTCAGATTAAAGACCAACAACCTTCAGTGGCTTTCTTTTTTTTTTGGTTAATACCTTCAGTGGCTTTCTGGTCTCCCTTTGAGACGGTTACAGCTAGATGGAATGGATCTTAGTGGAGTAACTGGGCTCACATAATGAACTCATTCTCTTCTCTACATGAGTTGTCATTGTCTGGTTGTGGTTTACCTACATCCTTGTCATCTTTGCTTCTGACTCCGAATTTTTCTTCATCACTATCCATTCTTGATATTTCCTGGAACCAGTTAGGCCCTTCAATATGAACGAATGCAAAACAAAATGAATAAGATGGAAGAAGAAAACAACTCTTTGTATTTCTGAACTTCTCTCTCTTTCCAAGAAAAACTATATTCTTCTTCTACATCTTATAGTATATATATATATACTAACTTGTTAACTAATCTACCAACATGTAACTAATTTATCTTACTCTATAACAACTTTTGTAACAAAAAAAACTAATTCAACTGATTTGTAACTAAACTAATTACATCATAATTTGTACATCCCCCTCAAGTTGGATAATGATGGAAATCCATCCTACCCAACTTGGACAGTAATGAGTTGAATTGAGGAGCTAAAAGGGATTTAGTGAAAATATCTGCTGGTTGTTACTTGATGGAAACATGTTTAGGAAGGATGAATCCTGCTTTATACTTATCACGAACCAAGTGACAATCAATTTCAAGATGCTTTGTTTGTTTGTGAAAGACTGGATTTGTTGAAATGTGTAAGGCTGCTTGATTATCACACCATAATGGAATAGGTTGATGAAGGGGAACATTGAAATCTTTAAGCAAAAATGTGATCCATTGTAATTCACATACAATTGATGCCATGTTGCGATATTCTGCTTTCGCCGAGGATCGAGAGATGGTGTTCTGCTTTTTTGTTTTCCACGATATAAGAGAAATACCAAGGTAAATACAATAACCTATGAGAGATCTTCGAGAATCAAGACATGAAGCCCAATCAGCATCACTAAAAGCTTGTAATGAAATGAGTTTAGGGTAGGAAAGCATAACCCTTTGCTCATTGTCCCTTGTAGATACCTAACCACATGCATTGCTCCATTTCGATGAACTTTGCAAGGCATATTCACAAATTGACTAAGTTGCTGCACAGCATATGTAAGGTCTGGACAAGATAAATTCAAGTATAGAAGACGGCCTACTAATCTTTTGTACTTGTCCGGATTTGTTAAAGGTGCTTCTGCTTGTGAGACTAATTTCAATCCTTTAGGTAGAGGTGTTATAGCAGGTTTTGCCCCCAGTAAACTTGCATCCATCACTATATCCATTACATATTTACACTGATTAATATAAGTTCCTACAGTACTTCTTGCTATCTCAATCCCTAAGAAATATTTTGCAAACCCAAGATCCTTGATAGTGAATTCAGAATCCAGAAATCCTTTAACCTTTTGTATTGCTGTTTCTGAAGTACCGGTGAGTAAGACATCATCGACATAGACAATGAGGGCCAAGAAATAAGAGCTATTTTGAAGGATGAACAAACAGTGATCATGTTGTGACTACTTAAATCCATATGCTTATAGTTTGTTGCATAATTCTGTGTTCCACTCACGAGATGCCTGTTTAAGCCCATAGAGTGATCTATTTAGTTTGCAGACTTCTCCTTTCTTTGCCTTTGTATATCTTTCCGAGGGCTACATATAAACTTCTTCATTGAGGTATCCATGTAAGAATGCATTGTTAATGTCAAGTTGATGAATAGGCCTTGAGTGAGCTGTGGCTATGGCAATATAGAGTCTCACCTTAAATAATTTAGCTACAGGGGAAAAACTTTCTGTATAATCAACACCAGCAACTTGGTTATACCCCTTTGCCACTAAGCGTGCCTTATATCTATCCATTGATCCATCTGGTTTAATCTTCACTTTATAAACCCATTTGCACCCAATAGGTTTCTTTCCTTCTGGAAGCTGTATCAAGTCCCACGTTCTGTTAAGTTCTAGTGCCTCAAGTTCTTTATCCATGGCCTGCACCCATTTTGCTTTTGAACTTGCTTCCTTGGAAGACCAAGGTTCCTGAATAGTTGTGACATGTGCTAGAAAGGACATATAATCATGTGTGAACAGGTTAGAGTTGACAAAAGGAAATGTTTGATGTGTATGTTTAGAACCGGTTGGAAGAAAATCAAGTGAGCTATCATTGGCAGTCTTTGAATGCACAAGAGTAAGATTAGTAACAAAATCTTGCATCCATGTTGGTTTAAGTCTTGGTCTATCACCACGTCTCAACATAGGGACATGCTCATAAAATATAATCGGATCAGTATTTGTATAAGTATATGCCTCTGGTTCAAAGGAATTTGTGGTTGTCAATGGAGAATTAAACCTAATGGGGAAAGATGATTTATCAGAATCAGAAATATGTTTCACAGCAGGCACATCAAGCTCACTTTCAATAGTTGTTATTGGCAAAGGCAACTCAGGAATGACATTATCTTTAAAGGGGATAAACATGTTCAAAGAATACTACATCTCTAGTAATGAAAACTTCTTTTTTGACATATTATAAACTTTGTATCCCTTCTTTCCAATTAGATAACCCAAAAAAACACATTTTGATGCTCTTGAATCAAACTTATCTTTCAAGGGTTTTGTGTTTGTTGCATAACATAAACAACCAAAAACCTTGATCATTTGGTAATCTGGTTGTTTTTTTATACAAAACTTCAAAAGGTGTTCTCCATCCAAGAATTTTAGTTGGTAATCTATTTATAAGAAATGTTGCCATGAGTAAGGAATAGTCCCAAAAGTGTTTTGGTAAATTAGATTGAAACATCAATGCACTGGCAACTTGAAGTAATTGTCTATGTTTTCGTTCTACTACACCATTTTGTTAGGGTGTGTAGACACAAGACTTTTGATGCAAAATTCCTTTCCCAAAGCACAAATAGTTAAAATTCACGATTGTCAAATTCAATTCCATTATCTGATCTAAATCCTTTAATTTTTGTTTCAAATTGAGTTTCAACCATTGCTGTAAATTGCATCAAAGTTTTAAAAGTTTGATCCTTATGTTTTAAAAGAAAAATCCAAGTTGCCCTACTAAAATCATCAACTATAGTGAGCATGTAATGTGATCCTGTCAGTGCTGCATATTTATATGGTCCCCATAGATCCAAATGAAGCAACTCAAATGGCTTGCTAGTGTGTATATAACTGGTGGGAAATGGCAACCTGGATTGTTTAGAGAAAGAACATATATCGCATAGCAAAAAATTATCAATAATATAGGAATCAGCAAATTTCAAATGTTGTAAGGTTTGTATTGAAACATGGCCAAATCTTTTGTGCCACAAAGATAGAGGAGTTTTGTCAACTAGTTGTGCAGAAAATGCCACAACTTTATTACAATTCAATGACAATGATGATACAGGATGAAGATTTTGTATTTTGTAAAGAAAATTTTGATTTGTGTTTGGTGAAAAAGATTCAGAATTTAAGATGTAGAGATTTCCGATAGATTATCCAACTGCCAATATCTTCTTATTCCTCAAGTCCTGCAATAAGCAATGTGTGGATAAAAATTCAAATTTTAGGTAGGTGTTTTTGATGAGTTTACTAACAGATAACAGATTAAATTTGAATTTTGGCACAAAAAGAACATCGACTAGACTAAGGTGAGATGTTAAATGAATATCTCATATAGCGTGACCAAGTTAAGGGTTCCATCTAGGAGATATACAGGTGTTTCTTTGGTTACTGGTTTAGGTTTTTGTATGAGAGAAAGATCTGTGCACATATGACTAGATGCCCCCGTGTCCACTATCCAGGTTCCTGGTCTAAACAATTCAATAGAGTTCAAAGCAAAACTAAGTTCAAGTTTGAGAACAGAACCTGCAAAATCCTCCAAATGGGCAAAGTTTACCATGTTTCCAACTGCAGGCATCTTGTCTTTCATCAATTTCATTAATTCTTGTTGTACAAGATTTGCCATCTCTATATTTTGGTCTGACCCCCTCCCTGTTCTTGCATCTGCTTTTATTTCCAATGGTGTATTGAGCACATTTCCTACAAATTTCGCTCCAATTCTATTTCTGATATTAGTCTCCCTCTTTCTTTGATCCTTGAGCTGCTTGAACCAATCCGGATAGCCAATTAGCTTAAAACATGACTCTTTCAAATGGCCATTAACATTGCAGTGTGTGCAGAACTGTTTCCTCTTTTCTTCCTTAGTGATATTATTTTTGTTTATACTTCTGCTTCCTGTATCTTTCATTGGTCCTTGAGCTCTAACAAGCATGGCAGCATTCTCATTATGCTCTACATACAAGATTTGAACTTTCCTCTGCTTCTCAACTCTAGTAATCATTGAGTATGCCTTATTAATCGAAGGCAATGGATCCATCAACAAGATCTGATCTCTGTTATGACTATATACATCATTCAAACCCATTAAAAATTGCATGAGTCGATAAAAAGATATGATATCTGCCATAGCTTTTGTAGATCCACATGTACACTGTGGTAATGGCATCAAAATTGTCGATTCATCCCATAATCTTTTCAGTTTAGTGTAGTATTCAGCAACACTCATTGTTCCTTGTGTAATAGAACTAATTTCTCTTTGAATCTGATATAATAGGGGCCCATTCCTTTCTCCATACCTCTCTTCTAATTCACACCATAATTCTCTAACAGTAGATGTATATAAAAAGGCCTCAACTAAATCTTTTTGATATAGAATTCAAGATCCATGAAGTTATCATACAATTCACCCTATTCCATTGTTCAAATAACTGTGATTCTTTCTCTGGAATCTCATAGCTTCCATCTATGAATCCTAATTTCATTTTAGCTCCTAAGGCTATTTTAATAGATCTACTCCAGGTTAAGAAATTCTTACCATTCAAAGGGGCTATAACAAGCACCATTCCTGGATGATCTAAATTATGAAGGAACAGTGGATCATTGCTATCAAGAACCATCTGGTTTCTTCTCATATCCATTTCATTCTCTATTCCATTCTCCTTGAGTCCATTGTAAGTTTCTGCCATAACTACAACTTTCAAAGATCAAAAAATAGATTGTATGCTTATTTTTTGTACTTCCAAGATCTTGCTCTGATAATGAACGAATGCAAAACAAAATGAATAAGATGGAAGAAGAAAACAACTCTCTGTATTTCTGAACTTCTCTCTCTTTCCAAGAAAAACTATATTCTTCTTCTACATCTTATAGTAAATATATATATACTAACTTGTTAACTAATCTACCAACATGTAACTAATTCATCTTACTCTAAAACAACTTTTGTAACAAAAAAAAAAATAATTCAACTGATTTGTAACTAAACTAATTACATCATAATTTGTACACAATACCATGCTGGATTTTTAGTCTCCATATTCTTGTCTCTCTCAATTTAGCCAGTAATGTTTTCCAAGGTGTTATTCCTGTTGGTCATCAAAACTTGACTCTGCTTGGATATCTTAATTTGGACTCGAATGGGTTCAATTCCACATTGCCAGACTGCATCCATAATTTCACTCGTATGGAGTTTCTTAGCATTTCAGAAAATTACGTACATACATCCTTCTCCTTTGCTTCTGACTCCGAATTTTTTTCATCTCTATCCATTCATGATATTTCTTAGAACCAGTTAGGCCCTTCAATACCATGCTGGATATTTAGTCTACATAATCTTGTCTATCTTAATTTAGCCGGTAATGGTTTCCAAGGTGTTATTCCTGTTGGTCTTCAAAACTTGACTCTGCTTCGACATCTTAACGGACGTGAATGAGTTCAACTCCACATTGCCAGACTGGTTCCATAATTTCACTCATATGGAGTTTCTTAGCATTTTAGCTAAATAACTAACTGGGCTACAACGAAGGTCATTGTGGGGTCTTTGCCGCTTGAAGGTACTCGATTTGAATGATAATCTTATGGTAGGAAACATGTCAGATATGTGTGGAAGTTGGGTTGGAGAATGTGCACCTCCGGGTCCTCAGGAACTGTATATTGCTGATAACTCGATTTTCAGTACCCTTCCTGAGAGTTTTTGGCACTTATCGCTATTAAAAGTGTTGCGTGCTGCACATCGAAAACAATAAGTTGGATGTGATGGTGTCAGAAGTTCAACTCAACAATCTCTCCACCGGAAGAACTATGGGCATCAGAAAACTCTTTTATGTTAAATGTAAGCGATAATTGGGTCCCTAGTTTTGGGCTTCAACGTCTTCACTTGGGTGGGTGGAAATTGGGCCCTCGATTCCCATTGTGGCTTCAAACACAAAAGGACCTTTTTTGGTTAAACATGTCCAACACCGGAATTTCCAATATTATTCCTTTGTGATTTTGGAACATGTCCACAAACTTAAGGTTTCTAAATTTTGCTCATAATCAAATCTATGGCAAACTTCCAAACATTTTATATACGAATCCTTTTGCCCAAAATATCCTGAGTTTCAACCATTTTGTTGGCCCACACTACAAAAAAAACACGATTTTAGCCACGAATTTTCGCAACGGAAAAAATTCGTCGCTATTTTACGACGAATTTAGCGACAAAAACTTTTTCGTAGCTAATTTATCACAAAATTTGCGACGAAAATGAAGTCGTGGCTAAGTTAGCAACGGACACATCATTCGTAGCCAAATTCGTCACTAACTAGTGACGAAAAAATTTTCGTGACTAAATTCGTCGCTAATTGACGACAAAAAATTTTTCGTTGCAAATTTCGTCACTAATTAGCGACGAATAATATTTCGTGGCTAAATTTTGTCACGGATTTAAAATCCGTAGCAAAATTTAATCTTTTATAAATAGAATTTTATTATTTTTTTTTTTTTTTATTTTATTAATATGTTATATTTAAGTTAAAAATTAATTTAGCGACGGATTTGTTTTCCGTCGCTAAATTTAGCGACGAAAATCCCAATCCGTCGCTAAATTTTTTAAATATAATATTAATATAATATTAATATAATATTTAAATTAAAAAATTAATTTAGCAACGACGAAATTTATCCGGTGGTAATTCAACGACGGATTCCAAATTCGTCGCTGAATTTAATCTTTTTTTAATTAGAATTTTATTTTATTTTATTAATTTATATTAACAAATCATATTATTATTTTATAATATTTTAATTTACATTTTATTTTATTATATTATATTTCATTTTTTTAAAAGAATAATATTATTTAATTCTTAAAAAAAACCATATATTTTATTTTATTTAAATTATATATATATTTTAATTAATTTATTATTTTTTTCTTTTTTTATTTGATTTAATATTTTTTATAATTGTATTGGTAACTTTTATTTTATTTGTATTATTTTATTCAATAATATAAATTTTTTAATTAAATATTAATCCGGACATACTGGCGCGAGCCTGCGAGGGCGCCGGCGCATGCAGGGACGGGTGCCCGCGCATGCACGCACGGGTGCCAGGTGCAAGCAGGCGCAGGCAGGCGTGCGCACATGCCTGGGCGCCTGCGCCCTGCGTGCACCCTCGCTCCCGCTCCCTGCGCTCGCCATTCATTGTTTTAATGCTAAAAAAAATTGCTAAATGCTATTGAAGGGATTCAAACCTTGGACCTCACATTTGAACGAAAAACATGTCACCACAGAACCATCACTTAGTGTTGTGTGATAATATTTTTTTTTTACTTTCTTCCTCCTCATTTGTTTTCTATTCTCACTTTTTTTTTCCTTCCTTTTACTCTCATCTCTATTTTTGGTTTTTTTTTTTCTATTCTCATTATTGAAATTTCTTATATATAATAATTATATTGAAATTTCTTATATATTCAAACGAATAAAAATATTTTGTGATTAAATATATAGATTTTTTAAATTATTAATATATTATAATTTATTGATAATTATAATTTTATATTATTGAGATGTCGTAATCCATTTTTAAACTATAGAGTAAAAAATAAAATAAAAATGAAAAGGAATAATAAAATAATAAAATAAAAGAAAAACAGAAGAAAACAAAATATAATATTAATATATTTTTTAATTAATTTATTGTTTTATTTTAAATTAGTATTTTATTTTTTTTATTTTATTAAAAATTATCATATTTATTATTTTAATTAATATTATTTTAGGTTGGTGGTTTAAATAAAAAAAGTTATTATATTTATTATTTTAAATTGTTATTGTATATTATTTTATTATTATTAGAAAAATGTGAAAGAAAGATAATAAGTAAAAAAAAAAAATTTATATCATATAATATCATTTGTCTTGGTGGTTTACAGGTTTATGCTTATGCGTGTGCGTGCAGGTGTGCAGGAGTTCGAACCACGATGGAGATAGGAGGCAAAGCAGCATTTTCCAGTAATTAAGTGAGGAGAGCGGCTGAAGTGGGGTGCTGGCTCGGGCAAGTGGGCAGCTTGCAGGTTGGTGCTGGCTCGGGTGGGTGGCGGTGGGTGGGGCCCGTCTAGGCACGTGGCTTCCAGGCTAGTGCTGGCTCGTGGGCAGGGCCATCCAGGCACATGCTGGCTCGGGTGGGCAAGGGTCCGTCCAGGCACGTGCGCTCCCAAGGCATTTCGACGAATTTGGAATCAGCGACGGATTCCAAATCCGTCGCTAATTCAGTCACGGATTCCAAATCCGTCGCTAATTTAGCGACAGATTTTTTTATTCGTCGCTAAATTAGGGACGGATAATTTTTTGATAGACTTTTTTTTCCTAAATTAGCGATGGATTTTAGCGACAAAAATTATCTGTCGCTAAATTTAGCGACGAATTTTTGATTTTCGTCGCTAAATTTAGCAACGGATTTTTTTATGTCGCTAATTTAGCGACGGATAATTTTTCGTCGCTAAATTTTATGACGAATTTTAGCGACGAAAAATTACTTGTCGCTAAATTTAGCGACGGATTTCTAATTTTCGTCGCTAAATTTTTGCGAGGCGTTATTAGCGATGAAAAATTTTTCGTCGCTAAATCCGTCGCTAAATCCGTCGCTAATGTTTTTAGCGACAATTTTTTTTAAAATTTTCGTTGCTAAATTTGTGGCTAAAATGCTGTTTTTTTGTAGTGCCATTATCCATTCTCTTTTCAAATGTAAGGCTTTTTGATTTTTCAAATAATGCTTTTTTCTGGAGATATTGTGCACTTACTCCACTCTTCCACTGAAGAGATTTTAGATCTTTCAAACAACTTTTTTTCTAGAGATATTGCGGACTTCCTTTGTGTGAGGGCCAGGAAACATGCCCTTTCTGTTTTGAATCTTCAAAACAATAATTTGTCTAGAGAAATTCCATATTGTTGGATGGCTTGGCAAAGGCTACAAGTTTTATGGTTGGGAAATAATTATTTCTTAGGCTAAATTCCAAGCTCAATGGGATACCTGAAAGATCCTCAATCATTGTACTTGCAGAGTAATAGGCTTACTATGCCATTTCCCCAATCCTTGCAAAACTGTTCATCGTTGATAACTCTTGATCTTAGCATAAATTCTTTTGGTATCTTAGAAATAATCTCGTGTAATTTTCTTGTTATGGTGTAACTCCCCCCATGAACCGCATGAACCTTAACCTAGTTAATATTGGATAAACCTAGAGGGGATGGAATCCCTAACCTCCACAGTGAGGGATTCTAAGACCTTTAGACTTCTGTGGTGTATTTGGCAAGAGAACTTTAAATGGGATAAGATGATTTTCTTGATACCCTTAAATGCGGTATGAGAGGACTTTTGTTTTTTCTCCCTTTTATGATGAACACAAATTAAAGAGCTGTCTTATTTGATCCTTTATAATTTGCTGGCAGTGGCTATTCTAACAACAAATTCATTGCTAAATGTCTTTGCCACATTATTTGGCAACAAAAAATATTCATTGCAAAATAGCGTGTTGCAAAACTTATTGCCACTAGTAAAATTTTGGTCCCTGAAATTTGTCTCTAATACTTAAAAGTAGATAAAATTTAGAGGTGAATCTTTGGAGGAATGAAAAATGCTTGTTGCCAAATTGAGAGACAAATTAGGGGCAAGAGTGGCTTGAATTTTTTAACATTTTTGGCAGAACTGACATTTAGCAATGCTCTTAGTGAGGAACCTTAGTCAAAAATTTTTGAAATTCTTTGGACGGACTTCAGCAATTTTTGGATAATTTTAATTTTTTTTCCTTTATTTGTTTTCCAAATTTTTGATCCTTTGAATAATGAAACATAAATTTTTCATAAAAATAAATAAGACATAAGCTATATGTACTATACATTGAAACGCCATATAAAGTGTCATACATATGTGTAATACGATATCTAATATATATAGGTACGAAAGGCAAGGTATCTATGTTCTCACACTCCCCGGAAATCCTTTTCTTTTTAGTCTTTGAGAGTAGAAAATGACAAATATTGCGATCTATATCTTCTTTGGTAGATTCAATTTTTCAGAAATTTTATGTCATTTTAGTTGAATTTTCATAAAAAAAAAAAGGATAGTTAAGAATTTTCAATCCAATCTTAAATTGCTATTATCATTAAATATATGTTATACTAGGCCCACGCACAATGCTTAATGTCACTGACCCATATCCTCAAAAGGGGCCGATGAATGCGCAGTAGCTAACGAAAGTGGAAAAGCGCAATAGTGGACCGGGAGAGATACGGATTGGTAAGGTCCTATCCAAGGGCCCCTCCAAGTATACCCCCTAACATATATATATTTATATACACACACACATTGAATGGAAATTATAATCTCAAATATTATTCTTTTCACCAAAATCAAAACACACATAATTTTACTATGAAAAAAAAAAGAAAGAATGAGCTCAATATATTAAAATTTTTTCATATAACTTTTTAAAATTTGAAAAAAAAATATTTTATTTAGAATAAATAGTATTTCTCTCGATTAAGTATAGTTTTTTATTTATGTGAAAACTATTGTGATCTCAAAAGATGCATCTATTAAAATGGTGATAAGAGTGATCCTTTCGGACCATCGGTGGTGAAAGACTTTTTTTCTTGAAAAAGAAAATATTTTAAAGTAAAGAAATATTTTTAATTAACATTTTGACAAAATATGGAGTAATTATAACTCAAATTTAATAGTTTATTATTGGTAGAAACCATGATTAGAATTATAACTCAAAATATGGAGCAAAGAATTTTCAATTTAATCTTAAATGGTTGAATTAGAAAAGCATTCCACCATTCATTTTGTTTTCAAGTATTAATTGTTATTTTAGCCTAATTCGATAAAAATCAAATCTAATTTGTGAAAAAGTTTGACATACTTTATAATCACATATAAAGATCATCCCATTTAAGAAAATATATATTATTATTTCTTGGTTTTTAATGATATTGCATATGATTACTATTCTACGCGCTGCAAAACTTAGAGTATACAAATACTTAATATATTAAAACATTAACCCATCGAAAAGGTTCACTAGTAGGAGTCTATAAAACTTTGTCTATTAATCTTGCCCTTCCATATATACTACGCCAAGACAACCTGTCTTGACTTTAAGATATTGGATAGTTCTAAAAAAAATTCACAATAAAATACCCAAAAAGAAAAGAAAGCAATAAAACAACAATTGCATTCCAATTCATACCCCTCTCCGTTCTTTTCCTTTTTTCCTTTTTTGAAGAATATCCAAATTTAATTTCTAAATATAATTGCATTCTTATTCATATTTGCTCTCCATTTTTTTAATATATAATCAGTTAATATAAAAATAAAATTACATCAGTTGACAATTTGCCAGTTGCAAAATCAATCAATACCTCAAATTGTAAGCTTTGACCGCCAACACATGCCCCATACATCTAAGTACAACGAAATTTGTTCATTCCCTTCTCACGAGGATGATTACTAGTGCACGCTTGCCCTCTTTTGTATATCAGAAACCACAACTATGGACTATTTTTCATAAATCACCCTGTGTATTTTTCACCCAAAAAAATATATTATAAGTCCTCGTGTCCAGCAAAATCTGAGGATAGTTGTTCAGTTGACGAATCCTTGAATCTCTACCGGTATCAAAAATATTGTTTGTGGTCAAAATTCTTGGCAATATTTTCGTTAACTTCAACTCTTAGTTTCGAATTTGTTATTTGTAGGTGATAATATACCATATTAAAAAAAATTAAACACGTCTCTAATACTATATATCATTTACATGGTTGACATCATTTATGTTGAATAGTTTAAATGAAAAATTAAATAGTCATGTACAAATAGATATATTCCATTTATAATCACAAGTTTGAGAGAGGGCATTCTTCTGATAGAAATAGATGACAAAGAGTAAACAATCAAGAATATAAACATAATTTGAAATATGTTAATAATCTAACGGTAAATTTGGAGTTAATCATTATGGTTTAGAATCATATTTGTTAACTTATTCATTATTCATGTTTTTGAATTTTTGACACATATCAAGAGTTAAACTTCATGTTATTTTAACCCAAAAATATAAAAACAAAATAAAATTTGATTAAATAACGACAATAACGATGACGATAACCATAACGATAACGATGATAAAACAAATCTAACACCTACAATATTGGACTTGAGTGGCACCTCCAATCAGCTACATAGCATAAATGTCATCAACTTTCAGACCAGCATGCTTAAGTACTTCTTGCACAGGGATAATAGATTTCTCCCACAAATCTTGACAAAGTTCTTCAAACTTTTCACGAGTTATGGAGTTCCTAGAACAATGTTGCTAGTCAGCATATCAGGAGCCATGAGTCAAATCTAGTGCTTTTAGGATTTGCATTTTTGGTTGTAGGCTTCTTTTTGTGTTGTTTGTCCTGGAAGCGGGCGTTTAGCTCCTGAATTTCTTTATTTTTAATTAATATTTTCTAATTTTCATGTACTTCTGCTATTGTACAACAGGTGTCTGCATTGCTTGCTGCACTATTTATGCTATCATCACCAAATGGGCCATTTGCATCATCATTATCTTCTTATAAATTACTCTCCGAATGTCACTGGGCTTCATTTTTCCTACGATATTATGTCCCGGCCCTCAAATTGAACACGCGATAACTATTATGTTATTTTAAAATATAGGTAAATCAAACCTGCACACTAAAATACCACAAGAGACTCATCGATATCCATCCATTTTTTAAAATAATCAAACAATTTCCAAACAAATCAACATATATTAATTACACAATAAAAAGGACCAACCTAGTTCGTCCATATTCAAAACATGCATGCATAGTCCAAATACATGCATAAAACCATGCCGACCATTCCATTCAAATTCACAGAATATAGAATAAATTCTTACTCAAGGGATCCATATCCAATGTCACAAAAACAAAGTAAATTTCAAGAAAGAAAAGTAGAAATTTTCAAGATAAGTTATGCAATTCCAACTAAAATAAAAAATAAAAAGAAAAATACGAAAGTTAAATAAGTTCCCAAAAGAGTTACACAAAAATGCCTCAAAGGGGTTCATCTAAAATCCTAAAAAAAAAAAAAGAAATCGGGACAACTAGTACCCTCAATGAGTCCTTCGAGATGATCTTGCCTCAAGATATTAATACCGACAATACTTTGGTCTAAACTTCCTCTGTGAAAAATTAAAATAAGAGAAATAAGTATATAATAATACTTAATGAATGAATAACATGTTATGAAAGTAAATGAGTGATGACTATGGATATATCAAACAATTATCTCACACTCATATTACCGCATCCATTATAATTCAAGATTTATTATCAAATATAAAATTTTTCAAATAAAATTCAATATTCATAATGAACAAATCATATGTATCCAATCATATCCATAATTTTTTCAAAATCATAAAATTGTCAAAATCATAACTCTCGATAATGGTTTACCACGACCAAGGGCGGAACTGTCAAAGGTTTCCATGGTTTTCCAACTCACAAATGCCCTCAATTTTAGCTTTGACTCAAGCCTCCTTTGGAGTGCTACCAAGCTAGATCAAGAAAAATAATAATGGTTTTGGAGATACCTCTCGAGTGCGGCTATCTCCCAGAGCAAATGTCTCTAACCATCGTCGAGCCACACCATAGGGGAATGACCATGATCATTAAATCATGCATTCAACCATCATTTCATAAATCTTATAATATACATCAAAATGTGTCACGAAAGTTCAAACATTACTCAAATCATGAGTTCAATACCAATATATTCAATATGAATTAATAAATATGACACATTGTTTCAATAAAATATATGGATATATTTTCCATTCTAAATTTCCTTTTGGGATACTCCACAATTATACACTAATTTATAAATCAATTTTAAAAATATTTACAAAATCGAGTAAAACATTTTCTCATCCAAAATCATAATCATGCATCCACTCACCTCTTGGGAGAGTAACCACTCTCAATCCACAATCCAATTCAAGATAAATCTCTCTCAACCCTTTAATTGTTTCAACCTAAACTAATAGATACGAATTTATCAATTAATCAAAAATTAACTATAGGAAAAATCAATATTTTTCATACAACCCAAATTCTAATTTTTCAAAATTTATTAATTTATCATCTAATTTTATCAAATCATATCACCAATCTAGGAAAATAATTCATCTTTCAACATTTTCCCAAATTTTAGCATTATATACACCTTAGGTCTAAATTCCTAAACTTTGTTCTTCCAATCTCAATATAAAGTTTATATACTAGAAAAATACACTCAAATTTATGATAAAGGAAGGAAAATTCCTATATTTGAACCACCAATTTGTTTCTTAATCACGTTATCTTTAAACTCTAAAATTTTCTGTCTCTACAAAACCCCAAATCTCAACATAAATTTAAGGTTTATGGAATAATAATTAAAATCTAAATCTAGAAAAGAGTCACTACAAAAAAACAGCCTTTTAGTCACAAATTTAGTGACGAAAATTTTAAAAAAATTCATTGTTAAAAACATTAACAACGGATGTAGCGACGAAAAATTTTTCGTCGCTAATAACGCGCCGCAAAAATTTAGCGAAAAAAATTAGAAATCTGTCGCTAAATTTAGTAATGAAAATCTAAATCCATCGCTAAATTTAGCGACAAATAATTTTTCGTCGCTAAAATTCGTCACAAAATTTAGCGACGAAAATCTAAAATTCGTCGCTAAATTTAGCGACAGATAATTTTTATCGTTAAAATTCATCGCTAATTTAGGAAAAAAATATCCGTCGAAAAATTATCCGTCCCTAATTTAGCGACGAATAAAAAAATCCGTCGCTAAATTAGCGACGGATTTGGAATCCGTCGCTGCTTCCAAATTCGTCGAAATGCCCGGGGAGCGCACGTGCCTGGACGGGCCCTTGCCCACCCAAGCCAGCACGTGCCTAGATGGCCCTGCCCACGAGCCAGCACTAGGCTGGAAGCCACATGCCTGGACGGGCCCCACCCACCCCCACCCACCCAAGCCAGCACCAACCTGCAAGCTGCTCGCCCGCCCGAGCCAGCACCCCCTCTTCAGCCGCTCTCCTCACTTAATTGCTGGAAAATGCCATTTTGCCACCTGCCTCCACTGTGGTTCGAACTCCTGCACACCTGCACGCACACACATAAGCATAATCCTGTAAACCACAAAACCAAATGATATTATGTGATATAAATTTTTCTTTTTTTACTTATTATCTTTCTTTCACATTTTTCTAATAATAATAAAATAATATATCATAACAATTTAAAATAATAAATATAATAACTTTTTTTATTTAAACCACCAACCTAAAATAATATTAATTAAAAATAATAAATATGATAATTTTTAATAAAATACTAATTAATAAAATACTAATTTAAAATAAAATAATAAATTAATTAAAAAATATATTAATATTATATTTTGTTTTCTTCTGTTTTTCTTTTATTTTATTATTTTATTATTCTTTTTCATTTTTATTTTATTTTTTTACTCCATAGTTTAAAAATGGATTACGATGGATTACGGCATCTCAATAATATAAAATTATAATTATCAATAAATTATAATATATTTATAATTTAAAAAATCTATATATTTAATCACAAAATATTTTTATTCGTTTGGATATATAAGAAATTTCAATATAATTATTATATATAAGAAATTTCAATAATGAGAATAGAAAGAAAAAAAAAAACCAAAAATAGAGATGAGAGTAAGAGGAAGGAAAAAAAAAGTGAGAATAGAAAACAAATGAGAAGGAAGAAAGTAAAAAAGAAATATTATCATACAAGACTGGTGTAGTGGTGACATATCTTCCGTTCAAATGCAAGGTCTAAGGTTTGAATTTCTTCAATAGCATTTAACATTTTTTTTAGCATTAAAACAATGAAGAGCGGGCGCCCGTGCGGGCTTGCGATCATGCGCGTGCGGGCAAGCGCGGGCTCCCAGGTGCGCGTGCGCCCCAGGCAGGCGCGTGCCCGTGCCGGCGCACGCCCCTGCCTGCGCTCGGCGCTCGTGCAGGCGGGCGCCCCTGCTTGCACCCGGCGCGCACCCCTGCCTATGGCCTTCGCGCGCCCCTGCCTGTGCCCGGCGCGTGCCCCTGCATGCTCCGCATGTCCGGATTAATATTTAATTAAAAAATTTGTATTATTGAATAAAATAATATAAATAAAATAAAAGTTATCAATACAATAATAAAAAAATATTAAATCAAACAAAAAAAGAAAAGAAATAATAAATTAATTAAAATATATATATAATTTAAATAAAATAAAATATATGGTTTTTTTTAAGAATTAAATAATTTTATTCTTTTAAAAAATGAAATATAATATAATAAAATAAAATGTAAATTAAAATATTATAAGATAATAATATGATTTGTTAATATAAATTAATAAAATAAAATTCTAATTAAAAAAAGATTAAATTCAACGACGGATTTTAATCCGTCGCTAAATTACCACCGGATAAATTTCATCATTGCTAAATTAATTTTTTAATTTAAATATTATATTAATATTATATTTTATTTAATTATATATAAAAAATTTAGCGACGAATTGGGATTTTCGTCGCTAAATTTAGCGACAGATTGGGATTTTCGTGGCTAAATTTAGCGACGGAAAATAAAGCCATCACTAAATTAATTTTTAACTTAAATATAACATATTATTAAAATAAAAAGAAAAATAGAAAAAATTAAATTTTATTTAAAAAAGATTAAATTTTGCGACGGATTTTAAATCCGTGATAAAATTTAGCCACGAAATATTATTCGTCGCTAATTAGTAAGGAAATTTGCAACGAAAAATTTTTTGTCACCAATTAGCGACGAATTTAGCCACGAAAATTTTTTCGTCACTAATTAGCGATGAATTTAGCTACGAATGATGTGTCTGTCGCTAATTTAGTCACGACTTCATTTTTATCGCAAATTTTGTGTCAAATTAGCAGCGAAAATGTTTTTGTCTCTAAATTTATCGTAAAATAGTGACGAATTTTTTCTATCGCGAAAATTCGTGGTTAAAATCGTATTTTTTTTAGTGAGTCTTACTTTTATTGGAGCTACTAATTTTATCCATTGTTAAACCACTTCAAATCCTAAGTTTTTCTTTCTCTAGAAAATCCACTTCCTTCACTAATTCAATCTCCAATGGTTTTGTTAGGAGTTTTAGAAGCTTCAATATAAGGGTTTTTGTTTGAGATTCATTGCTCTTGAAGAAAGCAAGGAAAGAGGAAAAAAGAGAGAGAGTGTGTGTGTCGAGAGAGAGAGAAGGAATGAGGGAATGAAAGAAAAAAAAATGAAGGTTGGGGGCTCTCGGGGTGAAGAGAGAGAGATTTTTTAGCTCTTGAAAATTGATTGTTTACTCTTTGTCGTCTACCTCTTTGATAAATATCCTATCATGAGAATGGCCTCTCTTGAACTTGTGACAATAGAAAGAATATACCTATTTATTCATCATATTTAATTTTTCTTTTAAACTACTCAACATAATTTTTTTATTTTTTATTTTTTATAATAATAAAAAATTCGTTTTATATATTCATTTAACTTTAATTTTTTTTCTCATTTAATTTTATTTTTAGTATTGGGATTATTATTATTACATTGTTGTTGTCACTGTGATCTATTTAAAATTTAATTTTATTTTAATTTTTGGATTTAAAATGGACCAACTTATATATGTAAGTAGTAGAATATCTAGTATAAGAAGGCAAATGTCTATCTAAAAGAAAAATTAAAACTAATATCTATATTTATAATAATAGAGACATGAGTGATGGGCATTTATCCTATCACATTGCTTTTAAAAAAGAATAGAAATCAACTAATAGGACTCGGTTCAAAAAAAATAATAAATTAAGACCAGTTGTTTGAGCGTAACATATGGGTAAAGTCTTGAATCTTTTGAGTGGTTGAGGTTTTAATGCATTAAGTCTTTGCATACTCCAAATCTTATAAAATATAACATGTAGAATAACAATGACATGCAATTTCATTGAAAAAGAAATAATAATAAAAAAAATCTCTTAAAATTGGGATGATCTCTTTATATTGGTTATAAATCATTTCAAAATTTTCTATAAATTTTGAGATCAGATTGGATTGTCATAAACTTGTCTTTTCTTCTAATTAGTCTCAAAGAACAATTAATACTTGAAAACGAAATGAATGATGGGATGCTAAGCCATTTAAGATTGGGTTGAAAATTCTTTGCTACATCTTTTTATGAAAATTCAACCACAAAGGCATAAAATTTCTGAAAATTTGAATCTTCCAAAGAAGCTTTGTCATTTTCTACCCCCAAAGAATAATAATAATAATAAATAGGGGTGTGAGAACATAGATATCTTGCGGTTGATACTTCTCTTCCATTAGTCCGTCTCCCATGATACTTTTGTAAGATATGTCGTGTGTGTACACATTGTATTATACATTGACAGATTGTAGCAGTTCTAAAACTCTAATTTTTCTTTTTTGGATGCAAACGACAGAATTTTATTCCAATTGTATAAAAAATGAAGATTCGTAAATCAACAAAAGAATTCAAAATTAATTATACAAATATTTGTAGATCCTACCTAATTTCTTTGTAAGTGATATTAGCTAACAATTTTAAAGTTATTTTATTTCAATAGCCATTTGTATTGGGATTATTATTGTTTTGTTGTTGCTGTTGTTATTTATTTAAGATTTAATTTTGTTTTAATTTTTTAGGTTAAAATGAACCACCTTTGGAATAGAAAACATCCCAAGCCCATTGGTGAAACTAACGTATATGCAAATAGTAGAATATCAAGTGTAAGAAGACAAAATTCTATCTATAAGAAAAATTAAAACTATTACATCTATTTGTAATAATAGAGAAAAATCAATATCAGGTATAAGACGACTTAATATTTCAACTCAATAAAGAAAGAGAATTTTCAATAGATAACAACAAAAATAGAAACTTTGAATTCATAGTGTAAAGCAACACTTAGAATCAGGATAAGAATTTCTTACATTCAAAAATAACAATGGAAAGTTTCTCCCACGTGTGATCCAAAAGCTTAAAATATACTAATCTCCAAGATTTTTTTACCAACAAAGGACCAATAACACACCAAAACCCCACCACGAATCCCCATGACATACCCAAATAAAACCATATAGAATCCTTTTCAATGAGGTCTTCATCATCCTGCACATTTATGGTATGTGATGGTAATGGAATATCAACACCACAAATTCTTGTAAGAGGAGGACCACAGAGATTGTTTCCACTGAAGGTAGAAGGATCTAGGCCTCCAAGTTGCGTGCACGAGGGAATTGGCCCGGTCAAGTTGTTATGAGATAAATTCAAGTTACTTAAAAAACTTAAATTTGAAATGCTCAAAGGAATTTCGCCTGAAAGTTGGTTCCATGAGAGATCTAAAGATTCTAAGGACCTCATATAACCAATCTTCTTTGGGATTGTTCCGGTAAAATGATTTTGTGATAAATTTAGTGATACCAATCCATGAAGATCCATTAATTCGTTTGGTATCTCCCCTGATAAATTATTACTTGAAAGATCCATGGTGCTCACAAGACCAAGAATTTTGGAATATACATCATCATGTCCTTTTTCCACAATTTGCATGTAGTCTGCCAGCACTCGTATATCGAAATTGTAAAAAACAGTATTGTTCTTTCTTTGGCTCAAAGTCATGGCTGCAAGATTCTTGAAACACGTTGGAATTCTTCCAGAAAAATTGTTGTGTGCAATGTCCAAGATTTGGAGATGAGCAAGGTAACACAGCTTAATTGGAATTTCGCCTTCTAACCTATTTGAACGAAGATTGAGAAATTGCATGAAGACATGAAATTTTCCAATCCATGTTGGCAGCTTTCCTGTAAAAGAATTTCTACTAAGATCAAGAGTCACCAACGATGAACAGTTTTGTAAAGATTGGGGTAGTGTCCCAGAGAGCCTATTATTCTGCAAGTGCAATGATCGAAGATCTTTCAGGTATCCCATTGAGCTTGGAATTTGACCCGAGAAATAATTATTTCCCAACCATAAAACTTGTAGCCTTTGCCAAGCCATCCAACAATCTGGAATTTCTCCAGACAAATTATTGTTTTGAAGATTCAAAACAGAAAGGGCATGTTTCACGTCTCTCACACAAAGGAAGTCAGCAATATCTCCAGAAAAAGAGTTGTATGAAAGATCTAAAATCTCTATATTGGAAGAGTGGAGTAAGTGCACAATATCTCCAGAAAATGGAAGTTTGCTGTAGATTTGATTATTAGCAAGATTCAGAAACCAAAATCTTATGGATATGTTCCAAAACCACAACGGAATAATATCAGAAATTCCGGTGCTGGACATGTCTAACAAGATAAGGTCCTTTTGTGTTCGAAGCCACAATGGGAATTGAGGGCCCAATTTCCACCCACCCAAGTCAAGAGTTTGAAGCCCAAAACTAGGGACCCAATTATCGCTTACATTTAATATGAAAGAGTTTTCTGATGCCCCTAGTTCTTCCAAAGTGGGGAGATTGTTTAGTTGAACCTCCGACACGATCCCATCCAACTTATTGTTTTCAATGCGCAGCACTTTTAATAGTGAAAAGTGCCAAAAACTCTCGGGAAGAGGACCAGAAATTGAGTTATAACCAAGATACAGTTCCTGAAGACCCGGAGATGCACATTCTCCTACCCAACTTCCAAAAATATCTGACATGTTTCCTACTATGAGATTGTAAGACAAATCGAGTACCTTCATGCGGCAAAGACCCCACAATGACCTTTGTTGTAGCCCAGTTAGGTGATTTAACGGAATGCCAAGAAACTCCATCTGAGTGAAATTATGGAACCAGTCTGGCAATGTGGAATTGAACTCATTCATGACCAAATTAAGATGTCGAAGCAGAGTCAAGTTTTGAAGACCAACTGGAATAGCACCTTGGAAATAATTGCCGCCTAAATCAAGAGAGACAAGATTATGGAGACTAAAAATCCAGCATGGTATTGAAGGGCCTAACAGGTTCCGGGAAATATCAAGAATGGTCAGAGAAGAAGAAAAATTCGGAGTCAGAAGCAAAGAAGTGAAGGATGTAGGCAATCCACAATCAGACAATGACAACTCATGTAGAGAAGAGAATGAGTTCATTATGTGAGGCCAATTACTTACTCCACTAAGATTCACTCCATCTAGTTGTAACCGTCTCAAAGGGAGACCAGAAAGCCACTGAAGGTTGTTGGTCTTTAATCTGAGATCATTATATGATCGAGCAAGGCCGAGAGATCGCAAACTTGAGAGATTTCCGATTTGAGAAGGAATAATGCCTCCAAAACCAGCCCCAGAAAGATTCAGTTGCTGTAAACTCACGAGAGAGCCTATAAAGGCAGGAATTAATGTCCCATTGAAATCATTGTAGCTTAGATCCAAGACCCTTAAATGCTTCAAATGCTGAAGCGAAGGATTGATCTTGCCGCCTAATTGGGCCCTCAAATAAGCTTGAAATTCTGCTTGCAATTTAAGTAGGTGTCCAATTTCATTAGTAAATTCATAGAAAGATTTAGATAGAGGATTACCCAGGTGGAGCTCAATTGTATGGCCAGTGACGTTGTTGCAAAAAACACCGGCCCATTTGCAACAGTCTAGCTCTGAAGAAGCATTCCAAGAGGAGAGTCGATTTTCAGGATCAATGATATCTTTCTTGAAACTCAACAGAGCCTCCCTCTCACTCTCTATGCACAACACATTGCTTTTTAGTCCTTTGTGTACTTCACAGAAACAAGGACTGACGTTGAGAAGAATATTAAGGAGGAAAAAAAATGCCAAGAAATTCATATTTGGTTTAGGAGAAAGCAGCATAGATGAAGGGGTTTGAGTAAGGTGAAAAACAGGGAGATGACAGAAGGCTTTTTATGATGAACGCCAAAATGTTCTTTTATTGATTTCTTGTGCTTTTTTTCTTTTAAGATTGGGATGATCTTTTATGTGTGGTCAAAAAGCATTTTGAGGTGACGTGGATAGGTATAGACTTCACTTTTTCTCTTATTAGTCTCAAAAACTTCACTTTTAACAATGAAAAAAAATTATTTTTTATATTCCTTTAATTTTAATTTTTATTCTTATTTAATTTCAACTTTTTGATATTTTCTTTGTATTTTTTATTCTTATTTTTTTGACATACAAATCATATTTTTCATTTAATACTCTATTAAATAAGAGGATAACATGCACATGTGGATGGAGACATGGGTGGGGTCAAGAACAATTGGATCAAGTTTTATGCCGCAATTAATGGGCAAAGTCCTGTAGACCCCAAGCGGTGAAACTTCTGAGGATTTGACGTATTAATGTATTAAGTCATTACATATTCTAGGTCTTCATGTGTAAAATAACAATCACATACAGCACCATTGAAAAAAGAAAAAATAATAATATAAAAAGAAAAAATGATAATATCTTTATATGAAACCATTCCAACACCTTAGAGTATTAATTTCCTTTCCTTTTCTTTTTTTTTTTGCATTTTATAGTGAGTTTTTTTTGAACTATCCGGTAGTACTTTAGAGCGAACACGAATGTTTTGGCATAACATATATGTTGGGCAAGATAAGAAAGCAAAGTCTTGTAGACTTCAAGTGGTGAAATTTTGAAGGGTTGATGTTTTAATGCATTATGCCATTACATACTTTAAGACCTTCTGTGTAGAATAACAATGACATACAACATCATTGAAAAAGAAAAAAAATAGTAATATAAAAAGAAAAAATAAATCTTTATATGCGGTTATAAAGCATTTCAATATCTTAGAGAATTGATTTCTTTTTCTTTTTTTGTATTTTATTGTGAATTTCTCTGAAATATTTAATACCTTAGAGTCAGTGCCGGTTGTTTTGGCAGAACGAATGTGAAAGGGCAAGATATAAGTTGGCAAAATCTTGATTTTTATAGTTATAAAGTATATCAAAATTTTTTACAAATTTCGAGATCAGTTGTGGATTGTTATACTTTTTCTCTTATTAGTCGCATAGAACAATTAATACTAGAAAATAATATGAATGGTGGGATGTTTTCCTAATTCAACCATTTGAGATTGGGCCGAAAATCTTTTACTATATTTGGACATACAACTTTCTAAGAATTGAATTTTCAAATGAGATTAGTTTTCAATATTTATCATTTCTATTCCAAAAAATAAAAAATAAAAACAAAAGGATTCCAACCAAAGTAAATTTAATTATATTTCCAATAAATGAAATAAGATTCTTCTAAATAAAATTAATTTTTTAATATTTTAATTTTTACTTAAATTTAAACTCAACTTTTTCAAATAAACTATTCTTGTGTAAACAAGACAAATTTTAAATTTAATTATATTAATTAGATTGTTACGAGGCTTATTAATAATAATTCTGGACGAAAAGTTGATTTGATAGTTCAAATATTGTTGTCGGGCAATGCCGTCAATAAAAATATTTAATCATTAATAAAATTAAAATTAGGTAAACTTTATTTATTTTCTTGAAGAAAAAAAAAATCCTAATTTTGGTATTAAAAAGGAAAAATCTTCTAATTTTTAAATCCTTTCAAATAGTTATTACTTTTGGAGGTTTGAATGTTAATTTTTTTATTTTATTTTGGTCAAATATGACTAAAAATCATCTTTTAGAATGTCATAAATGACAATTTTATATTTATCGTTTTAAATGATGGATGTATCTCCCTTAGATTAAGCTATAGTTCTAGTTTATCTTCCTTTGAGAATGTAGAAGAGAAAGCTGTACTTCTAGTTTTGTGGTAGAGAATACAGTAGAGAAAGCTATTCTTCTGACATTGTGCCAACTCAAATCCCACATGTTGTCCCGAGGGTTTGGGTTAGAATCCACTCTCAAAGAAGCAAGCAAACATATGAAATTTGAGATTCATAGGGTCGGCAAAGTGAAAAATGTGCAACTTTTGACACCCGTTTTAACTTGTCTACAGTTGATTTAAAATGGATAATTTTAAATGTAACAAATAATTTTTTGTCCTTGTGGTTGAATTTTCATCAAAAAAATATAACAAATAATTTTCAACCTAATCTTAAATAGCTTAATAAGAAAAGTATCCTATCATTCATTTCATTTTCAAGTATTAATTGTTCTTTGAAATAATTAGAAAAAAATAAGTATAACAATCTGCATCTTAAAATTTGTGGAAAATTTTTGAATGATTTATAATCATATATAAAGAGATTATCCCAATTTTAAGAGATTTATTTTATTATTATTTTTCTTTTCAAAGAAGTTGTATGTCATAGCTATACTACATGTTGCAAGACTTAGTATATGTAAACATTTAATGCATTAAAATATCAACGATTCAAGAGTTTGCACATATGTTGCGCCCAAACAACTGGTCTTAATTTATTTTTTTTTTGAACCAGATCCCATTGGTTGATTTCTATTCATTTTAAAAACAATGAGATAGGATGAATGCTCATCACTCATATCTCTATTATTATAAATAGAGATATTAGTTTTAATTTTTCTTATAAATATATATTTATCTTCTTACACTAGATATTCTATTACTTGCAAAAATATGTTGATCTATTTAAATCCCAAAAATTAAATTGAAATTAAATCTTAAATAGATAATAGTGACTACAATAAAGCAATAATAATAATCCCAATACTAAAAATTATTGAAATAAAATAACTTAGAAATTGTTATCGAGTATCATTTATGAAGAAATATCATGTAGGATTCGTGAATATATATATATATATAGGTATCAGAGGCAAGGTATCTATGTTCTCACACTCCCTTTTTTTTTTCAGAAATCCTTTTCTTTTTAGTCTTTGGGAGAAGAAAATGCAAATATTGCGATCTAACTTCTTTGGAAGATTCTATTTTTCAGAAGTTTTATGTCCTTTTAGTTGAATTTTCACAAAAAAAAAAAGATAACAAAGAATTTTCAATCTAATCTTAAATTGCTATTATCATTAAATATATGTTATACTAGACCCACGCACAATGCTTAATGTCACCGACCCATAACCTCAAAAGGGGCCGATGAAAGCGCTGTAACCAACGAAAGTGGAAAAGCGCAATACTGGACCGGGAGAGATGCGGATTAGAAAGTTCCCATCCTAGGGCCCCACCAAGTATACCCCCTAACATATATATACACACATTGAATGGAAATTATAATCTCAAATATTATTCTTTTCACCAAAATCAAAACACATAATTTTACTATGAAAATTTTTAAAAAAAAAAAAAGTGAGCATAGAAGATCAATATATAAAAAATTTTTCATAAAACTTTTTAAAATTTGAAAAAAAACTTATTTTATTTAGAATAAATAGTATTTCTCTAGATTAAATTTAGTTTTTTATTTATGTGAAAATTATTGTGATCTCAAAAGATGCATTTATTAAAATGGTGATAAAAGTGATCTTTTTGGACTATCAGTGGTGAATGACTTTTTTTTTTTTGAAAAAGAAAATATTTTATAGTAAAGAAATATTTTGAATTAACATTTTGACAAAATATGGAGTAATTATAACTCAAAATACGTAGCAAAGAATTTTCAATTTAATCTTAAGTGGTTGAATTAGAAAAGCATTCCACCATTCATTTTGTTTCAAGTATTAATTGTTTTTTTTTTTTGCCTAATTGACATGCTTTATAACCACATATAGAGAGATCATCTCAATTTTAAGATAATAAATATATATTATTATTTCTTGGTTTTTAATGATGTTGCATGTGATTACCATTTTACATGCGGTAAGACTTGGAATATGCAAATACTTAATACATTAGAATAACAACCCATCAAAAGGTTCACTATTTGGAATCTATAACACTTTGCCTATTAATCTTGCCCTTCCATATATGCTACGCCAAGACAACTTGTCTTCACTCTAAGATATTGGATAGTTCAAAAAAAAATTCATAATAAAATATCCCAAAAGAAAAGAAAGCAATAAAACAACAATTGCATTCCAATTCATACCCTCTTTCCATTTCTTTTCCTTTTTTCCTCTTTGAAGAACATCCAAATTTAATATCTAAATATAATTGCATTCTTATTCATATTTGCTCTCCATTTTTTTTAATATATAATCAGTTAACATAAAAATAAAATTACATCAGTTGACACTTTGTCAGTCGCAAAATCAATCAATATCTCAAATTGCAAGCTTTGACCGCCAACACATGCCCCATACATATAAGTACAACGGAAGTTTGTTCATTCCCTTCTCACGAGGATGATTACTAGTGCACGCTTGCCCTCTTTTGTATATCAGAAACCACAACTTAGGACTGTTTTCTATAAATCACTCTGAGTATTTTTCACAAAATATATATATATATATATATATATATATATATTATAACTTCTCATGTCCAGCAAAATCTAAGGATAGTTGTTCAATTGATGAACCCTTGCAATCTCTACGGGTATCAAAGATATTGTTCTTGTGGTCAAAACTCTTGGTAGTACTTTCGTCAACCTTCAACTCTTAGTTTTGAATTTGTTATTTGTCCGTGATAAGATGCCATATTAAAAAAAAAAATAAACATGTCTCTAATACTATATATCATTTACTTGGTTGACATCATTTATGTTGAATAGTTTAGAAGAAAAATTAAATAGTCATGAACAAATAGATATATTCCGTTTATAGACACAAGTTTGAGAGAGGGCATACTTATGATAGAGATAGATGACAAAGAGTAAACAATCAAGAATATGAACATAATTTGAAATATATTAATAACCTAACATGATTACACCATATTCATAAAAATATAAACGTAATGTAATTTTCCATGTATCAAAATATGTTAATAACCTAATAGCAAATTTGAAGTTAATCATTATGGTTTAGAATCATATGTGTTAACTTATTCATTATTCGTGTTTCTGAAATTTTGATGCATGCCAAAAGTTAAACTTCATGTTTTTTTAACCTAAAAATATAAAAACTAAATAAATTTTGGATAAATAACAACAATAACAATAACAATAACAATAACAATGATAAACAAATCTAACACTTGCAACATTGGAGTCGAGTGGCACCTCCAATCAGCTACATAGCATAAATGTTATCAACTTTCAGACCAGAATGCTTAAGCACTTCTTGCACGGGGATAATTGATTACTCCCACAAATCTTGACAAAGTTCTTCAAACCTTTCACGAGTCACTGAGCTCCTAGAACAGTGTTGCTAGTCAGCATATCAGGAGCCATGAGTCAAATCTAGTGCTTTTAGGATTTGCATTTTTGGTTGTAGGCTTGTTTGCGTGTTGTTTGTGCTGGAAGCGCGTTTTTAGTTCCTGAATTTCTTTATTTTTAATTAATATTTTGTAATTTTCATATACTTCTCCTATTGTACAACAGGTGTCTGCATTGCTTGCTGCACTATTTGTGCTATCATCACCAAATGGGCTATTTTTATCATCGTTATCTTCTTATAAATTACTCTCCGAATGTCACTGGGCTTCATTTTTCCATCAAGCTTCGGTTGGTATGCATCTTAATCATCAGCTGTTTTCAAAATGTAAATACCAAGATTCCATGGAGGCTAAGGTTTGTCTGGCTATTCCCACTTTATAGCAGTTTTTATTTATTTTTTTATAATTCCATTTATATCCAAAGGTAATAGTTGGATACTAGTATTTTTCGTTTTGTAGTCCATTTAGGTGCACCTAGAAATAATCTCAGCTTGCTCCATTAATTTCTAGTCTTGTAGCTTTGATTACGGGCATTTCTTATTTCCAAGTATTTCTATTTTCAAGTTCCATGGTGGTATTTGTTATCCATAATTGTATTACCTTTTCCCCTATCCCTGGCTTCTGTAACTTCTTCTGCTTCTTCTTTCTATTTTTCATTATTTATTTATTTATTTATTTATTTTTTCCTGGACTCCTTGATTCGTTCCCTTAATTAAGTGATTTCAAATCTGGACTTCTTTTGGAACAAATGTGCGTTTTGATTTTCTTGATGAGACTCAGGCAAAATTACTATGGAACTTAGACTCTGCTTCATTTTCTATGTTTCTTTGTGGTTTTTAAGCACTTAAACACCTTCTTTTCCTTTTTAGAGTTTTATATCTTGTTTCTTTTAAGTTTCGACTTTTTCAGTTGACTCTTCCAGATAAGAGCTCTAGAACTTCATGGCAGACCTTTCCCGGATGAACAGCCTGCCCAATAACAATCTCTGATTTTGCGGTTGGTAGCTTAAAATATTTGATCAGCAGATAACTAGAAGTTGATGACATGAAAATTATTTATTGCAGCTTTCATCTGTCACTGAAACAACATGTCGTTATACAAAGGCATACAAGTTGATGAGGTGACAACTGCCTTTCTGCAGAATGAAAATTATGAAGCCTAATACTTATCAAGAAAAATAGCATAATAAACATTCATGCTTTGGCTAAACAAATATTCTATTCTCAGGCCACCTAAATCCAGTCAAGATATTCAGAAAATTGTAGAAGGCTTTTTGTCATGCCCCGATCCTCGGATCGACCACGCGACAACCGTCGCATTGTCTCGGTATACGAGCAGAACCTCCCCATATGCCGGCACTCCGTAAGGCTATACAACTATACAATATGTCTACCAAATACAATACACATGTAAAGGACTCATCCGGTCCATCCTCATACACACAAGCATGCGTCGGTACACATTCGGGCAGGGGTTCCTGTACATGCACGCATGCAAAATTGGTCATCCCAGCCATTCCAGAGTTCTCAGCGTAATTAAAGCATTTAAAATAAAAGAAGTCTCAAATCATAGTCGCAGGATTTTACTCACACTCGCCTGAAGAAATAAGCTAGCATCAGTAAAGTCCAAACGATATGAAATGTATAGAACTTCATAAAATCGAAAGAAAATAACGAATCCCAACATTTCAAATCAAATGTCCCATTTAAACAATAAGTTTAATAAAAAATGAGAGTTAAAAGAAAATGAACCAGTTCCGTACAAAATTCAACACAAACTATGTAAGGTTTCCATCAATACTTGCTCCTATATATGAAACAAGTATTGATTTAATCCATACCAAAAGAATTATATAACTCTTCCCTTCCATGAATTCCAAATCAACTAAAATAACCCTATATCACTATAATACCTACACAAAACAATAAAAATCCATCGCAAGTTTCAATTCCCGTGCAGTCTCCGTATTAAGTATCCTCTGTAAAATGTGAAAAGAGGGGTGAGTATTGGGGAATACTCAGTGAGTATAGGGGAATACTCAGTGAGTATACACTACAAAAAAAGCGGAATTTAGCGACGAACTTTAGCGACGAAACATATTCGTCGCAAATCTGCAACAAATTTAGCAACAAAAAATGTTATCGTCGCAAATTAGCCATAATTTTAGCAACAAAAATATTTTCGTCGCAAATTTAGCAACTAAAAACTTTTTCGTTACAAAATTCGTCGCAAATTTGTGACGAAATTTATTTGAAGCAAAATTCGTGGCAAATTTGGGACGAAAAAATATTTCGTCGCTAAATTTGTGACGAATTTCAAAATACGTCGCAAACTTTGCGACGAATTTAAAAAATCGTCCCTAAATTTGCGACGAAAAATAAATTCATCCCAAAAATAGGGACGAAAACGATATTCGTCCCTAAATTTGGGACGAAAACGAAATTCGTCCCTAAATTCGGGACGAAAAAAATATTCGTCCCTGAATCAGGGACGAAAAAAAATTTCGTCCCTGAATCAGGGACGAATTTTGGGACAAATTTGTTTTTGAAGCAAAAGTGAAGATATTTCATATAAAAATAATAAAAATTAAAAACCATCTCTCCCATGACAAATTCTTGGCCATGTTGAAAAACAGAATATGCGTAGAAATCTATTTGAACAAAGATCTATTTTTCATTTATCGGGTCTTTTTCAAGCCCCTTTACGATCTGAATTTATTCCAATCTACACTCTATAAACTCTCTACTCTTCCCACTGCAAAAGGCATATAATTCACTCTCATTCCCTTCTTTACAATGTACATTTTGTGATATGTGATCAGATTAGCTCTATTAGAACTGGTAGTTAAGGTATTATGCTTTTGAATAAGAAAGCGTAAGAATAAATCATATCTTTCAGTTAATCAAAAATACTAGACTCGATATTGTTTGATTGCTTTCAATATTTTTCCTTCAATTTTGACTTGAAAAACCATGTTAATATAGTTGAGATGGGACGAAAAAGATATTCGTTCCGGCTTCAGGGAGGGAAAAAAATTTCGTCCCGGAATCAGGGACGAAAAAATAATTCGTCCCTGATTCAGGGACGAAAAATAAATTCGTCCCTGAAACAGGGACGAAAAAATAATTCGTCCCTGAATCAGGGACGAAAAAAAAATTCGTCCCTGAAAGAGGGACGAAATAATAATTCGTCCCTGAAACAGGGACGAAAAAAAAATTCGTCCCTGAATCAGGGACGAAAAATAAAATCGTCCCTGAATCAGGGACGAAAAAATAATTCGTCCCGGAATCAGGGACGAAAAAATAATTCGTCCCTGATTCAGGGACGAAAAATAAATTCGTCCCTGAAACAGGGACGAAAATATAATTCGTCCCTGAATCAGGGACGAAAAAAAAATTCGTCCCTGATTCAGGGACGAAAAAAAAATTCGTCCCTGAAAGAGGGACGAAATAATAATTCGTCCCTGAAACAGGGACGAAAAAAAAATTCGTCCCTGAATCAGGGACGAAAAAAAAATTCGTCCCTGAAACAGGGACGAAAAAATAATTCGTCCCTGTATCAGGGACGAAAAACAAATTCGTCCCTGAAACAGGGACGAAAAAATAATTCATCCCTGCATCAGGGACGAATTTCGGGACAAAAAAAAATTCGTCCCTAAATCAGGGACGAAAAAATATTTCGTCTCTGAATCAGGGACGAATTTTGGGACAACTTGGATTTTGAAGCAAAATCCAAGATATTTTTCACACACACTCACTCTCTCTCTGTCTCTCTCTCTCTCTCTCTCTCTCTCTCTCTCTCTCTCTCTCTTTCTCTCGGGTTCATCTCGTTTGTGAAGAGCAGCCGCGAAGGGGTACTGCGAAGGGATGGTGGAAGGGATGCCGGATCTACGATAGTGTTAGGTAATCTCTCTCTCTCATTCTCTCTCTTGGCCGTAGACAGCAGATCCGGCGGCCAGCCGCCGGATCTGAGTTTTTTATGGCAGATCCATGAAGGGCGAGGTGCGCGAAGGCGCTGCCTCCCCTGCGCTGCCCAGGTGCGCGAAGGGGCCGTCGCCCCTTCGCTGCCGAGACAGCCAATGGGGCCGTCGCCCCTTCGCTGCCCAGAGGCGCAAAGGGGCCGCTGTCCCCTTTGCGCCTCCGCCGCGAAGCAGGGCAGCAGGGGCTGCGCTGCCCTGCGCTGCCCTGCGCTGCAGTGGCTGCGCTGCCCTGCTGCGCGGCAGGGGCTGCGCTGCCCTGCTGCGCGGCCGGGCTGCGCGGCCCTGCTGCGCGAAGGGCCTGCAGCCCCTTCGAGGCCCAGACGCGCGAAGGGGCCGCTGGGCCCTTTGCGCGTCTTCCCCGGGAAGGGGCCGCTGTCCCTTTTTGCGCCTCCGCCGCGCGAAGGGGTAGCAGTGGCTGCGCGGCCCCGACGCGGGAAGGTGCCGCGCAGCCCTTGTTGCGTCCCTGCTGCGCGATGGGCCACGATGGCCCCTGGCTTCCCATCGTGGCCCATTGGACTGGGCCAGGCCCATTCGACCCGGCCCGGCCCGGCCCATTCGGACCGGCCCGGCCCAATGGGACAGGTCCCGTACAAAAAGCAATGTAGTTTGAATTGTATTATTTAAATTTGTGAGAAATGTTATTTAAAAGATTTTTTTATAATATTGTTTTAACTAACTTATTAGTTATTTATAAATCCTTTTTTATGTGTTAGGTTTTGCGGTTATCGACTTTTTGGATTGGAAGCTGTTACTGGTGTTGATATCAGACTCTATCGGTGAGTTATTAATTGGTGGTGATAATTGTTTTAGTTTGTACTCTAATGATGTTAAAATGTAATTAATAGTAAATTTTATGTGATAAATGATTATGAGATGTTTGTGATTAACAATACTCAGTAGTTTATATTAAATCTTATATGGATTTGTTAAATAATCAATGTTGTTAAATGTTTAATATTTGATAATTTATTTTATTTTATTATAATATTTAATGTTATTGTAATAATTTAGTTATTTTGTTTTTTATTAAATAAGTTTATAATATTATTTATTATTATATTTAATTTTTGTGAAATTAATCTTTGTATTTATGATCATTTCATTTTTGTACAATAAACGTTCTTGTTTATTGTTATATGATTTTAGTTTGAAATATTGATTATATTACTTATGATGATTTAGTAGTTTTGTTTGTAGATCTTATTTGAATTCTTATTAATATTTCAAAAAGTTTAAATTTGGAGACAGGGAAAATGCAGAACGAAAGAAGTTGGATGTATAAGAAGAACTTATCTGATCGTCGGGGTTTAACTGATGAATTTATATTTGGGTTGGAGCAATTTTTACATTTTGCTTGTACTCAAGTTGATTTTATGGATGGGAATAAGCTAAGGTGTCCGTGTAGAAGGTGTCGGAATGGTAAATTTTTGGAGTGTGATAAAGTTAGGGAACATCTTTGTAGAGTTGGTTTTACCCCGAATTACTATAATTGGACATGCCATGGTGAACCATTCATTTCTGATGAAGAGTATGGACGAAATAGACAATTCTCAGTTAGTGGGGATCGGAGTTATTATGAACAATTGAATCCGTATCAGAGGATGGTAATTGATGCAGTGGGTCCGAATTTTTTTCCTGATCCAAGCGCTGCAAGTTCTAGTTTTGTTCCAACATTTGAATATGGGTATACTAGTTATGCATCACCATTGGAGGAGGTAGAAGTAGTAGATGTTGATCAAAATCTGTCAAATGAATCATCTCTCCAATTTCAGGAAGTCTTAAGAGCTGCAGATGAACCTTTGTGGGCTGGTTGTGATAGCCATACGAAACTATCTCTAACCGCAAGATTGTTGAATGTCAAGGCAGAGCATAATGTGTCTGAGAATTTTTTTAATGAT
This sequence comes from Dillenia suffruticosa, assembly GCA_033439265.1. Taxonomy (NCBI): domain Eukaryota; kingdom Viridiplantae; phylum Streptophyta; class Magnoliopsida; order Dilleniales; family Dilleniaceae; genus Dillenia; species Dillenia suffruticosa. The sequence goes on along the minus strand of JAVTVX010000008.1, from coordinate 15,750,557 downwards.
TTTGTTCAAGTTATTGGAGAAGTATTGCCGCGTGATCATATTATGCCCAATGACTTCTATAGTATGAAAAAGCTTGTGAAAGAATTAGGTCTTCCAATACAGAGAATAGATGTTTGCAGAGATGGTTGTATGTTATTTTGGGGAGATGACAAAGAAGCAGAATTTTGTAAATTCTGTAATCAAAGTAGATACAAGAATTATCGGAGGTCGGGTCGTACTCAGCAGCGTAAATCATACAGACAAATGTTTTATTTGCCTTTAACTCCTAGGTTACAAAGACTTTATGCATCTGAGACCACAGCTAAACACATGACCTGGCATGCAAATCATGAAACAGAAGAGGAGTTAATGTGTCATCCTTCAGATGCAGAAGCGTGGAAATATTTTGATAGAACATATCATGAGTTCGCGAGAGAGACTCGAAATATTAGATTAGGTCTTTGTGCTGATGGATTTGCACCATTTGGTAAATCAGGACGAAATTATTCATGTTGGCCAGTTATCTTAACTCCGTATAATTTTCCACCCGGTATGTGTATGAAGGCACCGTATATGTTTTTAACATTGGTTGTGCCTGGCCCGCAAAACCCAAAGAAATTAATAGATGTTTACATGCAACCATTGATTGCGGAGTTGAAACAACTATGGGATGAAGGTGTTCCTACATATGATGTTCATACTAATCAGACGTTTGTAATGAAGGCTGCTCTTCTTTGGACCATTAATGATTTTCCTGCGTATGGTATGTTATCAGGATGGAGTACCGCAGGGATTTTAGGATGTCCAATTTGTTTGGAGAGATCAAAATCATTCAGATTGAAACATGGGAAGAAAGCGAGTTATTTTGATTGCCATAGACAATTTTTACCGTTAAATCATAAATTCAGAAGAAATAAAGATGAATTCACTAAGAATAGAAATGAAAGAACACCTCTTCCACTGAGATTAACCGGTGAACAAATTTGGCATAGAGTCATTAACTTTCCATCTGTTATTGAAGAGCCACATGGTACAACATATGGCTATGGACATTCGCATAAATGGACGAAACGAAGTTTATTTTGGGATTTACCGTATTGGAAGACACTGTTGGTTCATCATAATCTCGATGTAATGCATATCGAGAAGAATGTCTTTGATAATCTGATAAATACAGTGATGGATATCACTGGGAAAACGAAAGACAACTTGAATGCAAGAAAAGATATGCGACTCATTTGTAAACGACCCACTCTTGATGTCGATGAAAGTAGTAGGGGACCAAAACCAAAGGCAGTTTATACATTGAATAAGGATCAGAGACGGCTTGTTTGTGAATGGTTGAAATCATTGAGATTTCCTGATGGTTATGTCTCAAATCTTGGAAGATGTGTCGATTTAAAGGAATGCAAGTTAATTGGTTTGAAAAGTCATGATTGCCATATATTTATGGAAAGATTAATTCCTATTGCTTTTAAGGAACTCTTACCGAATTTTGTTTGGGGTGCCATTACGGAGCTAAGTATTTTTCTTCATGATATTTGCTCGACAGTGTTGAAACATTCACACATGGAGATGTTTGAGAGAGAGATCCCAATAATTTTGTGTAATTTAGAAAGGATTTTTCCCCCGTCATTTTTTGATTCCATGGAACATCTTTTGGTTCACTTGCCATATGAGGCGAAAGTTGGAGGTCCTGTCCAATTTAGATGGATGTATCCATTTGAAATGTGAGTTTTCATCTTTTTTTCTTCGTTATGAAGGCATATAAATTTCGTAATTTCATTATATATAAATTTCTAAAACATTTTGTTTTATTACAATTAGATTCCTATATCATTTGAAGAAGAAAGTTAAAAATAAGGCACGTGTTGAAGCCTCTATTGTCAATGCATATATTGTGGAGGAAGTAACAACGTTTGCATCATATTATTTTGAGCCTCACGTTCAGTGCAAGAGGCGGAGACCGGGAAGAAATGATGAGGGTTCTATTGATCCAAATGAGAATTCATTCTCAATTTTTAACTACCTTGGTCGACCAAGTGGATCATGTAAGCGTAGATATTTAACTGATCAAGAATGGAGGGCAGCCCACACATATATTTTACTGAACTGTCCAGAAGTGACACCATTTTTCGAGTGAGTGTATATTTTTTATTTTATATATTTCTTATGTCGTACATTATGTGTGATAAATATTATTTCCTTTGATGGTAGAATTTTCCAAAACGTATATTCTCAACTTTCGAGACATGAGTTTGATCGTTACTGCGATGAAGAATTTGCACCATGGTTCAAAAAATATGTAAGTTCACTATCAATTATTTAAAATTTTATGTTAAAATATTTTAACATATTTACTTAACTTTAGATCCATGATAATCAAGCTCAACTTCAGCAAGAATTGTTAATCCATCTGTCATGGGGTCCAAAAGAAATGGTACGAACTTGGCCATCCTATTTTATAAACGGGTATAAATTTCATACTGAAGAATATGGAGTGGGCAAAACGACAATGAATAGTGGAGTTTGCGTTCAGTCATCCAATGATGGTGGAGGTCAAAATGATTTTTATGGTTTGTTGGATGAAATCGTTGAGGTAGAGTACCCTGGTCCAGCATTACGGGTTGTTTTATTTATGTGTCGCTGGTTTGACCCTGTGAAAGGGATGAAAGTGCATCCACAGTTTAATTTGGTTGAAATAAATCATAAAAAATTGTATAAAAGATATGAACCATTTGTGTTGGCACAACAAGCGATTCAAGTATTTTATGCTTCATATCCTAGTTTCAAACGTGACAAAATTGATTGGTGGGCTGTTTTTAAAACGAAAGCACGGAAAAAAATTGAAGAACATTTGGAAGAAACAGCATATCAACAAGAGCAAGTTGTCAATACAGTTCAGACCGAGGAATATAATATTCCTACGTTACGAGATCCTAGCGGAGTAGTGATAGATGTGGATGCAAGTGAAATTCATGAAGAAGATGATGAAGAATCTAATTTTGAGACAAATGATGAGGATGAGGATTCTGATGAAGATAATGAAGAGGATGATGAAAATGATGTTGAAGAGTCTAATTTGGAGACGCATGATGACGATGAGGATGACAATGACGATTATGATTTTTGTTGACGGGTAAATTTTGTTCTCTTCATATAATAAATTTCAGATATTTTTCTTGATATATGATAATATATTTCTTTTAAGTGGGTAAGTTAGTCGACACGTATTTTTTGCAAATTTCTTAAAAAAAATTTTTGTTTATTTACATTCTTATTCTTAAATTTATATATTGAATTTGTTAATATACTATCTTTTTTTTTGTATAGGTCATTCAAGAAAATTTCTTCACATATTGGTACCTTGTTTCGTCGGAAATAATTTATCAAATTAAATATGGTAAGTTTATTCATATTCTTAATTAGGTATATGATGAATATGCAATTTATATTTTTTGGTTTAAATTGTAATATGGTTGACAGTTTCGATGTGGCGGCCATAGACGCAATTCGGATGGAAATTCACGCTCTTCACCATCGCAGTCCGCTTCGGCAGCTTCGCAATCGCATTCCCTTGCCGGCAACGTACCTTCGCCTCCCCCTTCTATTGCAGGCCCTTCACACTCTCAACACATCGCTAGCAATGTACCTTCAGCAGTCCCTTCGGTGGAACAGTTGCATGCCGATAGAGAAGACAATCGAGAGATAATAGCCCCATATGGAGATTCGTAAGTACTAAAATTTTAAATTTTTAGATGTATTATTTTTTTTATTTATGAATTAATTTCTTCTTTTAACTATCATATTTATTTAACATTGTTTGTTTGAAACATTACGATAGATTTACAAATTCTGTACATGTTATTCACGAGCTGAATAGAATTGTGAATAATCATTGGGGGGGGCTTCGATGTCTTACACAAGCACTCCGGATGAAACAAAAGAACTATGGTGGAACGAGTTTAAGGTAAGTTATCCCAATCAGTTTATATATGAAATGAAGTTAATAGCTTTATAAGTTATTGCTTGCTTTCCATTGCAGCGAGTATTCACTTGGGACGAGACTGAAGAATTGGAAGTAAGAAGGATTTGGAAGAAAAAATGTGGCGATCACATTCGACACGTTTTAAATCATGCAAAGAGACATGCAAAAAAGCCCAACTGCATCACCGAGCAAAATTGGGGCAGGATTCTTAATTTTTGGGAATCGGAGGAGAGTCAACGAAGGAGTGAGCAAAATAAAAAAAATCGATCTTATAATTCAGGGGAATCGTCTGCGACGTATGCGGGAGGCTCGATCACTATCGGTGAACATAGAAATAGATTGGTAATTTTATACAAATATTAATTTTTTTTATCTACTTTAAAATATATCATTAATTGTAATAGTGTTTTTTTATTTTAGGCAAAGGAAATAGGGACCGAGCCTTCATTCATAGATACTTTCACGCGCAAATTTCAGAAAAAAGACAAGACTTGGAGCGGGGAGAGAGCTAGAGCAATTAAGGTTTGTAATTTCAATTTTTCCAATTACTTTTTCTACATTTTCAATGTTGATATGAATATTTTATGTTGAGAATATCATAACGATGTATGAAGATGATTTCTTTATGTTAGTCTCTCCCAAGTTTATTTTTATTTTTGACTTGATTCTTTGATTTCTAATGAATTACTTGCTACACATTCTCTTTTACTTTTTTTTCCTCAAATTTCAACTTATTTAATGTTAATATGAATGTTCATAATTTAGATCCTATATGGTGTCATGATTTATGTTACAAAATTATTTATTTTCCTTGATTATGTGTTTGAATTATAATGTTATTGTAATTTTATTTTAATTGTTGTCATGACAATGTAGGAGAAATATGACGAGCTAGCATGTAGAAATTCGAGTGCTAGTGATGATGCTGGCGGATCTGAGCCATCTGTTGATAACATGAATACATGGCTTGAGGTTACTGGTGGACGAAAAGGGAGTAGAGTAGTTGGGCTAGGTTCTTTGAGCAGAACATACAAAATCGCCGGTTTATCTTCTTCCACACCACCAGCAGTTAGAGCACAAATAAATCAATTGAATGAAGAGGTGAGCCAATTGAAGAACTTGCTACTGAAAAGAGATCAGGCATTCAGTGAACTTCAAGCAAAGCACACGCAAGAATTGCACGAGGTCCGCACGCAACAAATGTTAATCATGCAGCATCTTCAGTTATTCTCCGCTCCAAATCAGATTCCCCCTTCTATTTCTCCTCCTGATAATGCTTGCGATGGTGATGAGGGTGTTGGTGATGAGGGTGATGATTTTTTTGATGATGATGATGATGATGGTGATGGTGGAGGTCATACTTGAGATTGTGAACTGTTATGTTACTGTTATATTGATTTTTTTTTTTTTTATGCTTGAACATAGATATTCCGACAACTTATTTAGTTTTGATGTTGCTTTTTGGTTAGATATTATAAATATGATTGCTTGTTAAATGTTTAATTTTTTGATCTTATTGAATAGGTAGTTATAATTATGAGTATAGATTGTTTATATTTTATATTAAAAATGATTTGGATGATAATATTGTTGATAAGGTTGGGTGAGCACGTAAATTTTGTCCAAATATTATAATAGAATTTATATTCGTTGTAAAACATATAATATTCGTGACAAATTTAGCAACAAATATTGTTTCGTCGCAAATATTTGGGACGAAATAAGATTCGTCGCAATTTTGCAACAAAATAGTATTCGTCGCAAATTTTGCGACGAAAATAGTATTCGTCCGAAAATTTGCGACGAAATAATCTTCGTCGCTAAATTTTGCTACGAATTTTGCAACGAATAATTATTCGTCGCAAAGGGAAATTTGCGACGAAATATCTGTTCGTCGCTAATTTTACGACGAAAAAGTTTTCGTCGCAAAATTAGCGACGAAAAAAATATTTGTCGCTAATTTTGCGACGAAAACTTTTTCGTCGCAAATGTCGTTGCAAATTTGCGACAAATCTTCGAACATATAAATATTTGTTGCAAATTTTTGCGACGAATAATTAATTTTTCGTCCCAAATTTTTGCGACAACTTATTAGCGACGAAAAAATATTTGTTGCAAAATTCGTCGCAAATGTGTTTTCCGACGAATTTTTCTTCCAATTTCGTCCCAAATTTTGTTGCAAAATTTGTCTTTTTTTGTAGTGATAGTACAATGGTATGATTGTGTGATAAATAAGAGATGAATGTGAGAGAGTCAAAATATATTTCAAAACATCACTTTATGCATATAAAAGCATTTTCAATAAATCAGACAGTTCACAAAATATGCATTCACATTAAATATTCATTTAGAAGATTACAAGGGTCCCATCGAAATCACTTCCGTCCTGAATTTGGCCGAACCCAAACGGAAACCCGCTAAGAGGTTTTCCATTTCAGTATTTCAAAACACTACCCCTTTCTTTGGCGTTGGCTCGTACCTCACCGGGGTGCAATCCGGATAGTCCGACGTGGTAGACAAGAGGCTGCGTACACCTCTCTCGCAATAAAACCCCAACCACGTCACCCCGTCGGGTCGTTCCGTGGAGGGAATGGCTATAGCCATTACACTCGTGCACCATCATTTCACAATCATTTAAATTACAATCAATATATCATATTTCATCAAACAAATTCCAATTTCATGTTACAAGCATTTACAAATCAAGTATCCAACGCAAATGACACAAATTCATTTATAATCACATAGGATGCATTTGTAATTCAAATTTTCATTTCAGACATCTCACAATCACAAATGATTTCAGATAAATCATATAAAAATCATTCAAAATTATTTATAAAAGAATTTAAAACAGTTTTACCAATTTATAACACAACGGACCATCCACTCACCTTTAAAGAGGGTATTAACTCTTTACTTTTCAATCAAATTCGAATTGATTTTTTTCAAGCCCCCAACAAATTAACCTAATCAAATATCAAAATTTACTCTCAAATTAAACTTTGGGAAAACTATTCTATTCAAGCTAACATGATTTTATCGTCCTTTAGCATGCTTCTTTTGTATCAAACAATCTAATTCATATAAAGTCTTATACTTAACCTTAATAATCACATATAAGATGTCCGGAAATGTATTCTAATTGAATTTAACATACATCCTTAACATATATAGATTCATTCACCCTAGATGTAACCCTAGATTCACTCAATTTATCGAAGGGATTAGAATTTCCCTCACCTAGGGTATTCGCATTTCACGGATCTAGCTTCCCTACACCATTCATTTCAGTTCAAAACCATTAACGTTTCCAATTTGAAACAAACGTCAGAAATTAAATCTAGCCACTAAGAATACTCAAAAACACTGAAGTATTTACTCAGAACTGTAATCCTTACCTACGTGGTGGATAATTGCAGATTTGGCTTAGGGTTTTCAAAGGGTTACTGCTGCTGCCGGCTTGAGGCTTCTGCGAAGGTTGTAGAAGGGCTCTCGATAGAGAGAGCAACACCGCATGCGAGCGAAGAAGAGGGAGACAGAGGGCTATCGCGGGCGAGGGAGAGAAACCGAGGCGGTCGCACGCTCGCGAAAGGGAGAAGGATGGAGCCGGGACCGCCACTTGCGGTGGTGGCTCGGCGGTGTTCGGGGGAGGCGCGGTATCAGAAGGCCACGGAGGGTGTGAGAAGAGAGAGAGAGAAAATCGGGAGAGAGAATCGGGAGAGAGAGAATGAGAGAGATTAGGGCTGAAAGCCCTAATCAAATTGGGGGGAGACGCGGCGTTTTGGGTTAAAACACTGCATCTCTCTCTCTCTCTTCTTTTTTATAGGTATTACACATTTTCGTGTGCCTGCCTTGCTCTACAGTAATATGTTTAAGTTTCCTTGGTGATCTTTATGCCAGTCTTCTACGGGGCTTGCTGCAATATCCTTCTGTTCATGCGTGGATGATGTTGTCATGCTTGAATCCTCAGGAGCAGCCTGTTGTTGTACTTTTGGCACTTGGTCCAGTTTGTGAAGGTACTTGCTTTAGGTGGCATTAGAGAGAACAACTATAATCAGATGCTCCACAGAATGATGACGATGATGAAGGTGATAACCATTGTGGTTCCTCTGGCCTCATCATGCATGAGTCAGGTGGAAGATGGCACTGTCCTTGTGGTTGATGACATAGTTCCAGTTTTTAAATTAATTTTGGCAAAAAATTACAGCTCTTCGTGTGTGGTTCCATTAGAAAATACGTGAAATAATAGGCTTTTATGGTGGATACGAAGAAAGAAGCTTGATCAATGCCTTCAAAATCTTTTCTTGTGTCATTTTTATTTATTTATTTTTTCTCGTCTTTCCTTACGCGCCTGAGGGGAATTTTGGAGCCGCAGGATTCCAAAATGTATACCACTGGTTGTCCAAAGTGATGTAATTCATGTTTTTTCTTTTTTGTGAAATAAAGTTTGTGTCATTTACCATTGACTTCTTAATATTGTTTTCCTTGAGCCCAAGTATGGTCCATGGAGAGCACCATTTTCAGTGATAATGGGTTTCTCATCCCCACCATGGATACAGCTGCAGCCAAACACCGAGAGAAGGTGGTGGTTAGTATCAATCCTATACCTATAAAGAGGGCAATCAGCACCAACAGGGGACTTGCCCAAGTTTATTTAATCCTTATGTAAAAAGGGAAAATTTTATTCTCTCTCATCTCTATCATATTTTCTTTATTCTTATCCATTTTCTCTCTCTTTCTTTGGTCACCACTCTCCTCACTTCTCTCATGATAGATTTTTTTTTTCTCTTCTCTTTTCTCTCTCCCTTATCCTTGTAGGTGGTCGATGTCACGCCCCGAACCGGGATCGTGAGCAACCGCCCGTTATCCTGGATGCCGGCTGTATTTTTACAGAAAATCGGACAGAACCTCCCCATATATCGGAGGTTTCCCATATTAAAATAAACCTGTTACCTGTCCAAAAGGGGCCATCCCGGCCTCAAAATGCATATATTATCCTCAACAACAAACCAGATCATCCTACTGCACAATTCAGGGCAACGCAAGGCTAACAAACAATTCTCCACAGTCCTAACCACAGACCTCTACTGCCATGCCCCCATCAAAGGCATGGACAGCCGCCAGTCGCCCCTCCTGTGATTTAGAGGAGGCACCGAGCGATCCTAGAGGACACTTCTAAGACATGACACATTCCCAAATATATACGCAATGAAAAAGAAATGCCTCAATGCAATGTCATGCAGTGACATGAGAGTTCCACAAATTAAATATCCATATTTATACAGTCATCCCAGAATTATAAAAAAATGGTCATCTATAGACCTCAAAATACATATACATCACCAATACAAATTTTGCAGCGGAAATACACAATGACTCCTCAAATGCAGGCCTGATCTCCCAAAGATACTGAGCGTCCTAAAAGCGACACTCCTTGTCAAATACTATCTCTGAAACAAAAGGGAAATGAGGGGTGAGTACTCGGGAAAGAATACTCAGTGAGTGAGTGGGTCAATGCAATCGTCAAATATAGAGTGTGAAACTGGAGTGTCAAAACATAAGCATATAAATCATATTTCAAATCATCATGCTCTTCATTTCAACAATATATCATTTCACGTATTTTCAAGTCAAATATGCATCCAAAGCACTGTCATTAAAATCATAGAGCTGCCAGCCGAAAATGTCCTGGCAGAGGCCTACCGCGACCTATGACAGGCGCACCGGGGGTGTTATATGCAAATTTCTTTAAAGTGCTCTCTACCCCGGCGTTGGCGACGAACCTCGTCCAGGTGCTAGACTTGGAGAGGATATCCAATCCAAATCCAAATCATCCCCCTTTCGGGTTCAACCTGGCTAGTACCATGTAGATAATCAAATCACGACAACTCGTGGGATACCCCAGGCCTAGGCATATCCGGACGCCACCAAAGCGTCTCTCACGGTGTCCTTCGTAGCTACGGAACAATACATATCAAAGCTCTCAAAGCCAAAATCAATATCATATCAAAATGTGCCGAAGTCAGGTTCATAAACCAATGCAACATAGAGCATAAAATGGCACATTATACATTTCAACCACATGGATGCATAATTTCATAATTCAATACAGTTTTTGGACACTTCAACGGTTCACAAAAGTCAATTTTAAAACCAGTCAAAACATTTCCAACATACGACAAATCATGTTCATTATCAAAATGTTGTAAAACAGGATTTACATATTAAACAAAAGCATTGAAATAAATCCCACTCACTGTTTTGGGGAAGGTAGCGCACTCCCCAATAAACCAAAATACGCAAAACAAGGCGCCCGTCAATCGAGTCACCAAGAAAGCCAACCTAATCAAGTCATCACGATTTTCATCAATTTCCGACTATTTCAGGGTTTATCGTTTTTCTTAATTTCGTGCGAACCCTAAATTCCTCAATTTATAAACAAATCAACTAATGCTACCTAATTTGACAAAGTTTATTCAAAGATTGAAGAGATTTCGTTTCTCTCACCTAGGGTTTCTCGGATCTCGGATCTAGCTTTCGTTCGCCCGTTGGTTTGGTCTAAAACCTGAATATTTCCAAATTTCAAATATATTAGAAACAACTAAATTTCTAACACCAAACCCTAGAACTTCAACCAAATATAGTCGTTACCTGCAGTACAGAAGATGCAGGTGAGCTCTCGAAGGGGAACGCCGGTCGCGGGCTCGCGGGCCGTCCGCTGGTGGCTCGCAGGCTCTCAACCCGGCTTGCTGGCCGCAGCGGGCTTCGCGGGTTGCAGTGGGCCGCGGCTGGACTGGGCCTTGGGCCGCTGGTAGGCTGGCCCACTCACGGGCTAGGGCTCGCGCTGGGTCTCGCGCTGGGTCTCGCGCTGGCTTGCGAGCTGGGTCACGCGCTGGCTCGCTCTGGGTCGCGAGCTGGCTCATGCTGGGTCGCGCTGGAGCGCGCTGGGACGCGCTGGGGCGCGCTGGTGCTCGCGCTGGGGCGCGCAAGTGCGAGCTGGTGCAGGGACCGCACAGGGGCGCGCAGGGGCTCGTGCTACGGCGTGCTCGAGCGATCGCGTGCTCACGCGAGGGAGGGTCGCTCTGCAGCGCTCACGCGCTCACGAGGAAGACTGCGCGGTGGCGCTAGCGCTCGCGCGGAGATGATCGCGCGGCTGTGCTCGCGCTCGTGCTGGGGGATCACGCAGCGGAGAGAATCGTGCTACAGTCGCGCGCTCGCTGAGGATTGGAGATCGCGCTGCAGTCGTGCGCTCGCAGAGGATTGGAGCAGCGATGGCCGCGGCGCACTCGTGGGAGGAAGATCGTGCGGCTGATTCAGGTGGTCGCTCGCGGCGGAGGATGGCAGCAGAAGAGAGAGGCGCGGCGGCGGGGGATCGGGAGAGAGAAGAAAAAAGGGAGAGAAGAAAAGGGAGGGAGAGAGGGAGAGAATAGAGGGAGAGAGAGAGAGAAAATTGGGCTTTAAGCCCTAATTTTGTTTTTTTATTTTCCCTTTTTTTTTTTAATTGGGTATTACAGTCGAAGGCAACTTCTGTTTTCTAATGGATTTTTTTTTCTTTCTTATCTCTCTACTCTCCGAGAAGAGAGTGAAAAAGAGAGAGAGAGAGAGAGAGAGAGAGATAGGAGAGAAAAGACACATGAAAGTGTCTTCTATGAGTGCAATTTGGTCATTTTGCTCAAAGTCACTGGTCGTAAATTTTTTTCTATTTTAAAACTTAATTGGTTAATTATAGTTTACGGTGTTGTCTATGGTTTAGAATCTTTTTAAATTTCATTTCTACCGATGAGGTACTTTTTACCTCAAGTAAATACAATTAAATGGGCAGTTACCTGAGGGAACAAACCTCTCCATCTTTTTGGAGTCTATGTGAGCAGCTATTAAAAAGACAGAGGTTTTGAGGAGCGAACACTTCTTTGAATATTCCCTCAAGAGAGAACATTATGAAAGTTTGGAAAATTTTCGCATAGAAAAATCTCTCTTCTCAAAGGATTCACCGGACATAGGTTAAAGCATTGTGGTACCGCAACGGTGATTCGATCTTGTGATCACAATCTCGACCGTACAATCCGTTCGAGAGATTTCACGATTCGATTAGATTTTGAAGACCGACTCTATTGAGATATTAATCCCAAAAATTCTAATCTTTTTACTTCATTTCCGGATACACATAATGTGTCGATTAAATCTAACATTAGTATCAGAATAAGGCTGGATTTAATTAAAATTTTTTCAGAATTTTTGGGCATAAAATAAGTAGGGTAAAAATTTTAATGTCCAGATCACGGATAATTTTCATGAATCCGAGAATACCACATGAATACCATGGCCCAAGGATTATAAAAATGATTTTTGCTGAATTTTTGAATATGTTAAGGTCATGAAAAGTCCGGTCAAAGTTTGCAATTATACGGACTTTAAAATCTTAGATATGTCGAATTAGAAGGCAAATCGAAGCATGAAAATGGTTTATGCGTGTTCATCATGCTTGGATCTACATATTGATGCATTTTATTACAAGTGATGTTGTCGGAAATTGGGATTTCCATAACGGCCGCGAAGAGTCGCGACTGAGGTGGTTGAATCCGCTACTTGTAGGACTTAAATCCTCATAAAATCAAGTCAATGATGTTTGGAGAAAGCCCAATAAAAATTTTTAGTCGAAAACCGTATAACAAATTGGCCGGAAATCAATTTTCTGGAATCCAGGTCAAAAGACCCACTGCAAAACTCATCGGGCAAAGAAAACCCGACCCAGACCCACTAACGTGCACGCAACATGCGCGGAGAGACATGTAAAAAAGGCTGCAGCAGGCGCGTGCACATCACTCATGAGTGAGGTGCATGAGGGGACCTTTCTGTCCAGGTCGCGTCAGAACTGGAGCCGAGTCCGACCCACAACCCAACCCGGTCTGTGACCCGATGGACCCAGATACGGGACCCGACCTGAGTCCCCGACCCGGCTGAAGAGGGTTAGGTGCGTGGCGGCGTGTGTGAGATGCGCCCGCGAGTCTGGCGCGTGCGCTAGACTGCTGCCGACGCGGGGGAGGTGCCGTTGGCGTAGCAGCGCGAGAGGACCTCGGTGGCGTGTAAGGCGGCTCTGAATTGGATCTTTCCAATTTTTTGAGGGTTCTACCTCCATATTTATGACTTTTTGTTGGTTTTTATGTGCCAAATCCAAATCCGAATGATGATATGTGATTTCGGGTTGTGATGTATGGTGTCCGTTGACTCATATGCTCGCTTTGGGGTCTATACTTGAGTCGTTTTGGAGTTGTTGATTCGTAGGGTATCCAAAAATATGAGAATGAGCATCATTAAGTCACTAAAGTCTCTATTACTGCATTGAGAACTGTCGTATTAGATTTTTTGCAAGGAAAATAAAATGAATGATATGATATGAGAAATTTTACACCGGTAGATTCAGTTTATTTTCGAGGAGTAAAATCTGTTTGAGATTCTAAAGCACGAGATAGTGGGCCCCAAGGAGGGTACCGCACTTCAGAATAGACAGGATAAGGAGATCTATTGTGCATAGAAGAAAAGGATAGCCATGTACGGGCAATCCTCATCAGCAGCATGCATGATGACATGATCCTGTTCTATAAGCATTATCCTATGGTAATGTCAGTTTGGCTCGCCTTAAAAGAGCATTGCTCTTTTCAACTCCTATGGTGAGGATGCTGAAGAAAATGGTTGATCATACAATGATGTAAAATTTGATGCAAATGTCGAGTATGATCACTGAGTTAACGAATACAGGCAAGCCAATTTAGGATGAGATTCAGGTACTGGATGTAATTCAGTTATTTACTTGATTCATGGGAAATCATGAAAACCTATCTCATCATAATGAGAGTATTTGTACTTTCACTAATGTGAATAGGTATAGTGAGCTCAAGGAGGAGCACCTGGAGATGAGTAAGCCACACTCGAGTCATGCTTATGTAGAGGAGTTGAGTAAGGACTCCCATAGCGCCAAGCCAACAACATAAGCGCGTAAAGGAGATGTTGAAATAAAGGATAATTAGGATTTATATCTTGAGAGAATGAAGTCTAAATGTATAGCTTTAATCTAGGTAGAATTTTTCTTCTCTTTTGTCATAATTGTGATCCCTTTTAGGGTTCCAAATTGGGCCATAAATGGGCTTTGCCCGTAGTTTTTGGGCTAGGCCCTTGAGCCCAGCCCAGACCAGCAAATGGGGGGCCAAAAGGTCCCCCAACGGCTAGAAATGGAGAGGGCACAATGCCCTCTCCTCCCACTCTTTTCTCAACTCTTTCCCCCTCTTCTTGTTCTCTATAAATATGGCTTATATGTTCCTTTGGAAGGTACGAAAAAACATGGCTTCATTGCATGTAAACTCTCTTTGATTTCTCAATTAAATTCTTGAAGTTTCTTTCTTCATTCTTAGCTTGCAATATTTAAATTTCAACAGGAGATTGGAGGTCCAGACAATAAGAAATCATTAGAGAAAACCGACAATGAGATACAAAAGCACAGGAAAAAGTTTGATACGACCAATACAAAGTACTACATCTGAGGTAGATTTCGTCATTTCGCTCGTAAGTGCGACAAGCAGAAACAATGTCCTTCTTTACGTGGCTTGAGGTTTGTCTCATTATGTGATGTTTGCTGATTTTTTTCCTTTGTGGATTATAAAAATCAGGAGCCATCAACCACGTAACTTGAGACATGAGCATGCAAGTAGAGTTCCACCGAGTGAATTCTCAAGTTATGAGGATTTACGTAAGAAACAGACCATTTGTCATCGTCAAAGGGATCGACACTTGTCGTGACATTCCTTACTCTCCAGATATGTCACGCCTCGACTCTTCCCTTGAGCAAGCAACAACCGCCGCGCTATTTCGGTATATGGACTGTATCTCTTGATATACTGGAATAATGCAAGGCATTCAACCTATTTAAAAACAACTCAAATATTACCTTAATAACCATCTTAGGTCATCCAATATCAAAGGCATGCATTTTTACACAATTTAAAGATCAATTCGATCTATCCCTGTTCATGCAAGCATGCAAATGGGCCAACCTGATCATTCTAGAATTCTCATAAATTTACAATCTCAAAATAGTTCAAAATTCATCATGAGGTATTCAAATGTCCCAATTTAAACAATAAAACTTGTAAGAGGAGTTTTTAAATCAAGAAAATACAAATTCATTATCATAGCGATATAGATTTCTCAAATACTTGTCTAAAGGAGGCTAAGCAAGTATTTTACAAATTCAATCAAAATAAAATGTATAAAGATTTCCTTTCTTGGATTATTCAACACCAACTCAAAACAAAGTTTCATTTCAAATACCTAGTATTGTTCAGCAACTATCTTTTTCAGTTTGGCTCCAAAGTAATATCTTCCGGCTAAAATTCCTCTAAAAAAAATTTAGAAGAGATGAGTGAGTATTTAAAATACCTAGCGAATGGAGTGCAATGGTATGCAACGCGTCAATAAGGAGTGAAAATAGTTATGCCAACAATCATATACAAAGTGCATTGCCATAAATAAAAACATTGGTATAAAACAGTTTATTTCAAACCATCATGACTCATATAAACAAAACAAACAATATACATTCATTTTCCATAATTTTGGGATATGCTGAAATCATTATCCTATTAATAGTCGTTGATAGGATCCACCAAGTGGTTTTTTCACTATTTTTTAAAAATCCCTTTACATTGGCGTTGCCCCGGAGTTCCATGGAATGCATCCATGTTATCATGACGGCTTGAGAAGTCTCTCCAACCCACCTACCACCAAGCCAAATTAAACAGTCTTAACCACACTGCCCTAATGGCCTGATCCATGGCAAGACTTAAACTATAGCCCTTTTCCAGTACCATGTTACCAAATTCAGTTTATAAATCAATTCAAACTCAAATTTCAATATAGAGTAACAATATAGGTTTCGCATGAGTAAATAATTCAATAATTTAGTACAAGAGTTATGGATTAATTCAAATTTCATTCGAGGCAAACTATATTCACAAAATATTATAAATCTAATTCGAACTCATTCTAAAATTCAATTTATGAAATATAATTGAAATTAATTTACTCATTTATATGAAACATAACCGTTCACTCACTTCAGGAGGGTATTCACTCCCTATATATTATCAGCTCCAAAGAAATCTCCTTTCAATCTCCAATGAATTATCCTAAACCAGTAATAACAATTTTCGGTCATGTCTCCTTAATTTCAAAGGTTTACAAATTTTCCATATCTCACCATCATACCTAAGCTATGCTACATGGATTTTTCACTTCGGCTACCCAAACCCATGTTGATCAGACACCACATGAAAATGGGTATGGATGTTGGATTCTTCACGTCAATGAAAAGTTTGTCAAAATTAGGTGCAAAACCATGTCCAACTCATACCTGCACCTGAGACGCTTACCCAAAACCATGTAACATGGGCCAAAGGCGCTTGTCAAAAATATATATTGTTTTCTAAAAGCTTGTTTTAGCTCAACCCCTTCAACAATAAGACCTATAAAAAAATTTGCTTATGTAGTTTTTTGTTATTGCACAGTTGTAAGCATGAAACATTCTGCAATTCGACACCATTTATCTTAACATATATTGTGGACAAGCTAAACTTGAATAGGTAAAATGTTGCAAGTTTTAAATATTTTTCATACATCCCATGCTTAAGTATGGATGGACTCCAATACTGACCAAATGATCAAAGGATATATAAAAAGGAAACATAACATGTGTGTGTGTGTGTGTGTGTAAAATTACATATTGAAGTATCTAATTTTATAATTCAAACACACATATTTAAAATTTAAATTATACTTGTAGGACAATTTTGGTCAAATTTCAAACAAGTCATGTAAGTATCCCAAATTCGTCTTTATTTTTCCTAGTGACAGGTAAATATTTTCCATAAATTTCTTTTAGAATTAAAATATATACATCAAAGAAAAGTTTTTTTTTTTAGAAAATCATTTAAAATAAATAGAGCAACTTGCAGTCCAACATGGTTGAGTTGTTATCTGCTCCGTCGGACATTAAGCATCGTCGTTTGCTCGATAGATCAGCGAAGTGACAAATCTCGACTGCATTCTTCACAACATCCACTTCTGGAACTGCCTTCTTCTTCAACACTGACAAGACACAGAAATTGTTCACATCTTTTCTGATGAACCCATCTCTTGCAATCTCTACTTTTTCTCTGAGCTTCTGCATGAGAGGGTTACGATTTGAATCTTCCTTGGGGTTTTCATAGGGCTATGATTTAATGGCTGTGGACGATTCTCTAGATTTGAGAATCAAAGAGATAGAACAACGTATAAGGATGAAGCTGCACCGATTTCATCGATGAAAAAAGGATTACAAATTGGGAATCTACTCCAGAAAACAGAGAGAGGGGGAGAGAGAGAGGGGATGAGAAGATTAGGGGGAATGGGTTTTCGGGAAAGGGAAATTGGGAAAGTGGGGGAGAGGAGAGAGAGTAAGAAACTTTGACTTTCCCCTCTGTTCTTTTTTCGTTTCTTAGTATTACAACACTTAACCCCTTAAAAAAAATTTATTCTCGAAATTTAAATTAAAATTTATACATCAAAAAATTGCGGCTGTTCCTTCCGCATTGATTATTCAGTCTCTCAAGTCTACTCTTTTACTTGGTTGTTTCTCCATAATATTTTTACCATTGGGATTTGCTTATTCCATAATTGCTTCAGTTGTCGATCTATGATTTGTACTAGCTACTCCTTGAAACTCAAATCTTGATTAAACTTTACCGCAGGAGTTTCTAGCACGCGTGAGACATCCAACAAGAATTTCTTCAACATTGAAACGTGAAAAATATCATGGATCCTTTGTAACTTTGGTGGCAATTCAAGTCGGTAAACCACATTTCCAAATCTTTCGAGTATTTTGAAGGGGCCAATATAACGAGAATTCAATTTTCTCCATTTTTGAAATCGGATTATACCCTTCTAAGGAGATACCTTCAAAAATATCATATTTCAAACTTCAAATTCCAAGGCCCTCCTTTTCTTGTCGGCGTAGCTCTTTTGTCGATCTTGAGCTATCTTTGTTCTTTCTTGAATTATTCTTACCTTTTCCTTGGTGGTTTCAATCAATTTTACGCTTTCAATTTTCCTCTCACCAACCTCGTCCCAATATAGCGGAGTTCGACATTTCCTTCCGTAAAGAGCTTTATATGGTGGCATCCCAATGCTAACTTGATAAATATTGTTATAGGCAAATTCAACTAATGAGAGGTGTCTGTCCCAACTCCCTTGGAAATCCATAACACATGCTCTTAACATGTCTTCTAACGTCTGGATTGTACGCTTTGATTGTCCATCCGTCTGTAGATGAAATGCAATGTTGATTTCAATTTAGTACCCAAGGCCACTTATAACTTAGGCCAAAATCTAGATATAATCGAGAATCACGATCTGATATAATTGATACCAAAACCCTGTGGAGTCAGAAAATCTCATCAAGATACATAACCACTCCAAAAAGTAAGTGTTTTGGATTGGGAGAAAATGTGCTAATTTAGTGAGTCGATCAACAATCACCCATATAGTATCGTATCGGCTCAGAGTATGTGGCAATCCCACCACGAATTCCATGGTAATGTGCTCTTATTTCCATTAAGGTATAGGCAATGGTTGAAGTATTCTGGCCAGTTTCTAATGTTTGGCTTTAATTTGTTGGCATACAAGGCACTTTGCCACAAATTCAGCTATTTCCCACTTTAACCCCGACCACCAATAAGTTTTGTTGATAGTCCTGTACATTTTTGTGCTCTCAGGATGCATAGCATAAGCTAAAAAGTATGCTTCTTCAAATATAGCCTTTCAAAACTCATTATTCTTGGGAAGACAAATTCATTTCCCATATACCACTATACCATCCTCCTGGATATGGAAGTCAACATCTTCACCCTTGTGAATATTTTCTACGATGCTCTTTAGTTCTTCATTAGTTGATTGGAGCTCTCGTATGTGATCCACTAGGTTGGTCATACTTTGAATCTGGTCAAAAGAACACCACTGTCATCACTAGCCAACTCGACTCCTAATGTATGAAGTCCTAATAGACATGAGACATATGAACTCCTAGAGGGTGAAGAAGAAGATGAGGACTTGTAGCTTAGGGCATTTGCAACAACATTTGCCTTGCTCGAGTGATAATCAATCACCAAGTCATAGTTTGTAATCAACTCCAACTACATTCTTTGTCTCAAATTGAACTCATTTTCAGTGAGCAAGTACTTAAGACTCTTGTGGTCAGTAAAGATTCTGCAAGTAGCTCCATACAAGTAATGTCGCCAAATCTTTAGGGCAAAGACAATGGCAGCAAATTTTAGATCATGGATAAGATAATTCAATTCGTGTTTCTTCAACTGTCGAGAAGCGTAGGTGATCACTTTATCGTCTTGCATCAAAACACATCCCAACCCTTATTTACTTGTATCACTATAGACCACGTAGTCATCACCCCCAGTGGGAAGAGCAAGTATAGGAGTATAAGTGAGTCTCCTCTTGAGTTCCTGAAAACTCTGCGCACACTTATCACTCTATTCAAGTTTAACCCATTTCTGAGTCAAACTGGACAATGGAGTTGCAATTCTGGAAAATCCCTCTATAAATTTTCGATAATATCCTACCAATCCGAGGAAACTTCTCACCTCGATGACATTCTTGGGCTATTCTCATCTCAAAATTGCCTCTACCTTCTTCGGGTTAAGAACTTTAGGTTAAGAAATATTCCCTCTCTAAATACAATATGCCCTAAGAAGCTAATCTCCCTTAGTCAAAACTTACACTTGGAGAACTTAGCATATAGTTACTTCTCTCAAAGAGTTTACAGTACAATATGGAGATATTCTGATTGTTCCTCATCACTCTTGGAATACACTAAGATGTCACCAATGAAAACAATGACGAAATTGTCGAGATAGGGTGGAAGAATCGGTTCATAAGGTCCATGGAAGTTGCAGGAGCATTTGTCAAATCGAAAGGCATCATCAAAAACTTGTAATGACCATACCGCGTCCTAAACGTAGTCTTGTGGACATCATCATATTTTATCCTCAATTGGTGATAGTCCGATCTCAAATCAATCTTCAAAAAGACACTAGCATCTTGGAGTTGATCGAACAAGTAATCAATCCTCGATGACGGATACTTATTCTTGATGGTCACCTTATTCAACTACCGGTAGTCTATATAGAACCGGAGCACCCCAGGATGAGGTCCTTGGCCTAATGAACCCCTTTTCCAACAATTCCTAAAGTTGGACCATCAATTCTTTCAATTCCATAGGTGCCATCTGATATGGAGGGATTGAAATAGGTACAGTTCCGGGAGCCAAGTCGATTGCGAAGTCAAACTCTTGAACCGGAGGTGAACCAGACAATTCGTCTGGAAAGACATCTGAAAATTTATTCACCACTGAAATATTCATCAATTCCGAACTCTGTATAGTGGTGTCGATGATATAGGCTAAGTAAGCCTCCAGCCCTTATGCACCAGTTTTCATGCCACTAATGTCGAGATTACACAACTCGATGAGATTTGTTGTTCGTCAATGAATATAAGTGGAGGACATCTGGGTCTACGGAATTCCACCTCCTTAGTAAATCAATTCACTAAAGTTTGGTGGAGGTGTAACCAGTTCATACCTACTATGGCATCAAAATCCCTCATTTCCAATAGAACCAAGTCTGCCTCGAGAATCTTACCTTCTACTACCACTTTGCATGCCTTATACACGGAATCCCTTTTTAACTGTTCTCCCAACGGAGTGATAATCAACTTCAAGTAGGGTAAAAGATTTATTCGAGTGTTTAGCAAATTCTGTGATTACAAAAAAATTATTTGATCCCGTATCAATTAAAACACGGGCATCAACCTCAAAAATTCTCATCATATCTATATATTTAAGGGATAAAATTAATTTTTGATTTAAATCAAACTCAATTCAAAATTTAAGTCATCAATGCCAACAAAACTATCATTAATCATCGAAATAACTCCCAATCACTTAATATCATACAGTATCTCTAATATCCCTCAAATTCAAAATCAGACAATCATAATCTCATAATATTTATATTCAAATTCTAAGTCATCAAGTTCAAGTTCTAGGAAATTTACCTGTGACTATGTCTGGGTTGTTCTGTGCTTCATCGTTAGTCATTGCAAATATCTTTGTTTGAGCTCTTGCCTATGGATGCTAGTTTGGAGTAGCTACTATGTTGCTCCCCGTCCGTAAAGTAACATTAGGAGGTGCGGTGGGAACATTGGCTTGGCTGCCCATAGATCCACTAGGGCACTCTTGACTTGTCTGACCTCCATGCCCCAACTCCAAACAAACATTACGAAAATGATCGTTCTTTCCGCATTGATAGCACCTCTTGGGAGCTTGACATATCCCAAAATGGAACTTCCTGTAATTCCAACACTTGTCTTTCCTATTCCCCATTGATTTGCTTCCTAAGGTTGCAGTAAGAGTAGGGTTCCCAAAATGAGATGTGCGTTGGCCTTAAGGAATGCCAACAGATCCAATAACAGGAGCTCCACAATAGGAGCCTGCACTCCTACTCTGCTTTGAACCCGGTCCCGATACATGTTCGGACCTCCTTTTCTTTTTCTGTCCCTCTCTTGTCTTTCCCTTTTCTTCTACCATTTTCTCAGCCCTTAAGGTCAATTCCAATACATCCTTGTAAGTATGGGTTGATGTGACAGACATCTTCTCCCGGATAGACAAGTTTAGACCACCTTCAAACTTGAAACGCAAGTACTCATCGGAAGTCACTAATTCTGGGACAAATATGGACAATCGTTGCAACTCCATCTCATATTCTGCCACCGATTTGTTGCCTTGGCAGAGATGAAGGAATTCCTTTCTTTTCAAATCTTGGTAAATCCGAGTATGGTACTTTTTATCGAATTCCCTAAGGAATTCGCTCTAAAAGATAGGTGTCGAGGATCTCTTATTAAGACTATCCCACCAAACTCGTGCATCTTCATCTAATAATTTTATGGCCACCCTTAATTTCAATTCATCGTCCAACCTCATGTCATCCGCTATCTCCCTAACCCGATTAATCCAATTCTTGGCTTCCGTCGCATCACTTGTCCTTATAAAGGTGACACATCCAAGTTGTTAGACTTCCTTGATCAACTTGGACAGTTCAAAGGTTGGATGGGGGATTGGAATAGTCATTGAAGTAGGAGGAGCAAGTCATTCCAATAAAGGAGTAGGTGGAATGGTTGGTCTTAATGGAGAAGGAATTGATGCTTGAGGAGGAACTTGAAGACGAGCACCATATATATTCTACCACTTGGTCCATTACCGGAGAGCATCTAGTGGCGGTAGAGGAATCCCTATTGAAGGTGCCGGGTAAGTACTGTTGCAACTGGAGGAGCAGTTGGAGCATGTGAGAATGATTCATCTTTGTGCTCAGAATGAGGAATCTCACTAACATTCCTCATCCTTGGTCTATAAGACATGATTCCTATAAGAAAAAATACTATCGTTAGCTCACTAAATTTGGCATTGGACTAAATATTTAACTCCCTAAAAATAAAATTGGTCTTAGTACTTAAGAATCCATTGAAGGTTTTTGTACATCCATGAAAAAATCTTTTAAAATTTGTAATTTCAAAAGAAAAAAAACGCTTTTAAAACTTTTAGAAAACCTTTGGGGACACTTGAAACCTTTAAACATTTAAAATCGTAAACCTAACTTTGATATCAATAGAATTATCACGCCCTGACTCCCCCATTGAGTACGCGACAACAATCACATTATTTCGATATACGGGCAGCGTCTCCCCATATACCGGAATAACGCAAGACATTCAACATATTTAAAAACAACTCAAATATCACTTTAATAACCATCCTAGGTCATCCAGTATCAAAGACATACATTTTCACACAATTTAAGGATCAATTCGATCCATCCCTATTCATGTACGCATGCAAATGGGCCAACCCGGCTATTCTAGAATTCTCATAAATTTACAATCTCAAAATAATTCAAAATTCACCATGAAGTATCCAAATATCTTAATTTAAACAATAAAAATTGTAAGAGGAGTTTTTAAATCAAGAAAATATAAGTTCATTATCATAGAGATATGGTTTTCTCAAATATTTGCCTAAAGGAGGCTAAGCAAGAATTTAACAAATCCAATTAAAAAAAATGTACAAAGATTTCCTTTCTTGGATCATTCTGCACCAATTCAAAATAAAATTTTCATTTCAAATATCTAACTTTATTTAGCAATTATCTTCTTCAGTTTGGCTCTAAAGTAATGTCTTCCACCTCTAAAAAAAATTTAGAAGTGAGGAGTGAATATTTAAAATATCCAGTGAGTGGAGTGTAATGGCATGCAACGTGTAAATGAGAAGTGAAAATTGTTATGCCAACAATCATATACAAAGTGTATCACCATAAATAAAAATATTGGTATAAAACAGTTTATTTCAAACCACCATGACTCAAATGAACAAAACAAGCAATTTACATTCATTTTCCACAATTTTGGGATATGCCGAAATCATTATTCTACCAATGACCATTAATAGGATCTGCCAAAGGGTTTTTTTCACTACTTTCTAAAAATCCCCTTCACCTTGGCATTGGTTTGGAACTCCGTGGGGTGCATCCATATTATCACGGCAGCTTGAGAAGGCTCTCTAACGAACCTACCATCAAGCCAAATTAAACATTCTTAACCACGCTGCCCCAATGGCCTAGTCCGTGCAAAACTTATACTGTAGCTCTTTTCCAATACCATGTTACAAAATTCAGTTTATAAATCAAATCAGGCTCAAATTTCAATGTAGATCAACAATATAGGTTTCACATGAGTATTCAATCGTAACACGATACAAATAATTCAATAATTTAGTACAAAAGTCATGGATTTATTCAAAATTTATTTGAGGCACACTATATTAACAAAACATTATAAATTTAATTCGAATTCATTCCAAAATTCAATTTATGAAATATAATTGATATTAATTTACTCATTTATATAAAACATAACCGTCCACTCACCTTAGGAGGGTATTCACTCCCTATACATTATCAGCTCCAAAAAAATCTCCTTTCAAACTCTAATGGATTGTCCTAAACCAACAATAACAATTTTTGAGTCATTTCTCTTTAATTTCAAAGGTTTACAAATTTTCCATATCTCACCATCATACCTAAGCTATGCTACATGGATTTTTCACTTCGGCTACCCAAACCCATGTTGATCAAACACCACATGAAAAAGGGTATGGATGTTGGATTCTTCACGTCAATGAAAAGTTTGTCAAAATTAGGTGCAAAACCATGTCCAACTCATACCTGCACCTGAGACGCATACCCAAGACCATGTAACATGGGCCACAGGCCATTGTCAAAAATTTATATTGTTTTCTAAAAGCTTGTTTTAGCTCAACCCCTTCAACAATAAGACCTATAAAAAATTTGCTTCTATGGTTTTCTGTTATTGCACAGTTGTAAGCATGAAACATTCTACAATTCGACACCATTCATCTTAACATATATTGTGGACAAGCTAAACTTGAACAGGTAAAATATAGCAAGTTTTAAAAGCTTTTCATACATCCCATGCTTAAGTATGCAAGGACTCCAATGCTGACCAAATGATCAAAGGAAATATAAAAAGGAAACATAAGATGTGTGTGTGTAAAATTACATATTGAATTATCTAATTTTGTAATTCAAACACACATATTTTAAATTTAAAATATACTTGTAGGACAATTTTGGTCAAATTTCAAAAAAGTCATGTAAGTATCCCAAATTCATCTTTATTTTTCCTATTGACAAGTAAATATTTTCCTTAAATTTCTTCTACAATTAAAATATATACATCAAAGAAAAGGTCTTTTTTTAGAAAATCATTTTAAATAAATAGAACAACCTGCCATCCAATATGGTTGAGTTGTTATTTGCTCTGTCAGAAATTAAGCATCGTTGTTTGCTCAATAGATCGGCGAAGTGACAAATCTCGACTTCTTTCGTCACAACATTCACTTCTGGAATTGCCTTCTTTTTCAACACTGACAAGACACAAAAATTGTTCACATCTTTTCCAACGAACCCATCTCTTGCAATCTCTCCTTTTGCTCTGAGCTTCCGTGTGAGAGGGTTGCGATTTGAATCTTCCCTGGGGTTTCATAGGGCTATGATTTAGAGGCTGTGGATGATTCTCCAGATTTGAGAATCAGAAAGATAGAACAATGTATAAGGATGAAGTTTTGCTGATTTTCGTCGATGAAGAGGGGATTGCAAATTGGGAATCTACTCCAGAAAACAGAGAGAGAGAGAGAGAGAGAGAGAGAGGATGAGAAGATTGGGGGAATGGGTTTTCAGGAAAGGGAAAATGGGTAAGTGGGGGAGGGGGAGAGAGTAAGAAACTTTAACTTTTCCGTTTTTTTTTCATTTCTTGGTATTACAGGATATTTGATGAAACTTAATTTCAGCACCTTGCTTTGATTACCTAGGATATGTTTTATTTTTGGAAATTCTATTGTTTCTATTAATTACAATAGTTGTTTCGATTATTCTGGTTTTGTCCATGATAGACAGTATGCACCGAAAACTGATCCTTTTAATGGTATTTCTTATAATTCTTTTATTGTTTTTACATCTGAATGTGTTGATAATGATCTAAGTGTATGGCATAGAAGACTTGAACATATAGGGTAAGAGAGGTTGAATCAGTTAGCAACGAGTGATTGTTGGGCTCACTAACCAAATTCGAATTGCCTGTATGTGAGTTTTGTTTAGCCTGCAAAACAACAAAAAAACTATTGGCAGTGCAATGAGAGCTGGGACTCCATTGTAGTTAGACCACTCCGATATTTGTGTCCCTATGAGCATGAGAGCCTAAAATGAAGCCGTGTACTTTATTATATTCATAGACAATTACGTGAGTTTCGGTTAAGTCTATATGATCTTTACAGGTCTGAGGTGCTTCAGGAGGTTTATTAGCGAGTTTGATAATCTGTTAGACTTGAGAGTGAAGACTATTAGAACCGATCGAAAGCATGAGTATTTGTGAGAACTACACAAAGAGATCCGTTTCGAGAAGAATATTACGAGACAACTAACTATTCCTGTTATTTTCCAACAGAATGAAGTGGTCGAGATAAGGAATAGGACTTGGTTAGAGATTGTGAGGTCTATGATGGTGCAGATCAATTTGTACATCTTCCATTGGGGGAGATATTTTATTGACTGTAGCCTATGTCCTCAAACGTGTCTCAGTGAAGTCTATAGTCGTACCCCATATGAGTTTTAGAAATGGAGATAGGTTGATCTTAACCACTTGAAATCATGGAGTTGTGCCATGTATGTTCACATTTTATCGTATTCACATGGCAAGTTAGGCCCGCTAGAAAAAATATATATCTTTATAAGATACTTAAAACACTCTAGGTGGTATATGTTCTTAGGTGAGTATTTGGATGACATTATTATTGGGATTGAGTCTCGTAATACTACAGTCCTTGAGAATGATTTCCCAAAAAAATGTGATATCAATCTGGACCTTACCTTCTATGAGATGGATCAACCTAGTAGCTTGGGTGAGCCCAACGTCGGGATACAAGAATCCATTATGAATCTTGGTCCCAGTAGGAGTGATTCATCAAGAGGTGAAGAATTTTTCTCTCCTCATAAGAGTATCGAGGATGCGTACTTAAACGTTGTTTTTCGATTGAGGGTGAGCTCCTTATTATGAGTCTAGAGGATGATGAGAAACCTAAAACGGTCTAAGAGGCTCTTGAGAGTTCTACGAAAGACCGTTTATTGAAGGCCATAGATGAAGAGAATGAGCTGATAAGAATCAATAGGGTCTGGAACCTAGTTGATTTGCCTAAGGGCAGAAGGACTATTGGGAATAAGTAGGTTCTCAAGGTCAAGGAAAGGTCAACAGATCGACGGAGAGGTATAAAACCTGTCTAGTAACCAAGGGTTACACTTAGATTGAGGGGTAGACTACCATGGAGTCTTAGTCCAATTTATCTCAATCTGTTTATTTTTTTAGCTATTGTCACAAATATGGATCTGGAGTTACACCAAATGGACGTAAAGACCACTCTGCGTAATGGAAGTCTGGATGAGGCGATTTACATGGAGCAACCCTCTGGGTTCTTTCTAATAGATTAGGTGGATAAGGTTTATTGACTTTGAAAGTTAACATACGGCTTAAACACTCATTCATACAGTGGTTGGTCAAGGAAGATCATTGTATCTATCTGATACGCGTCGATAACTCTTTTATGATCATGTTTTTATATGTGGGTGACATTCTGCTGGTTGAGAATAACACGGAGTATCTAAGGAACCATTGAAATATGGTTATTGTCGAGTTTTTATGTAAATGGCATGAGTGAACCTTAGTTCATTCTCGGAATTTGGATCCAGATGGATCGCTCAAAAAGGATATTGACTCTTTAACAAAAATCCTATATCATGTAGATTCTTGAGCATTTTGAGATAAGCGATGACAACCCAAATAGATATTCTATCACTAAAGGTGAACACCAGAGTCTTGACATATCCCCTAAAATTTAGGAAGAAATAAGGGAGCTGAGTAGAATTCCTTATGCCAGTGTAATGTATATTCTAGTGTATGCGATGAGGCATACATGTGAATGTCCATGCTAATGTATGGGATGAGACATACATAACTAAACGTTTATTTTACAGTCGATCTGGTGAGTAGGTATCAATCGAATTCTGGAAGGGATCATTGTTCAGCAGTGAAATGGATTCTGAGATATCTTAAGGGAGCTGCGAACCTCTCTTTGTGTTACGGAGGAGGTGATTTACGTTTTGTTGGGTATTCTGATGCTGACTGGGGGCAACAATCTGGATTTCAAACTGACATCAGGTTTTGTCTTCTCGCTCAATGGAGGCATCATTTCTTGGAGCAATAAGAAGTAAATCTGAATATCTCTATTTACGATAGAGACTGAGTTTATGGCATGCTCAGTGGTAGATCAGAGAGTGTTTGACTCCAGAAATTTCTAGATAACTTATGAGTTGTGGCAAAAAGTGAGAGGTTAGCGATGATTATTGTGATAATTAGACCGCTATTGCCAACAACCGAGATCTTAAGTATTATAATAAAACCAAATACATACATACCAGATATCACTCTATGAGAGATATTATCGAGAAAGGTATTGTGACAACTAAGTACATCTTTACATACAACATGGTGACTGATCCCTTCACAACACCCATTGTGAGATATTCTTTTGTAAAATAAGGAATCATTGGGTTTAATATATTTTGATTTTCTCATTATTTAGCATTTTTTATGCTTATTAAAATATATGACATGCGTGCATGTTGCCTGTAAGTAACCAAATTTAAGATCTTAGATATCACCTGCAACTTGTGATATTGTCTTTGAGATACTCTCTCTGAAATCTCTGTATAAAGTTTTATGTGTAGATTGAGTGCCGTACCTGCACAGTATTGAGAAATTTGACATATACCCTTTGAGAAATAGGGGAATAACACTGTAACACGTGTTTCACACCACATGTGATGAGACAACCATGAGATAGTGGAAGTTATTATTTGATACGATAGTGTGATCGTGATCTCCGTTCTCACTATATAAGACTCGAGATCCATTGGGTGAGATCTCTTATGTCTTGGTTACTTTCGACTATTTCTAGAGGTTTTGGTTCAGTGTTGCTACTTTAGTTTGTTTACCTATAGTTCGGAAGATAAATTGAGGTCTAAAGGGCAGATCTAGGAAAGCACCTAAATTGAGACTAATGGATTCAAATTTGGGAAAAGAAAAACCAATAGACATTATATTATTGTATTGTATTCATAGGTCGACCAGTTATATTAATTTATGTTGGAATTCAAATATAACAGTGAATACATAATCGAGCAAATGATTGAGGATCACTTTCGATGAGGAAAATGGCTTGATAGATGTAGATGCGTTGTGTCTGGGGTATAGCGAGTTCTTTTTGTTACTAATAGTGACTCATCGATCATCCTAACAGTTATATCGAGAAGTCTTTGTTTGCAGGTGTATTCGCCGGTCGCACGACGTCCAATCTTGTATGAAAGTCCAATAGGGTGATGTGAAAGATCGTATGAGTTGTGATCTTGTGATGGATGTAAAATACCCTCATATGCAAGTGGGGGATGTAGATAAATATGCCATAAGGTGCTTTTTACCTCAAATAAATACATTTAAATAGGCAGTTACCCATTATTGGAAAACTTCCTAATTTAAATGGGCAGTTACCTAAGGGAATAAACCTCTCCATCTTTTTGGAGTCTATGTGAACAGCAATCAAAAGGACAAAATTCTTAGGAGAGAACATTTCTTTGAATATTCCCTTAAGAGAAAATACTATAAGAGTTTGGGAAATTTTCGTATAGGAAATATTTCTCGTCAAAAGATTTACAAGACATGGATTGAAGTATCGTTGTACTGCGATGGTGGTTCAATCTCGTGATTACCATCCCGACCGTACAATCCATTCGAGAGATTTTGCAACTCGATTGGATTTTGAAGACCGACTCTATTGAGGTATTTATCTCAGAAATTCTGATCTATTTACTATATTTCCGTATACGCATGATGTATCGATTAAATCTAACAATTTCAATACAAAGGTTATTTTCCTTTTAATATTTTATCTATACTAAAGATAATATTTTTCAACAAAATATTTGATATTAATTCTTATAAAATAGTAAGTTTTATTACTTTATTGTATTGCAGTTTGATACTTAAATTTTGCAAGATTGTCATACAAGATCAATTTGAGTTGTCTCTCGGGGACAGTTCAAGTGGTAGAGTTTTTTCACTTTCATTCTTCCTTTCTCGATTTGATTCCACTTGATTGTATTTTATTGTACTAAAAAAAGTACAAGATGAATTTGATCTACTTAACATTTAGTTTCATCTGTATCATACTCTTAGTTTCATCGGTATCATACTCTGAGTTCCTAATTTTAAATTCAATTAAAATAATTGTGCTTAAAATTATAGATAACGTGTAATTTTGTGATCTTAGACCTCATTTGGATTGTCGGAGTGAATTGCAATTGAAATGATTTTCATTCCCATTTTATATTTTTTGAAATCAGTATCAAAAAATCATTCCCGTCTTTTGCAAGTATCCTACTATGAAATCTAATTATGGGATCGGATCTCATTCTTCATGTTTGATAATAATAAATAGAATTCGTGAATAAATATCAAAATAATTTTTATTTTTTATTTGAAATTATATGAGATTATAGTTAAATGCAGTGTCCTTTAAATAATTTTTGAGATAAATCACTGATATTCGATAATTACATTTGAATCAATTAAATTCGATTCGAGTCGAGTTAGATTTTAGAGGACAACTTTCTGGGTGCTTGTGTGGTCTTACTTATGGGTACCGGTGTTCAACCACGAACCAATTAGGTGTTGATTATTTATTTTTATTTATTTGTAATTCATTTAAATTCTCCCACTTGGACATTGACCGGATTTCTTTTCTTATTAAATATCTATTCTGGACTACTTTAAATTTTAAAATTTTAAAATTCCCAAACACTTGAAATTGAAATGGACCATAATAAATTTGATTTTTTTTAATTTCAATTTTTAATAATTATAAAATTTAATTAGATATATATATTTTTTAAAAATAATAGATACCTTTTGATTATGAAACAAAATGGGAGGTCGAATTGTTTAATCAAAATTGAAAACCTTCTGTCAAGAATTAAGAACTTTTTGTCTACTGGGGTCCCATCCAGATTTAGAAATTAGGGATGGGATCATAGTTTCAAACATTATCATTTTGGCAAAAGTTATAATCTTTGTAAATTATTTGCCCACATAGTTGACTATTGTTTTCAGGAACAGAACCATTTTCTCATTTGATTAAGAACTGAACTCAAAGTTTATTTAGTAAAACAACTATTAAATCTTTTAATTAAAACTCGAATTCGAATTTTGAAAATAGAAACAACTAAAGAGAGTTCGATACTGCTTGAACTGAATTAATCTGAGTGTAATTCTGAATGCCGATTAGTTAGATAAAAAAAAAAAGTGTTTTCATAAACAAAAAAGTGTTTTATAACACAATTAAAATAAATTAATATATTTCTTCACAAAAATTATTAGTCTTGACCCGGTAATTCAAAGGGTTCTTCGACTACACTCCAAATCAACCAACTCACTAATAAAGGGATATTCTTCTTTTATATTTTTGAAACTTCAAGTTAAAAAATACTCTCTCTCTCTCTCTCTCTCTCTCTCTCTCTCCCCGTGAAAAATGTCAAAAAGTAGTGCTCATTTTTCTCTATATATAGTGCTCTTCCAAAGCCCCCTCTCTTGTCAATATGCATAAACCAATATGACTGCAAATACTAAATTCCTTGTGATCCTTCTTCTTCTTGTATGTTTTCCCTTTCCTTTTATATTTTCTTTATTCATTAAATTTTTAATTAGTGGCGTAAATATAAATTTATATTAGGGAATGCATTTTGATAAGTATTTTTCAAAATAAAATTATAATTTTTAGCAAAACAAATAATATATGAGATAATAATTTTAGAAACAGCCCAACCCTCTCTCTTCCCCCCCCCCTGTTTTTAGCCAAAGATCCTTAACCCTTGCTAATCATCACTGTTTTTTTTTTTTAATTCTTTTAATGCAAAATAAATAGATAGCGAATCTATTTAACATTCTGATTGAAATTATATATGAAATTACATTTGTAGAAACATTTGGATTTCTTTCTCTTTCTCTTTCTCGCTAACTCTCTCTCTCTCTCTCTCGGCTGGAACAAGGTTTGCAAACTCAAGAAATTGTGTGTGCTAAAATCTGCCCACTTTATTGCTTGGATGTGGCTTACATGACATGCCCGTCTTCGGGGGATGGAAAGCTTGACGGTGTCTGTAATTGTTGCTTGGCTCCTAAGGGTTGCACTCCATCTTTCCGATGGGTCAGAAGAGAATTGTACTTAGAGATTAAGTATGTGTAGTTGGATTTTTTAAGTTCAATGTTAAATGAATCTATGATTATTGAATCTGCATGTTTGAGTCACCAATCATCTTATCATAATATTCATGAGAAATGTGATCGTTGTGATAATGATTTAATAAGAATAAAGTTAAAATTTATTAATATTTAGAATGTTTGTATCGATAAACTTATACACATAATACCCTACTCTATCCTGAGAATATTTTTCCAAAATTGTCTAATTTTTAAGATGTTTTTAGATTTAAAAATTATTTTAAGAAATTTACAAATTATTTCAAGTTTAAAATTTTGTTTCTTAATCCTCTACACCTCATAGATCATCTTAAAATTGAAATCATAATTTTTGAAATATATCTTTCATAATATTCATTTATTTGGTTTTTAAGAAATAACGATAAAAATAATAAAAATAATATTTAATTTTCCTAATTTGACAATAAAATAATAACTTTTAAAGTTATAGAATTTTATTAAGTTAAAAATTGAATTTCAGTAAAATTATGGAAATTACAGAGAATTTAAAAAAATATATATTTAAAATTTTTATTAATTATATCAAATTTATTTTAATTTTAAATAAATTTTCAACTCTTAATTTTCTTGAATCGATTCCAGAGACATGTTCCCAAATGACCCACAAAAAAAAAATTAAATAACCCCGACCCAAAAAAATTTCCCCAAATAACCCGAATTTGTCACGTTTTGGAGACGCAACATACTGTGTCGCGTCTCCAAAACGCGACAACCCAAAGTCCAGAGAGAGAGAGAGAGAGAAAGAGAGAGAGAGGGAGGGAGGGAGGGGGAGGGAGAGGAGTCCGCGGGGGGGAGGGAGAGAGGGGAGGAGAGCGACGGGGGAGGGAGGAGCGCGGCGGGGGGAAGGAGAGAGAGGGGAGGACCGCGGTGGGGTGCGGAGGGGGGAGGGAGGGAGAGAGAGAGGGGAGAGGGCCGCAGAGGGGGGAGGGAGAGAGAGAGGGAGGGCCACGGGTGGGCGGAGGGCCTCTGGGGGTGGAGGGGGGAGGGAGGGAGAGAGAGAGGGGAGAGGGCCGTGGGGGGAAGGGAGAGAGAGAGGGAGGGCCACGGGTGGGCGGAGGGCCGCTGGGGGCGGAGGGGGGAGGGAGGGAGAGAGAGAGGGGAGAGGGCCGTGGAGGGAAGGGAGAGAGAGAGGGAGGGCCACGGGTGGGCGGAGGGCCGCTGGGGGCGGAGGGGGGAGGGAGGGAGAGAGAGAGGGGAGAGGGCAGTAGAGGGGGGAGGGAGAGAGAGAGGGAGGGCCGCGGGGGGCGGAGGGGGGAGGGAGAGAGAGAGGGAGGGCCGCGGGTGGGCGGAGGGCCACGGGGGGGCGCCCCCTCCGCCCCCCCGCGGACCTCCCTCTCTCTCTCCCTCCCCCCTCCACTGTATCTCTCTCCTCCCCCTCCGCCCCTCGCGGCCCTCCGCCCACCCGCGGCCCTCCCTCTCTCTCTCCCTCCCCCCCTCCGCCCCCCGCGGCCCTCCCCCATGCGGCCTTCCCTCTCTCTCTCCCTCCCCCTCCGTGGCCCTCTCCCCTCTCTCTCTCCCTCCCTCCCCCCTCCGCACCCCACCGCGGTCCTCCCCTCTCTAGCCTTCCCCCCGCCGCCCCCCGCCGCGCTCCTCCCTCCCCCGCCGCTCTCCTCTCCTCTCTCCCTCCCCCCGTAGACTCCTCTCCCTCCCTCTCTCTCTCTCTCTCTCTTTCTCTGTCTCTCTCTCTCTCTCTCTGGACTTTGGATTGTCGCGTTTTGGAGACGCAACACAGTGTGTCGCGTCTCCAAAACGCGATAAATTCGGATTATTTTGGGAAATTTTTTTGGGACGAGATTATTTAAAAATTTTTTTTTTTGTGGGTCATTTGGGAACATATCTCTCGATTCCAAGTATTTATCTTCACCATCATGCAATCTTTAAATCTCATCCATTCATTTCACTTTAAATCCCACCATTGACTCCATTTATAGATACTCATACCCTTTATAATATATGAGTTTGATTGTTATATTCTAATATAGTATGACATGTAAAATAAAATGTTGACGTGGTTTATGTCACGTCAATATATTCTCATAACACATGTCACATCATAGTAGGGCTAGCTTGGTACGTGGATCCACTTATCAGGAAATTAGATCGGGCCACGATGACTTGAGAGAAATCATTGTAATATTTTTTAAAATTTAGGGAACAATTATGATTTCGATATAAAGTTCAAAGCCGAACAAGTAATTTACTCTGGATAGTTCAATTTTATTAATAGAATAAAATTAAAAAATAGTACAATTCTTTGTAAATTTTATAAATGTTTAATCTCCAAAGCAAAATAATAATAATGATAATATTGTTTCCTATCTAATTTCTTTCAATTAATATATATCGAACCATCTTTCAAGAATTAGCAAATGCGACGATGTGAAAATTTTTCGGTGAGTATATCCATGGTCATTGAAATATATTTCTAGTGAATAATATGGTCACCCCCAGGGAAAAAAAAACAAAAAAAAATTAGCACCCGTCACACACACACACATATTAGAGAGAGAGAGAGAGAGAGAGAGAGAGAGAGAGAGAGAGAGAGAGAGAGAATTATACGTTTGTGCAGGCAGGAAACAATTTGTAAACGACACCAAGCCAACACATGGTGATTTATGCTAATTACAACATTTTTTGGACCCCGCAGACAACGACAGAGCTCTCTCTTTTGTTCTGGTCAAATCAGAGTCCTTTAAAGAGAGAGGGAGAGAGAAAAAAAAAACCTAGTTTCCCTTGTTTTCTGTTTCATAAAGACAGAGAAATCGAAAAAGTATGGCTAGTTTATCAGCAATGAATCAATTCCCATGCAAATCCCCCCTCAAGTTCTTGACCTCTTCACTCAAACCCCCCCGAAATCTCTATGTTCCATACAAACCCCACAATTCAATCTAGGGTTTAGAAAGCTGAGCCAATCAAAATCAAACATGTGGGTAAAGTCGGAGTGTCAGCCAACGGCGAGTGGGCTCCGGAGAAGGAGAAGCCAATCTGCATGGTGGCTGTAGCTGAGGAGGATAAGTGAACGAGGAGACCGAGAAAGAGAAGTTGCAGTTGCAGGAAACATCGAGGTTTTTTATTTTCGGTTTTTTTTTTTTTTTTGGTTTTTCTCTTTGGTGCAGAGAGAGAGAGAATGTAGAGAAAGAAAGAAAAAGGGTGGGGTCCACGTGGAAAGATGTGCTCTTGTCATAGAGTGTTTGTTTTGGTGCACTTGCCCCAACGAGTTGTGCTCCAGTGGTACCAAATTGAAAGAGTCGCAGGTTGTGGTCCAAATTACTCATTTGACGATTCAGATGCAAGGCAGCTCATCCAACAAAGTCAGCCAATGATGCAAACCGAGAACAACGAATATGGGACTAAGTCATTTTAGGCCCAAAGGATAAGATGAAACAAAGAGTAAAATCCCTCGTCGACCATGAATTGAGATGTTTGAGTATTGGAACACAAGTTATAAACTCAATCATGCTATAGTGAAAGACATGCAGCGGTACGATGAATGCATAGCAAATTATTCTTTTGCTTTTTACTAAAGAATACCGTATATTCATCACTTAATGCAGCAAATGCCAATTTTTTTATAGGGGTCTTCCCTTAGGAGGTGGACCTCACATTTCTTAGTCAAAGTAGTACATGCAAATATTAGCTTGTATATTGATATTTTTAATTATTTTATAAAGAAGCAAATTAAGATCTTAGTCAATTAGAATTTTTCACAAGAAATTTTAGATGGAAATTAAATAATTCTAATATAATAAATAAAAAAATAAATAAATAAAAATGGGCTACTATTCAGGGAAACAGTGCCAAACTCAATGAACTTTTTGATATATATTTTTTTTTGTAAATTATTTCTCAAATTTTTTTTTTCCATAGTAGTCTAATTTCTATAATTGTTCTATTTCACACATTCACGTTATGACATAAATTGGGACAATTGACAATATGCTTTAATAGTTGTAGATAGTCATAGCAGCTCGGTTTGATCCAAAAACTAAACCTAAAATATGGCCTTTAACTTGAATCACATATTAAGAGTCGATGAATCATAGTTTGGTTTCTAATTTAAGTTCAGAATTTTTAAAACATTCAGTTTAGGTCAATTTCAACCTAGTTTCAAAGCAAATTCTTGATATAAGGTTTAAAAAAAGTTAGTTCAGGTTATGGGTCGATGAACAATGTGTTTTTGTCCTTTTTCCTAAAACTAATATTTTCAAGGGATTAAAGTCCCACATCGACCAAAAATTGAAATGTTTAGCTATGTAATAAACTTGGTCAAGTGACAATAAAAGGCATGCAGTCATGCGATGAATACATCGCAAACTATCCTTTCGCCTTTTACTAAAAAATACTGTATATTCATCGCTTAATGCGGCATACACTCACAGGGTCCCCTCTTAAGGGGTGGACTCCGCAATTATTAGTCAACATTGTTACACTAATGCATTTTCTACATGTAAATATTAGCTTGTATTTTGACCATTTTTTAATTATTTTATAAAGAAGCAAATGAAGTCCTTAGTCAACTAGAATTTTTCATGAGAACTTTTAAATGAAAATTTAATAATTCTAATGTAAAATAAATAAATAAATAAATATTAACGGGCTATTCAGGGTAAACTATGCCACGTTCAATAAACTTTTTGATATATTTTTCTGCAAATTATTTCTCAAAAATTATTTATTTATTTTTTTGTAGTAGCCTAATTTCTATAATTGTTCTCTTTCGCACATTCACATTATGACATAAATTGAGACAATTGACAATCTGCCTTAATAGTTGTAGATAGTCGAAGCAACTCGGTTTGATCCAAAACCTAAACCTAAAACATGACCTTTAACTGGAATCGTATATTAAGAGGTGATAAATCATGGTTTAGATTCTAATTTATGTTAAGAGTTTAAAAAAAAAAAATCTAGTTTAGGTCAATTTTAAGCTAGTTTCAAAGCAAATTTTTGATATAAGGTTTCAAAAAGGCTAGTTCAGGTTATGGGTTGATCAACAATGTATTGTCATTTTTCCTAAAACTAATATATTTTCAAAGGGTTAAAATCCCACATCGACCAAAAATTGAGATGTTTGAGTGCTGGAGCTATGTTATAAAATCGGTCAAGCAACAGAGAAGGGCATGCAGCTGTGCGAAGAATACATAGCGAACTATTCTTTCGCCTTTTACTAAAGAATACCGTGTATTCTTCGCTTAATACGGCATACACCAATTTTTTCATAGGGTTCTTCTCTTCTGGGGTGCAGTGAAGTAACCGGGCCGGGCCGGGCCCGGGCCGGTTCAATGAGGTTCAAGGAACCGCGGGCCGGGCCGGCAGCGGTTCCTAGGCCAGACCGGGCCGTGCCGGGCCGGTTCCAATTTTTTTCCTTGTGGAACCGGCCCGGCCCGCTGAACCGGAACCGGCGGTTCCTGGCCGGGCCGGTTCAGGGCCGGGCCCGGTTCGGTTTTTTTTTTTTTTTTTTTTTTTTTTTTTTTTTCTTTCTATTGCGTTTTTCTAAATTTTTTTCTAACTATATTTTTTAATTCCATTTTAATTTTATAACTCCATTTTTTTTTACTTTGTTTTTTTTTAATTAACTTTTGATAATTCACTTGTAATTAAAAATTAGAGACACAAGATTTTTAGAGTGGTTCCACCGAATTCGGTGTACGTCCACTACCAAGCTCATCACTTGGATTTTTAAATCCACTATTTTTTTTTACATTATTTTGATAATTACATCACTTTGATTTTTTTTTTCTATTTAAAATGACTTGTAAACAAAAGGAAAATATTAATATTATTATTATTATTATTCTTCTTCTTCTTCTTCTTCAACTTCTTGTTCATCATCTTCCGAGGCTTTGATAATTCCTTGCATTCTTTTTTCTGCATCCTTCCAATCTTTAATGCATATTAAAGCTTCTAAAGTGTCGTCCGCTAAATTTGTACGTTTTTCGGTTAACACTCGACCACCTGCACTAAAAGCACTTTCGGATGGTACTGTAGATACCGGAGGGGTTAGTACATCTTTAGCCACTTGGGCCAAAATTGGATAATATGATGCATTATTTTTCCACCAACCTAATATATCATATAAATCTACATCATCAAAACCTTCTAATCTAGGTGTTTGTTTATATAAAAGTAATTCATTAAATGATGATGAAGAAGTTCTTTGTTTTTTTCCTAACATGTGTAAGGGATTAAATGAAAATGAAGATGATTGAATACTATTACTACTACTACTAGCTATATTATTAGTATTTAAATTATTACTTTCCTTTTCATATAATTCAAATATTGATTGTAAAGTATGAGATGTTTGTTGTTTTAAAAAATGTGGGTTAATAGACATTTCAGATGGAAAAGCTTGTGCAAAACAATCTATTAACATTTCAGCACCTTCAACCTTAACACGTGGATCTAATGCACTTGCAACTAAATATAAAATTGGAATTTCTTCATAATATTTTAAAAATTTTGTTTTCATTGAAAGAACAATTTCACCAAATCTTTCTTCATTTTCAAATTGATTAAATACATAAATAATTTTACAAAGATTTGGTAGCATTAAATGAGTGGTTGGATAATAATATCCAGAAAATAATTTTGTACATAAATAAAAAATTTCCAATAATTTTGTAAGTGTAGACGCAAATTCAAAAGCGGTATTATCAATAAAACCATATTCGTAATTTGAATTTGCAAATTCAATTAAAATATTTTGAAAAGGAAGAACACCTTGTAACATGTCATATGTTGAATTCCACCTAGTGTCACATTCCATTTTAAATTTTTTATATTTTTTGTTATGTAAAATACATAATTGTCTCATTTCTTGAGTTTTTACAGCAGAATTTCTTATTTGATGAATTAAATCGCGAATAGGTTGTAAAAATAGTTCTCCCATTGCTAAACCATCCTTAACACATAAATTAATTATATGACATGCACATCTAACATGAAAAAAAGCTCCATTTAAAATTGTTTTTAAAGAATTTTTTAAACTATTAACCGCAGTAGTATTAGCCGAAGCATTATCAAAAGAAATTGAAAAAATTCTATCACTTATTCCATAATCATAAACAACATTTGAAATTATTCTAGCTATATGTGCACCAGAATGTGGAAATTCCCAACGTTGAAAAGCTAAAATTCTTTTTTGTAAAGACCATGAATTATTTATCCAATGACATGTTACTACAATATAATATTCTTTTTTATGCTCACTTTTCCAACTATCTGAAGTTAATGAAAATTTACATTGACTAGTCATAAATTCTGTAAGTATACCATTTTTTAATTCCTGATATCTATCTAATGATCTCCTCCTACCGGATTTTTTACTACTTTTTTTATAACCGGGTTGTAAATATTTTTGGACATATTCTTCAAATACAGGACATGCAACTATACTAAGTGGTAATTCTTTTCTTGCTAGCCATTCTATTTGTCCAATTTTTTCTTTATCCGAATTATATTTAAATGTACCAATTATATTACCTCCCCCCGTAGAAATTTGTGTTTGTTTTGTTTGTGGTAATTTATCTGGATGATTATTAATTAAGTGTCTCTTAAGTGTGCCTACCCCCCAACCTTTTAAAAATTTATATTTTTGATGACAAATTTTACAAATTGCTTTTTGTTCATCATTTTTTCTTTCAAAAAATGTCCATATATTAAAATCATTTTTTTTAGTTTGTGTTGTGTTAGATTCAGTGTTACTAGGTTCGGTTTCTTCCAAAAAAGTTTCAATATCTATATGATCGGGAATTTCAAAAAATGGAGGAAGAGGAGATTGTTGAGAAGATTGTGAAGAGTGTGTTCCGGCCATTTTATAAAAAAAAATTAAGATTAAAATTTTTAAAATAATATATACGATAAAATTTTTTAAAGGAAATTTAAAATTAAATTTTTTAAAAAGATA
This sequence comes from Dillenia suffruticosa, assembly GCA_033439265.1. Lineage (NCBI taxonomy): Eukaryota > Viridiplantae > Streptophyta > Magnoliopsida > Dilleniales > Dilleniaceae > Dillenia > Dillenia suffruticosa. The sequence goes on along the minus strand of JAVTVX010000008.1, from coordinate 15,710,577 downwards.
ATACAAATGTAATGCAAATGCAAAAAAATAAATATGCAAAAAATAAAAAAATACCGATTTGACGAATACCGCAGTTGTTTTTCGCAAAATCTTGAATGAGCTCCCAACCTTGAAATCTTCTCAAATCTTGATTAATGTAGATAATGGGGTATAAGGTGATGAAATGGTGTAAATTTTGATGGAAATGGTGTAGAATTTAATGGAAATGGTAAAAAAATTTGTGTAGGTAATGTGGTATAAAAGAATAGAAATGGTGTAGAAATTGGTGGAAATGTAAATAATTGTGGAAATGTAGATAATGGAGAAAATGAAAATGGTGTATAAGGTGATGAAATAGTGTAAATTTTGATGGAAATGGTGTAGAATTTAATGGAAATAGTAAAAAAAATGGTGTAGGTAATGTGGTATAAGAGAATAGAAATGGTGTAAAAATTGATGGAAATGTAAATAATTGTGGAAATGTAGATAATGGAGAAAATGAAAATGGTGTATAAGGTGATGAAATGGTGTAAAAATTGATGGAAATGGTGTAGATAATAGTGTAGGAAATGATGGAAATGATATAAAAAATGGTAATACAAAGAAAATAATAATGAGAGAATATAGTAATATTGAGAGAATGTAGATGTGAGAGAGAAAGAGAGATTTTGTTGTGGAAATTTTGGAAATGGGGTATAAGGTATTTATAGGAAAATTTTTTGACCCTATGGACCAAAATAACCTCAAAAGTAGCCGTTTTATAGCTGTTGGGAGGGGTAAAATTGGAAAAAAAATTTCAAAATTCAAAAAAAAGGGGGAAATTTGAACCGGAACCGGCCGGGCCGGGCCGGTTCCGTGCCGGGCCGGGCCGGTTCCGGGCCTGAACCGGCGGTTCCAGCAGGTTCAGGTCCGGTTCCGTGCCGGTTCCGGGCCCGGGCCCGGGCCGGTTCCGTGCCGGTTCCGTGCCGGTTCCGGGCCCGGGCCGGTTCCGGTTCCGGGCCGGTTCGGTCCGGTTCGCTTTTCCAAACCGGGCCGGTTCCGGGCCGGTTCCCGATTCAATTTTTTTTTGAACCGGCCCGGCCCGCTACAGGACACGGTTCCGGGCCGGGCCGGTTTTACTGTAGCCTTGGGCCGGTTCCGGTTCGGGCTTGACCCGGGCCAGCCGGGCCGATTTTCGGGCCCAAACCGGCCCGGTTCCCAGTCTACTGGGGTGGACCTCACAATTTTTAGTCAAAGTTGTTTTAGTAATGCATTTTATACATGTAACACTACAAAAAAACGTCATTTTTGTGACGAAATTTAGTGATAAATTTTTTTTGTTGTAATTTTATAACGAATTTAGTAACGAAAACTTTTTTCATCGTTATTTTCAACGAAATTTCCAACGAAAAAATAGTCGTTGCTAATTTCCAAGACCTTAGTCAACTAGAATTGTTAACAAGAAATTTTAAATGAAAATTTAATAATTCTAATGTAAAAAATAAGTAAATAAATAAAAATTTTTGGGCTATTCAGGGTAATATTTTTGAAGGGTTAAAATCCCACATCGACCAAAAACTGGGATGTTTGAGTAAAAAAATTTACTAAAGAAAGACACGTTCTTTGAATTTTACAAGTTCTTTTAAAGGAAGAAAATAGAAAAATAAATTTCTTTAACCATCTCTCAATGAAAAAGTAAAGAGCTGGTGGTACATGTACTGAAGCCTATTACTATAAGGCCCATATGCTATTAAAGGAGGGGTCTTCCTTTCAAATCCTCTTAACATTACCCTCTAGGTTCCATGACCTCTCGGTCATCACTGTATCAATCGTTGTTTTAGCCTCTTGGCTAATCACACTTCGGTTCAAGATAACAATCATTTAAGATTTAAACGTCCCCCATCAGCGGAGTAATATATCCGGATAAGGAAAAAAATCTTTATAATCGGTTTCGATTAAAAAGAAAACTTTTGTGACAATTTATACTTCTCTTAATTGCAAAAATTCTGAATCTCTTAGCAAATACAACTCTTGGTAATTGCGGAGGACCTCCACAAGGAAACTAGGGTTTCTGCACCCTACAGCAAGACATACCATACTGGTACACACTATATATACCAAGCAAAGAACACCATCTTGGAATGTTCAAACTCTCTACACAAGGTACACAAGGGTTACAGAGGGTCATTCTATAACTCTTTTCAGTGTATTTCTCTCTTTAAACTGTTCTTTCTGACTTGAGTGTTGGAATTTCCTCCACTAGAACCACCTTCGGGGAGTTTTTGCAGATCTCACCATCCATCAAATGCAAAATCACCAATCTCTCATTCGAGTTAGGAAGATAGATTATTGTGGAGTCAAATTTGGCTTCAACAAATAACACCATCTGTGGGAACACAGACTAATTCATTAGCATAATTTATTCTACACTTTGTTCTACAACCCTCTTAGCAGTCATGCTTCCAAAAAGAAGAAACAAAAATACCTCTAAGGTTGTATCCATGGCAAAAGGACGAACGTCAACTCGGGGAACCCTATTCAACCAACGTACCTGGTCAATCAGGTGGACATTTCCATCGTCCCCTCCCAGCATCCAATGGGGGCACCTCCTCAAGGAGAACCCCAACCTCAAAACCAGCCAAGACCACCCCCCCACTCCCATCTCTCTAAATAGGGTCTACTGCTCAAAAATAGAGAGACTCAAGTCAAAGATATTGGGGATGAGTAGACAATTGGAATAGCTCAGCCGTGTATGCTGATAACAAGGTTCGTCTTCCCTCAGGGGTCAGAGTAGTCATGTTTACATACACTTCAACCTCGGAGACACCAAAAGCCCTCGTCACCTCCTAACATGATCTGATTAACCTGAGAAAATTGTTCGAGGACCTCGTGGCTGCAAAATTGAATCATGTTAGCACAGGAAGGGATGAGGTCGCTCAAAATGCCACCAAGCTCTCGCCTTTCAATACTAAAATTTCTATGGAGCCAATGCCGTGAGATGTATTCCTCTCTCCAATGGAGAGATATGATGGCACCACCGATCTTCGAGACCATGCAGTTCATTTCATGACAATGATGATTTCAAGGGATATGTCCAATGTATCATGTGCAACCACTTCATCACGACCATGAACGGCAATGCTCTGACATGGTTCAATGCTCTACCCCCATTCAGTGTCAGGAGTTTTTTGCAATTAAGACAATTGTTTGAGTCCTACTTTGTGATTAGTCAAGGGGCCAAGAAGAAATCTACTTCTCTCTTATCACTATGACAGAGGCACAACGAGCCCTTGAACAATTTTATCGAAAAGTTCATGATAGAGATGATGAATATATCATGCCTCGACCACTCTGTCGCTCTGGCAGTGCTGCTCAATGGATTGTGGCCTTCAAGAATGGAGACTTCGATTACGAAGAACCCCTTAACCACTATCCAAGAATTTTACTCACAAGCTGAGCAGTACATTGATGTAAAAGAAGTAGAGGCATTTGACAAGCATGAAGTAGGAGGAATGAGCGTAATTGTTCTCCTCACTGATCATCCTCCAAGAGAGGTTAACAAACACCTTCATCACATCACAAATTTAATCACTATACCCCGTTGAACGAAACACCCAGCCAAATCCTATTATAGATTTGGAACAAACCCTATGTCAGATAGCCCACACGCCTTCCAGGAGATAACTTTAAGAAAGACAAGTCTCAGTATTGCCACTTTCACAATGATTACGACTACTTGGTGGACAATTGCAGAAAGTTGAGGGACGAACACAAGGTGCTGATTTGAGATGGCAGGCTCCAGAAGTTCGTCCATGTGACCAAGGAGATCATTTCCCCTAGAAATCACATGGCACGGGCAGTACAGATGAACTAAATGAGCAACAGACTGCAAGAGCTGCCAGAAACATAATAGACTGAGTAATCCTCCACATCTAAGGAGGATATTCCCCTTTAGTACACTTGCCTCTGACAAAGCTTCTTCTGCATAGAACTTAGTTGACTCAATGAAATCAAGTCCACACTCGATCAAGCAGATTATTACACCAATCTTCCAAATGACCAAGGCATCTTTTTATAAGGAGGTCTTCTCAGCTTGTGTCAAAAAAGGGCAGAAGTGGAAGATACCAATGATTAGGTTTAATGACGATAACCTCATAGGAGTTAATTTGATTCGCGACGATTCGTTGGTCATCACAGCCACAATCGGCTAGTATGAGGTAAATAAAATATTTGGGAATAGGCTGTGATCTTCTCTATGTGGATGCTTTCCAATGAATGGGCTTTGACCAAACACATCTTCAACCTTACATCAGACTTTGAAAAGATTCTCGAGTGAGTAGCTCTATCCTGAAGGGACAATCTCCCTTCCAGTATGGTCAACTACTCTACTACCATGGCCACATTCAATGTGGTCATGTTTTCATTACTCTACAATGCTATCCTTGGTTGCCCAAGCTTGAATGCTCTGTAGGCACTGCCAAGCACTAAACACATGAAAATTAAGTTCAAAACACCTCTTAGTATTGGGAAACTCAGTTACGACCAAGGCCCTTCGGTTGCAATGGTCTACTAACCTCTATTTATCACTTTATGCTATTTTATTAGCGACACTGTATCAACAACTAGATATTTTAATCTGATATTTTCATTCTCCGCTTATTTCAATAATGATAACTCTGTTTTCCATACTCTATTGCATTTACATAATGCCTCAACCAACCATGAACAACTATAAGCAACTTCAAAGCGCAATGCCTCCGATCCTTGTCTCGTGCAATGCTAACGAGCCTATCTAGGTGCAATGCCTCCAATCCTCATCTAGTGTAATGCCAACAACGAGCCTATCTAGGCGTAACACCTCCAATCCTCGTCTCGTGCAATGTTAACAAGCTCATCCAGGTGCAATGTCTCTAATCCTCATCTTGTGCAACACCAACAAGTCCGTCCAGGTGTAATGCCTCCAATCCTTGTCTGGCGCATTGCCAATGAGCCCATCTAGGTGCAACACCTCTAATCCTCATTTAGCATAATGCCAACAAGTCTATCCAGGCACAATGCCTTCAATCCTCATGTAGTGCAATGCCAACGAGGCTATTCAAGTGCAATGCCTCCAATCCTTGTCGGCACAATGCCAAGGAGCCTATCTAGGCGTATGCCTCCAATCCTCATCTGGCGTAACACCAACGAGTCCATCTAGGCACAATGTCTGCAATAATCATTCGACGCATCGCCAACGAGTCCCCCAGATGCAACAAAATCATAATTCTCTTGGTGCAATGCCTCAAAATACATACTCAACATTAGACACAATTCTCGATTGAATGAACACAATTTGCCCTTTCAGTTTTACATTTATGTGGGCCTCGATACCCATCTTTTTGTCTTAGCTCTAAATATCACTTTGGGATTTTTTCTATGGTATATCCTTTAAGCTTCAAGAACTATAACTGAATGTGGCTTATACTGCTACATCTCATAGCACTCAAGATACTTCATATGAAGATAACAAGAAAGTTAAGACGATCTAATCCATAGTAATATTCAAGCTACAAAGAAGAAAAAATAAAACAAACCAAAAAGGTTTTATTATTCCTTTACAAATAGCATGTACCCAAATATGTTGAAGAAGAAGAAAACATAAAAGACAGAAATCAAAGTGAATGAGGACGACGAGGCTTTTGTTGTAGAAGAGTGAAATTTTTCAAAGGGCGGAAACATAAGAACCTTCATCAACAACCTCCTGAGATAAGCCAGTAGTAGAGACATCAACCAGGGTCTAACCCGATTTCTTAGGATTTTCACCACTGCTCACTGCAATCTTTCAAAAAGCTCTCAGCAGTAGTGCCCATAGTTCTCTTGAATCTCCATAGCCTTCCTCTCTAAGGCCGCAAGTTCTTGCCCTCTTTCCTTTACCAACTTTATAGCAGCCTCCCGCTTCGCCTCGCTGTTTCTTAGCAGACCCTCTAGCCTTTCATATTCTGTGATTATAGCATTGATATATTGATACGAGCTATCTAGATCAGTCTACAACCACTCTATCTCTCTTTCCTTCTTATGCAAGGCAACCTCGGTTGCCTTTTCTCCCTTGACTTCCTTTTGGGCCTGCCTAGCTTGAAATTAAGCAAGCTCCTTCATGCACTGACCCAATGTACTTTGCAAGTGGTCCACCAACTAATTCTTTCTCAGCCATAGCAATGGTCTGTACAAATAGTAACGAATTATCTACTCTATAATAAAGACATAGATTCATTTGAATAATGAAGAAATGAACGTACCTAAATCCTCAGTATCACAGCCTCATTACCTTGTTCCACCGATAAACTGTTATTCTCCAACTCAGCTTGGTGAAAATCAAGTCTCTCAACGAATCTTCTCACTTCAACAATGTGTAAATAACAAAAATTATTACTTCCGTAGCTTATCGCCATAGTCCCCCTCTCTTTTAGATCCTTCGAATGATCAAAGAGCCTAACAAAGATAGGGGAGGAGGGCCCATTTGTTTTGGCATGCCTTTACCCCTCCAGACATATAGATGCTCCAGAAGAGCACTCGAGTAACCAAGTTTGGCTCTTGGCTTCCCTTTCTTTCGACCAACTCCTGGAGTTCTCAAGGAAGTATCCACTTCCTCGCAACCGAGAGCTCCAGCCTCAATGCTCGACATCTCAAGGCTTGCAATAGCCAAAGGGGGAACTGAAGGTGCCTCTCTAGTAATTCCTGTTCCCTAGATGCCAGGAGTAGGGACTACTTGCTTCTCTTCCCTTTGGAAATAAGAGTAGGATCGGGCACATATCACTTGAACTCTTTTCTAATGCGTATTCTTTCTCTTCTTTCACTCTGTTGCTCATAACGCTGGTGCCTTCCACGATGAGCTTCCATCTTGATTTTCTTTCCCTCGACACTTTCTAGTAAAAGAATTGATTCCCTAGGTATCGAGGTAGGTGCGCCTACTGAGCCTGAATTGCCAACCCCATCTACATTCTCACTGCTCAGTGTCTATGCCATTCTCCTCTTCCTCCTCAGAATAGGCTCCGGGAGAGTACTTCTGGATGCACTCTTTTCATCATCGACACTCTTCTTTGATTAGGCCCTCATTAACTTCTTGGTAGTAATCTTGCCAAGATCATCTCCTTCAGCAAAATCAACAACATCAACGAACCTCTTGGCCTTCTTCTCCAATAGAAACGGCCTCTAAATTTGCAGTTCCTCATTCAACAAAAGGCTAGCTAATTTCAGCATTTTTTTCTCAATTAGGATCTCCACCCAAATAACCCTGTCCTTTGCAACACAAAATTTGCCATCTGATTTAACAAAACCTCAATATCAGGAAAACGTAGAAACTTTTAACCCTACAGAAGGCTCTACATTAGCATCTTGTAATAATGGCATCAAATTCTTATCTGCAAACTTCACAAAAAAGAATTTCCTCCTCCATGACCTGTCAATAGTCTCCCTATAAAAGAATTTCAACTTTAAATTTCGCCATATTTGAACACAATACCAACCTTCCGTGGGACCGCTTATGACATACTTCCTCAAACAAAATATTGAAAACAAAATTTCAAAATGAAACTCAGACAACAAAAACTCAACAAACTAGCCATTGTAATTATCAATGGTCAAACACTAGGAATCAGCAGGGTCGGAAATATATTCCAATCCCTTAGGGCCACTGCTAAAGGTCCCAAATAGGGCACCCCTAAACTGTACCTCATGTATTCCTTGTACATGCGAACACAGGCCTCTAGCTTTTGGTTTGCACTTTCCTCCTTTGAGGGTAACCTTGGCAAAAAACCATTGCCTAAACTCATGTCTTTCGATGTAACTTGCAATTCCTTATCTATCATCACATTCTTAATCTCGCCATTATTTGAAGATTACGTGGATCAAAACCTTTCGCCATTTTTATCTCTTTAGAAATGTTGCAAACCATAAAATTACTGAGTTCTTCTTCTCTCTCAAAAGCAATTGCCTAAAGTGTAAACACAATAGTACCCACAACCAATTGCTGGACGAGTAATAAGAAGCCTGTTAGAGAAAATTCATGAAAACCGAAAAGGCACGTACCGCAATTAATGCTAAACTTTTATGCCCATTTCATGTACCCAAAACATTGTATTCTCATGGCTTTTCACTACTCCTAATGTCGTTACTTCATAATAGCATTAGGAATAAGGGGCAAATGATGGTACATGAACTACAAACCCATTACCATAAGGCTCATATATTATTAAAGGAGGGTTCTTTCATTCAAATCCCCTCGACACTACCCTTTTGGTTGCACGACCTCTCGGTTACCACCCTCTCTATTGTCATTTGCCTCTTAGCTAATCACACTTCGGGATTAAGACAACAATCATCCAAGATTTGAACTTCCCCCAATCCTAAAAGTAATCTTCCCAAATAAGAAAAGGAATATCCATAGTCACTTCCGATCAAGAAAGAAACCTTTGTGACAACTTAGACATCTCTTAATTGAATGGATCCTAAATCTCTTAGGAAATCTTTGGCTATGGCTCCCGGTAATTGCAGAAGACCTTCATAAGAAAACTAGGGTTTCTACACCTTATAGCAAGACTTGTCATACAGGTACATGCTATACATACCAAGTAGAGAAGACCATTTAGGTATGTTCAAACTCTCTACACAAGGCATATAAGGCTTGCATTTCTTTCTTCAGTCTGTTTCTCTCTTTAAACTACTCTTTTTTACTTGAGCGTCAGAGTTTTCTCGACTCAAATTACCTTCGGAGGGTTTCTGTAGGTCTCAACATTCATCAACGTAGAATCATCGGTCCCTCATTCGAGCTAGGAAGATGGATTACTGTGGAGTCGAATTTAGCTTTAACATAAGCATCCTAAAGTATGACTTTTGGTTATTTCTCCCTGAATTACTTTTAGTTTGTTGCAAGTGCATCATGTTCTTCATAATCTTTATCTTTCTCCACTATTGAGTATTGATAGTGTCTTTTTCCCTTTAAAATATTTTGAATTCCTTGAGATCATCCGTACCATGGTCTTTTAAAATATTTTTAGTAAAGGGCAATCATCCCTCTTCTTTCACAGATATTTTCTTTCATTAATTAAAACAAAAATTCTCGTCTTCTTTCACACTCTTGTTCCAAGATATTCAAAATTTCAACATTTTTCATATATATTTGTTTTGATTACAAACTATATAATAACTGGTATTAATAGTGATCGAGTAAGAATGGATCAACTGCCAATTGCTCCAACTGTTTACTTCAACACATGGATCAATCGCTAATTACTACCAACTATTTACTTCAACGCATGGATCATTTGCTAATTACTCCAACACATCCCATTGCATGAATTGGCCTTGGTGAGATGCCTTCTTATTCAATTGTTTCATTAATTTTATAATTGGTTGTTTATAATTGCCTGAGATTCCGACTTTGTAGAGTCCTTTATTTGGATAAATGCAACAGCTATATGACGTCCAATTCTAAAACTTAAATAACTAGATATTCTAAATGACGTTGGGTTTCCAGATTGTTATAAGTTCTGTGGCATGATTCACCATAAACATAGGCAGATAAGGAATGTAGTTGCACATCGGCATTCGCCCCTGGAAGGAAGCTTAAGGAGGCTCTTGACAAAAACAAATCCACAAACATTAATAGATTAGGAAGTTGAAGACCGAAGGGTTAGGAAGAAACTTTAGAATTGCTTGTATACTTAAAAATCTTTGGGACTGCTCATAAACCATTTCCTTTTTTTCCCCCCTTAATAAAGAGAAAGACCTCTATGTAAGCAAGTTTATATCATTAATTTGTTATTTCATCTTAAATCATGATCTATAGAGGATGAACATTCATTTCTTTCAAATGTGTTCAATGAATTAGAGATACCATTACTTAGTGCAAATATTATAATTAATAACTTTATTAAATTTGTTATTCTAAAATATTTTATATAATACTCATTGGTTTGCTATTATTTTCCATATGAAACTACTTTCCTTCGTCTCTCTCTTTTAACAAAAGAAAACTAAGCCGCGACCTTTAGGTTATGTACAAAAACACATATGCACCAACTAAAATAAACTCATATATTTCTATACATATGCCCCAACTAAGAGAGAGAGAGAGAGAGAGAGAGAGAGAGAGAGTTCATACTTGTCGGTAGGCAATTTTATGCGAGAAATGGGGAAGAGAGAGAGAGAGTAAAATCCCACATCGACAAAAAATTGAGATGTTTGTGTGCTGGAGCTACGTTATAAACTCGGTTGAGCAATGGTGAATGGCCCGTAGCCATGCAATGAATACATAGGAAACCATTATTATGCCTTTAACTAAAGGATACTTTGTATTCATCATTTAATTCAGCATACAATAAATTTGAGATATGACGTATCATATTATTGTCCTTGAGAAAAATATATAATACAGGATATAATATCTCATTTTTCTATTTAATTATGAACATTTTATAAATAATTCTAGTAGATGATATGGTGGCGAAAAGATAGTTGGATGATTTGAAATTTTTGTTTATAATAGATTCTGGTGTTATCCCTCATTTTTGACAAGTAAAATAAAAAATATAAATTATTTTTGCATATAAAAATATAATATATACTATACTCAAATTTGAAATTTTACTTAAAGAATACAGTACCCAACCATTAACCTGTTAGTGCGGTTTAAATTATAAAATTAATTTCATGATTAAATTTCAATGCTTACTTTTTCCTAATTTTTTGGTTATTAAAAAATTAAAATATACAATAACAATAACAAATTAAGTATTAATCCCAAATTTTGGGGTCGACCTTTGAGAGACCAATACAGGTAGTGTCACGTCCCGAACCGGGATCGTGAGCAGCCGCCCGTTACCCTGGATGCCAGCTGTATTTTTACAGAAAATCGGGCAGAATCTCCCCATATATCGGAGGTCTCCCATATTAAAATAAACCTGTTACCTGTCCAAAAGGGGCCATCCCGGCCTCAAAATGCATATATTATCCTCAACAATAAACCAGATCATCCTACTGCACAATCCAGGGCAACGCAAGGCTAACAAACAATTCTCCACAGTCCTAACCACAGACCTCTACTGCCATGCCCCCATCAAAGGCATGGACAGCCGCCAGTCGCCCCTCCTGTGATTTAGAGGAGGCACCGAGCGATCCTAGAGGACACTTCTAAGACATGACACATTCCCAAATATAGACGCAACGAAAAAGAAATGTCTCAATGCAATGTCATGCAGTGGCATGAGAGTTCCACAATTTAAATGTCCATATTTATACAGTCATCCCTGAATTATAAAAATGGTCATCTATAGAGCTCAGAATACAAATACATCACCAATACAAATTTTGCAGCGGAAATACACAATGACTCCTCAAATTCAGGCCTGATCTCCCAAAGATACTGAGCGTCCTAAAAGCGACACTTCTTGTCAAATACTATCTCTGAAACAAAAGGGAAATGAGGGGTGAGTACTCGGGAAAAAATACTCAGTGAGTGAGTGGGTCAATGCAGTCATCAAATATGGAGTGTGAAACTGGAGTGTCAAAACATAAGTATATAAATCATATTTCAAATCATCATGCTTTTCATTTCAACAATATATCATTTCACACATTTTCAAGTCAAATATGCATCCAAAGCACTGTCATTAAAATCATAGAGCTGCCAGCCGAAAATGTCCTGGCAGAGGTCTACCGCGACCTATGACAGGCGCACCGGGGGTGTTATATGCAAATTTCTTTAAAGTGCTCTCTACCCCGGCGTTGGCGATGAATCTCGTCCAGGTGCTAGACTTGGAGAGGATATCCAATCCAAATCCAAATCCTCCCCCTTTCGGGTTCAACCTGGCTAGTACCGTGTAGATAATCAAATCACGACAACTCGTGGGATACCCCAGGCCTAGGCATATCCGGACGCCACCAAAGCGCCTCTCACGGTGTCCTTCGTAGCTACGGAACAATACAATCCAAAGCCCTCAAGGCCAAAACCAATATCATATCAAAATGTGCCGAAATCAGGTTCATAAACCAATGCAACATAAAGCATAAAATGACACATTATACATTTCAACCACATGGATGCATAATTTCATAATTCAATACAGTTTTTGGACACTCCAACGGTTCACAAAAGTCAATTTTAAAACCAGTCAAAACATTTCCAACATACGACAAATCATGCTCATTATCAAAATGTTGTAAAACAGGATTTACATATTAAACAAAAGTATTGAAATAAATCTCACTCACAGTTTTGGGGAAGGTAGCACACTCCCCAATAACACCAAAATACGTAAAACAAGGCGCCCCTCAATCGAGTCACCAAAATAGCCAACCTAATCAATCATCACGATTTTTATCAATTTCTGACTATTTCAGGGTTTATCTTTTTTTCTTAATTCGTACGAACCCTAAATTCCTCAATTTATAAACAAATCAACTAATGCTACCTAATTTGACAAAGTTTATTCAAGGGTTGAAGAGATTTCATTTCTCTCACCTAGGATTCTTCGGATCTCAGATTTAGCTTTCGTTCGCCCGTCGGTTTGGTCTAAAACCTAAATGTTTCCAAATTTGAAACAATTGCGAACAATTTAAGTCCAATTACTAAAGAGATTCGAAACCCAAGTGCAAAAAATCGAAACTTAGAGTCATTTACCTTCGCAGAGGCTCACGGACCGTCGCGGGCCGTGGGCCGCAAGCTGATGGGCTGGCGGGCCTGGTGGGCCGGCGGGCCTGGTGGGCGGCGGGCCTGATGGGTCCGCGGCCTGGTGGGCCTGCGGCCTGGTGGGCCTGCGGCCTGGCAAGCCGGATCGTGCGCTGGAGTGCACGCTGGCTCGTGCTAGGGCGTGCTGAGGCGCGCTGGGGTCGCGCGCTGGGGATCGCGAGCTGCTCGCGCGCTGCTCGCTCGCTGCTCGGGCGCTGCTCGCGCTGGTTCGCGCTGGGCTCGCGCACTGCTCGCGCTGGCTCGCGCTGGCTCGCGCTGGCTCGCGCTAGTTCACGCGCTGTTGTGCGAAGGAGAGGAGCTGCAGCGGCGCTCGTGCAGAGAGGAGCTGCAGCGGCTCGCTCGCGGGAGGGGCGAGCTGCAGCGGCTGTGGGTGGCGCTGGTGGTGACCGGCGGTGCTGGCGGCGGCGGCGGCAGCGGGAGGGGAAGAGACACGGCGGCGGGAAGAAGGGAAAAGAGAGAAGAAAGAGGGAGAGAAGAAGAGGGAGAGAGAAGAGAGAAGAGAGGGGAAAAGAGAGAGAGAAAATTGGGCTTTAAGCCCTAATTTTGTTTTTTATTTTCTTTTTTTTTTTTTTTTTTTAATTGGGTATTACAGGTAGGAAATGGAGACGTTGGGAATCAAACCCAATGTAAACAGAACAATATAAACATTAAAATGTACTTATACTATATCAACTTTCTCTTATCGATGAAATTTAAATTTCAAACAAAAGAAATCAAAATAATGATTTTTACTTATTTTTTATTCTTATAAATTCTCCCTCCTGGACATTGAATGGGTTTCATGGAACAATCAATGGTAGTATCTCTTTCTCATTAAATATCTATTCTGGACCACTTTATACTCCCCAACACTTGAAATTGAAATGGACCATAATAATTTTGATTTTTTTTATTCCAATTTTTTAAATTTTGAACAAGGTTGAAATAATATAAGTTTTAATTAGATTTTTTAAAATAATAGGTTACAATTTGCTCAAAAAATCTCCATATTTTATCAACAGACAGTTAATCTAATAGAAAGAATGTTAAGTCTCTTGCATAAAAATCCGGTTCGAATATTAAAATTATTTAATAATTTCTAGGCCTACAATTTTCAACTTTAATGATTTTAAATTATTTAATAATTATTTGCCTACTCTTTGAATATTTTATTTTCCTGCAAATTTGACAATTGTTGTGACGCCCCAAATCAGGATCGTGAACAGCCGTCCGTTGTTTCTGGATGCCGACTGTATTTTTACAAAAAATCAAACAGAATCTCCCCATAAATCGGAGATTTCCCATGTACAATTTCACCTGTATATCACATTCATCCTGTAAAATAAACAATTGGCCATCCCGACCTCTCCAAAATCAACAAATACCATAGCCAACATCCAGAACAACGCAAAACTATAAAGTTTCTAGTAGTCCTAACAACAGACCTCTACTGTCATGCCCAATTAGAGCACATGAGCAGTCGTCACACTGAACGGACCTAAATTCTATGCATATATAAAATGAATTCCCAAGTTATTTTTAAATATTTACAAATGTCTCAATGCAATGAAATAAATCAATACGAAGGTTTTACGAATAAATGTCCATAATTTATACAGTCATCCCAAAAATTTAGATAAATATATTGGTCAAACTAAAATTTCCAATACATAACGATATCACCAATCATCGTAGCGGAAGAGATAAAAATATCCATACCCAAACCCAGTGATATCACGTTCGCGTCACAATTATCAAACCTAATAATATCTCCTTGATCCAACACTAATCCTATGGAAAAAAAAGCGATGGGTGAGTATCAATGGGAGGATACTCAATGAGCGAGGGGATTGATATCATATTATCAATATCGAGGGTGAATTTGGAGTGTCAAAACATAAGATAAGAAAATATCCACAGTGTACAAACCGATCATGTTATTTCGAAATCATATATCATACGCACACATCAAAAAGCAAGATATGCATCCAATATTTACATCAATGTCATGAAGAGCCGGCCAATGAAATATTCCCGGCAATGGTCTACCTCGACCAAGGACGGCGCATTTGGGATTTTTTTTCCAAATGCAAGTATTAAATAATGACTCTCTACCCCAATGTTGGCCACAGACTACCCCAACTAGCCTATAAACAATAATAATGTACATATAACTAGTTAGCCGTGTATGGTGCCCCCGCCTGGTGCTAGACGGAGTCGTACTCAACGTCCTCTCCGATGAAGGTCAACTTGGAACACCCATACATATGACGATCTGACGGATACCTCCGGCCGAAACGTATCCGACACAAGGGATGCCTCTACCATATGTCCTTTGTACCTACGGATCACAATATCATATCGGCCGGGCACGTAGCCCCATGCATCCCATCACCATGTCGGCCGGGCATATAGCCCCATGCATAATATCATAACGTCGGTCGGGCATACAACCCAATATATAAGTAAATCCATTTAAAACCATGTGCCAATGCAGTGGAAGCATTAAAACATATCAATATATCGAAAATATGGCACAATATTCAATTATCAAAACTCATGGATGCATATCAATAAAGTCAGAATTTAACACACTCCAAAAGTCACAAAACATTTCATAAAATATTCAAAAATTTTAACAATCATATATTTTACAGGAACATGTCATTTAAAAAGTATTTTTGAAATATGGTTTTCAATCAATAGCGAATGTCAAAGTCCCACTCACTATTTTAGGGAGGGTGGTCACTCCCTATTTTCAAAACAAATCCAAATCTGCTTTCTCGAGTCTCCAAAAAGATCAACCTAATCAGATCATCAAGATTGAATATCAATTTCTCAAGTATCTTTAGGGTTTATCCAAAAGGCACGAAATGTACAATATCCTCCACTTTACGGCTCATTTCATTCTAACCCTACAAGTTAAATACTTTCATGCATATTTCAAGGTTTAACTCTAAAGGAAACTATTCGAATTAACTCAACATGATTTTATGATTCTATAATATGCTTCGTTCATATCAGATCATCTAGTTTCTGTAACATTCTATACTTAACCTTCAAAGTCACATATAATCATTTCAGAAATTGTATTCTATTCGTATGCTACTTATACTCGAAACATATACAGAACCTTTCATCTTAGATTCAATCCTAAATTCATTCAATGTATCAGTTAGAGCCGAAATCTCCTCACCTAGGGTTTTCTCGAAGCGCAAAGTCTCGTCCGAATGTCGCTTCGATCACTCCAAGATCTGTAGTGTTTCCTATCAAAACAAAATTTATTTGTTAAATCTAAACACTTAAATCCGAAGCAAAACCCTAAGTCATTTACCTGCGTGGAGGTTCGTGGGCCGTCATGAGCTCACGAGCCGTCACGGGCTCACGGGCGGGCCGTCACGGGCTCGTGGGCTATAGCTAGCGGGCTCGCTGGTCTACGGGCCAGTGGGCTGGCGGGCTAGCGGGCCTGCGGGCTGGCTGGCCTGTGACTGATGGGCCTGTGGCTGGTGGGCTTGTAGGCTGGCGGGCCTGTGGGCTGGTGCGCGCCCGTGCGCTGGTGCGCGCCCGTGCGCTGGTGCGCGCCCGTACACTGTGCTCGTGAGCTGGCTTGAGCGCGCTAGTGCGTCGGCTTGAGCGCGCTAGTGCGCCGGCTCGCGCGCACTAGTGCGCTGAGTTGGTGCGCGCTCCTGCGCGTGCGCTACTGCATGCCTGTGCGCGCTCCTGCGCTGGCTCGCGCGCGCTCGTGCCCTGGCTAGCTCGAGCTCGTGCGCTGGCTCGCGCGCTTACTGGCACTCGCGGCCTGGCTCACGCTTGCGGGCTCAGTCCTGCTCGCGGCCTGGGCTCGCGTTGCGGGCTCGGTCCTGCTCGCGGCCTGGGCTCGCGTTGCGGGCTCGAGTTGGGGGATCGCGTTACGGGCTCAAGCTGTGGGATTGCGATGCGGGCTCGAGCTGTGGGATAGCGCTGCGGGCTCGAGCTGTGGCGGAAGGCGGTGCTCGTGGAGGCCCGCGGCTGAGGAAGGCGAGGCGGAGAGAGAGCGATTGCGGGAGATCGCGAGAGGGAGAGAAAGAACAGTGAGATAGAGAGAGAAACCGAGAGGGAAAGAAGAAGAAGAAGATGAAGATGAAGAAGAAGAAGAAGAAGAAGAAGAAGAAGAAGAAGAAGAAGAAGAAGAAGAAGAAGAAGAAGAAGAAGACGAAGGCGGTGGCGATGGCGGCGGAGCTCGCGGCGAAGAGTGGCGCCGCGGTGGGGGAGAGAGACGAAGGGTCGGGAGAGAGAGAGAGAGAGAGAGTGAGAGAGGGAGAGGGATTAGGGTTGAAACCCTAATCCCCAAATTTGGGGACGCAGCGTTTTGCCCCAAAACGCTGCGTCTCCATATTTCGTATTTTTTTTTTTTCTTGGTGTTACAATTGTAGGCCTAGAAATTATTAAATATCACCAAAGAAATGTTTTCATAAAACATAAAAAATTGTTTTTAACACAATTAAAATAAATAAATATATTTCTTCAAAAAAAAAATCAATGGCCTCTTGACCCAGTAATTCAAGGGGTTCTTCAACTACACTCCAACTCATTAATAAAGATATATTCTTCTTTTATATTTTTGAAACTTCAAGTTGAAAAATACTTGTCCAAATACTTCTCTCTCTCTCTAAGAAAAACGTCAAAAAGTAGTACTCATTTTTCCCTATATATAGAGCTCTTCCAAAGCCCCATCTCTTCTCATTATTCATAAACCAATATGACTGCAAATACTAAATTCTTTTTTTTTTGTTATATCGAAATTTGAACTCAAAATCACCGAGTTGGAGAGAGAGATTGTAACCCTTAGGTGGTTCCCTTAGGGATGAAAATACTAAATTCTTAGTAATCCTTCTTCTTGTTCTTGGTATGTTTTCCCTTTCCTTCATTCATTAAATTTTTAATTAGTGGTCTAAATAAATTCATATTAGGCAATGCATTTTAACATTTATTTTTTAAAAATAAAATTATGATTTTTAGTAAAAAAAAAATAACATGTGAGATAATAATTTTAGAAACAGCCCTATCCTCTCTCTTCGCCCCCCCCCCCTTGCTTTTAGCCTATGATCCTTAACCTTGCTAATTATCATTTTTTTTATTCTTTTAATGCAAAATAAATAGATCATGAATCTATTTATGATTCTGATTGAAATTATATAGTGAATTACATTTGCAGAAACATTTGGATTTCTTTCTCTTTCTTACTATCTTTTTTTTGGGGGGGGGGGATGGAAATAGGTTTGCAAACTCAAGAAATTAAGTGTGCTTGTCTGCCCACTTTATTGCTTGGGTGTGGTTTACATAACATGCCCGTTTTCCTAAGGGTTGCACTCTCCATCTTTCCGATGGGATCGGATGAGAATCGTACTTGAGATTAAGTATATATAGTTAGTATCAATGATCAATGAATTTATGATTATTGAATCTGCATTTCAAAGTCACCAATCATTTATCATAATATTTGAGAAATGATGATCATTGAATAATGATTTAATAAGAATAAAGTTAAAAAAACATTAATATTTATAAGGTTTGTAGAAATTTTTATTTAGAACAACAAAAATTTTATTCGAGTTAATGACCAAATTGGACACATTGTATCTGCATGTATCGATAAAATTATACACTTAATACCCTACCCCACCCTTTCTATGCATGGAGAATATTTTTCCAAAATTTTCTATTTTTAATATATTTTTAGATTTAAAAAATTATTTTAAGAAATTTACAAATCATTTCAAGTTAGAAATTTTGTTTCTTAATCCATTACATCTCAAAATCACCTTAAAATTAAAATCATAATTTTTGGAAATATATCTTTCTTAAATGATAACAATAATAACTTTTAAAGTTATAGAATTTTATTAAGTTAAAAATTGAATTTCAGAAAATTATGGAAATTACTGAGAATTTAAAAAAATTTGGAATTTTTGTTAATTAAATCAATTTTTTTAATTTTAAATAATTTTTTAACTCTTAATTTCCTAGAATCGATTCCAAGTATTTATCTTCGCCATTCATGCAATCATTAGATCTCATCCATTCCACTGCACACTCATCACCCATATGATATCTCTTTCTCCTACCCACATCCCTCTCTTCCGCCATTATCAAAGAGAACAAAAAAAAGAAAAAAAAAAATAGATGTAGTCTCTTGACTTTATACTGAAATTATAATTGAATCATTAAACTTTAATTTTGCTCAATTAAAAATTCACTTAAATGTGTTACGATTAAGTCACTCTATCACTGACGATGATAACATGCAGTGAATTATTGAGTTGACATGATATGATATGACAAGTGAAATAAAAAGCTTATTCTCGTAACACGTCACATCATTGTGGTGCTAACATGACTTTGAGACAATTATGATTTCAATATAAAGTTCAAAGCTTTATATGTAATTATCTCTAGATAGTACAATTTTATTAATACAATAAAATTAAAAAAATAGTACAATTCTTTGTAAATTTTACTAATGTTTAATCTATAAAGCAAAATAATAATAATGATAATATATGTTTCGTCTCTAATTTCTCTCTATTAATATATATATTGAACCATCTTTCAAGAATAGCAAACGCGACCATGTGAAAAATTTTCGATGAGTAGATCCATGGTCATTGAAATATATTTCTAGCGAATACCATTGTCACCCGCAGAAAAAAAAAAAATTATCACCCCTTATACACACACACACATCCATGTATACACATACACACATTATAGAAAAGCACTACTAACGTCTGTTAAAATTATTACTATTAATAAAAAATTTGTAAATAATTAGAAAATTATTTATGGTTTTTTTATAATGCTACAAATTTTAACTATTTTTAAGCGACACCAAGCCACCACATACAAAACACTCGTGATTTATGCTAATTACAACATTTTTTTGGACCCAACAAACGTACACACACACAACTCTCTATTTTGTTCGGGTCAAAAGAGAGTCATTTAGAGAGGCAAAAACCAAGTTTCCCTTGCTTTCTGTTTCATAAAAACAGAGAAATCGAAAAAGTGCAGCTGGCTCATCAGCAATGAATCAATTCCCATGCGAATCCCCCCTCAACTTCTCGACATCTTCACTCAAACTCCCCAGAAATCTCAATCTTCAGTACAAAACCAACAATTCAATTTTGGGTTTGGAGAGCTGATCCAATCAAAATCAAACATGGGGCAAAGTCAGAGTGTCAGACGACGAGTGGGGTCCGGAGAAGGAGTCAATCGGCATAACCGAGGAGGATATAAGCGAAGGAGGAGACCCAGAAAGAGATGTTGCAGTTGCAAAGAACAATGTGTACTTTAGGTTTTTTCTTTGGTGCAGAGAGAGGGAGAGGGAGAGAGAGAGAGAGAGAGAGAGAGAGAGAGAGAGAGAGAGAGAGAGAGAAGAGATAATGAAAGAAATTGGCGGGATCCATGTGGAGAGATATGCTCTTGTCACAGAGTGATTGCTACAGTGCGCTAGCCTCAACTCTACGAGTCGAATGATGTGCTCCGGTGATACCAAATTGAAAGAGTCGCAGCATATGGTTCAAATTACCTATTTGACGCCACAGATGCAAGGCAGCTCATCCAACAAAGTCACCGAATGATGTCAACCTAGAAGAACGAATAAGGGACCCAGTCATTTTAGGCCCAAAGGATAACATGAAACAAAGAGTAAAATCCCACGTCGACAAAAAGTTGAGATGTTTGAGTGCTGGAGCTATGTTATAAACTCAATCATGCAATGGTAAAAGACACGCAGCCATGAATACATAGTGAATTATTCTTTCGCCTTTTATTAAAGAATTTCGTGTTTGTCGCTTAATGCGGCATACGTCAATTTTTTCATAGGGGTCACCTCTTAAGAGGTGGGCCCCACAATTATTAGTTTTTATTTTTTTTTATTATTTCATAAAGAAGCAAATTATGATCTCAGTTGATTAGAATTTTTCACAAGAAATTTTAAATGAAAATATAATAATTCTAATGTAATAAATAAATAAAAATTAATGGACTATTCAAGGTAAACTGTGCTGTGCTCAATGAACTTTTTGATAAATTTTTCTAAAAATTATTTCTTGAAAATTAATTTTTTCTGTAGTAGACTAATTTCTATAACTGTTCTAGTTCACACATTCACATTAGGACATAAATTGGGACGATGACAAAATAGTTGTAGCAGCTCTGTTTGATCCAAAACCTAAACCTCAAACACGACCTTTATCTTGATTCGTACATTAAGAGCCGATAAATCATGATTTTGATTCTAATTTAAGTTAAGAGTTAAAAAAAAATCCAGTGTAGATCAATTTCAAGCACGTTTCAAAGCAAATTTTTTATGTGAAGTCTAAAGAAAGCTAGTTTAGGTTATAGGTCAATGAACAATGCTTTTTTTGTCATTTTCCTAATACTAATATTTTTTAGAGGTTAAAATCCCACGTCTTTTTTTTGGTACTATAGTTTGACCACCACTTAATATCTGGAGTTTCACCCTGACTAATCTGAATCGACCACTGCAATGCACACTTTATAGTAGCCTAATTTCTATAACTATTCTATTTCACACATTCACAATTGTGACATAAATTGAGAGAATTGACAATCTACTTTAATAGTTGTAGATAGTCATAGTAACCCCGTTTGATCCAAAACCTAAAACTAAAACATGAACTTTAACTTGAGTCATACATTAAGAGTCGATAAATCATGATTTAGATTGTAATTTAAGTTAACAGTTCAAAAAAATCTAGTTTAGGTCAATTCAAGCTAGTTTCAAAGCAAATTTTTTATATAAAGTTGAAAAAAAGCTAGTTCAGGTTATGGGTCAATGAACAATGTATTTTGTCATTTTTCCTGAAACTAATATTTTTGAGGGGTTAAAATCACACATCGACCAAAAATTGAGATGTTTGAGCTGTCAAGCGATAGTGAAAGGTACACAGTCGTGCAATGAATACATAGCAAACTATTTTTTTGCATTTTACTAAAGAATACGGTGTATTCGTCGCTTAATGCAACATATGCCAATTTTTTCATAGGGGTCCCTCTTAAGGGGTGGAGTTCGCAATTTTTAGTCAAAATTATTTTACTAATGTATTTTCTACAAATAAATATTAGCAAGTATTTTGACATTTTTGTTATTTTATAGTGAAGCGAATTAAGATCTTAGTTAACCAGAATATTTCACAAGAAATTTAAATGAAAAATTAAAAATTGAAATGCAAAAAATAATTAAATAAATAAAAATTAATGGGCTATTTAGGGTAAACCGTGCCATGCTCAATGAACTTTTTGATACATTTTTCTATAAATTATTTCTCAAAAATTATTTTTTTCCCGTAGTATCCTAATTTCTATAACCGTTCTATTTCACACATTCACATTATGATATAAATTGGGACAATTGATAATCTCCTTTAATAGTTGTAGACAGTCTTGCTCGATTTGATCCAAAACCAAAACCTAAAACATGACCTTTAACTTGAATCATACAATAAGAGTCGATAAATCATGGTTTAGATTCTCATTTAAGTTAAGAGTTCAAAAAAATCCAGTTTAGGTCAATTTCAAACTACTTTCAAATTAAATTTTTGATATAAGGTTTAAAAAATGCTAGTTCAGGTTATGGGTCGATGAACAATGTAATTTTGTCATTTTTCTTAAAACTAATATTTTTTAGGGGTTAAAATCCTACATCGACCAAAAATTGACTTGTTTGAGTGCTAGAGCTATATTATAAACTCCGTAAAGGCACGCAGCTGTGGGATGAATCTATTCTTTCACCTTTTACTAAAGAATACCATGAATTCATCGCTTAATGCAGCATATGCCAATTGTTTTTCTTAAGGTTCTCCTCTTAAGGGGTGGACCCTGCAATTTTTAGTCAAAGTTGTGTCATTAATGTGTTTTCTACATGTAAATTTTAGCTTGTATTTTGATTTTTTTTATTATTTTATACAGAAGCTAAATAATTTTATAAATAAGTTCTTAGTCAACCAGAATTTTTCACAAGAAATTTTAAATGAAAATTTAATAATTTTGAAGTAAAAAATAAATAAATAAATAAATAAAAATTTATGGCCTATTTAGTGTAAACTGTGCCAGACTGAATGAACTTTTTTGATATATTTTTCTGTAAATTATTTCTCAAAAATTATTTTTCCTGTAGTAGCCTAATTTCTATAACTGTTCCACATTTCACATTATGACATAAATTGGGACAATTGACTATCTGCTTTAATAGTTGTAGATATTTGTTGCAGCTCAGTTTGATCTAAAACCTAAACCTAAAACATGACCTTTAACTTGATTTGCACATCAAGAGTCGATAAATAATGGTTTAGATTCTAATTTAAGCTAGGAGTTCAAAAAAATTGAGTTTAGGTTGATTTCAAGCTACTATCAAAGCAAATTTTGATATAAGCTTTAGAAAAAGCTAGTTTAAGTTATGGACCGATGAACAATGTATTTTTTGTCATTTTTCCTAAAACTAATATTTTTGGGGTTAAAATCCCATATCAACCAAAAATTGAGATGTTTGAGTGTTGGAGTTTTGTTATAAAATGGTCAAGTGACAAGAAATGGCACGTAGCCGTGTGATGAATATATAGCGAACTATTTTTTCACCTTGTACTAAAAAATACCATTTATTCATCGCTTAATGATGCATACGCCAATTTTTTCATAGGGTTCTCCTCTTAAGGGGTGTACCTCGCAATTATTAGTCAACATTTTTTCACTAATGCATTTTCTACTTCTAAATATTAGCTTGTATTTTGACTTTTTTGTATTATTTTATAAAGAAGCAAATGAAGACCTTAGTCAGCTAGAATTTTTCACGATAAATTTTAAATGAAAATTTAATAATTCGAATGTAAAAAATAGAGAAATAAATAAAATATATGGGCTCTACGGGAAAAACTTTGCACGCTCAATGAACATTCTGATATATTTTTCTGTAAATTATTTCTTGAAAATTATTTTTTTCCACAGTAGCCTAATTTCTATAATTGTTCTATTTCACATATTCACATTATGACATAAATTGGGATAATTGATAATCTGCTTTAATTGTTGTAAATAGCCCATGCAGCTTGTTTTGATCTAAAACCTAAACCTAAAACATGACCTTTAACTTGAATCGTACAATAAGAGTCAATAAATCATGGTTTAGATTCTAATTTAAGTTAAGAGTTCAAAAAAATCCAGTTTATGTCAATTTCAAGCTAGTTTTAAAGCAAATTTTTTATAAGGTTTAATAAAAGCTAGTTCTGGATATGTGTCGACGAACAATGTATTTTTTGTCATTTTTCCCAAAACTGATATTTTTGAGGGGTTAAAATCCAACATCGACCAAAAATTGAGATGTTTGAGTGCTAGAGCTATGTTATAAAATGGGTCACGCAAAACGAAAGACATGCAGTTGTGTGATGAATACAAAGCGAACTATTCTATCGCCTTTTACTAAAGAATACCGTGTATTGGTCGCTTAATGCAGCGTATGCCAATTTTTTCTTAGGGGACTCCTCCTTAGGGATGGACCCCACAATTTTTAGTCAAAGTTCACTACAAAAAAAAAATACCATTTACTAGCGGCTCCCTTTACCAGCGGTCGGAAGAACAGCTAGTAAATAATATTCTTTAGCAGCGGCTGAGGCTCAACTGCTGGCAGCGGCTGAGGCTCAACTGCTGGTATAGGTCATGAAACCTAAAAGTCCCACTCCCCTTTTCCTTCTATTCTCTCTTCATCTCACCCTCTCCCCTCTCCACTGCACTGTTCTCTTTTCGTTTCACCCTCTCCATCTCTAAGTTCATCTCCATACAAATCGACCAAGGATGACTCATCTTCATACAAATCGACGAAGGATGACTCATCTCAAGTTCTCTCTCGGCTCATCTCTTAGGTTCGTCTTCTCTCTCTCTTTTCTTCTCCACCTCATCGCTTTCTTCACCTCCATTCAATTCTTCTCCTTCTCTCATCAGCGATGATCTCTGGCTTTTCGCGTCTAGACAGTGACAGCGAGTAGTGACGATCGAAGAAGATCCTCACATCCTTGAAGACGATCGAACCTCTAGGGTAAGGATTCGCATCTCTCTCCTCGACTACGATCGAATCTCTAGGGTTTTGCGTCTCTCATCTGGTAAGCGCTCCTCTCTCTCTCTCCGTAACTGTACTTAGGGTTTCTAATCTCTGTCTCCTATACTTGCTACTTGGTTTCTGTTCTCTGTCTCCCCTTCTCTCTAGGCTAGGGCTTTTGTTCTCTGTCAAATTTATTTTTTAAAATATTTATTTACAGTGCAAAAACATAATTAATTTTCCACACCAAGTGATACTGCATATTGTTCTAGGACTAATATTGGGGCTGGTGATGAACCTGCTATTGGAACTGACGAGAGATTGATCTATCAAGTAGCACTACAGGTACTCAAGTCTTTTTTGGTCTGTCTGACTGTCGGGAAAGGAATTGAATTTGTTTTGATAATAATTTTAATTGATTTTACATATTTTCACTTGCTAGATATTTTGTGTTGTTGGTTGAACGATTGGACTTCCTTGTTATCTTGGCTGTGATCGACAGAATGTGATCATGTTGTTTCAAAGCTATTATTTTTTGCAGTCAAGTAATCATGTCATTACATGTAGAATTTGTTTTTTATTTTATTTTATTTCTTATAAATGTTGTGTTGTTCCTATTCTATTAAACCTTGGACAGAGCATGAAGCATGAACATGATATGACATGCTGGCTCAAGTTAGATCACTTAATACTTTTAAGCACGGTAACACCTAAAAGCCAAAAGAGGCTGCATATGCATTTGTGAGACATGCAATTTAGAAATTTATGAATGTCTATTACTGACTTCAAGTAATATATGAAAGCCAAAGGAACACATATCAAACATTAGTGTTGTTTGTGCATGTAAAAAACTGCAATTTCCTTTTTCTCATATATTTGAATAGGTTTGATAATATCTATTTATTTGCATTAGATAGCTATACAATTTGTTTTAAATATGCCCCTTATTGATCTGTTTTTTGTCACAAACCTTCATAGTGCAGTTGCTAAATGCTACTATTTCTGTTGGAATGTGTTGATTGTGTGCACAAGAAGTGTTGGTAAATAATTTTGGAAATGCCTTACTAAAGAGGAAAATGTATATGTATATAAAGAATAATCGATTGTGGTTAGGATAGAGTCCACACATATCAAAGTGGATAAGGACTAGTGGCTCTATCACCCTTGCTATTGCTTGTCTTGGAAAAATCTTTCTTATTTGTTTGCCAAAGAGACACCCTTTACAGAATCGTCCCTTACAAAACGATGACAATGCTCGCCAGTCACTTGATGAAGGGACTTTGTTTGTTGCATTAGGAAGACCTTTGGGTAGGAAAATGCAAAAGGGAATCAATGTCAAAAAATGAAAACGAGTTAAAATGGTATCTCTTGATGATAAATCATTGCAACAAGCACATAGATATATTCTATTTAACTCTAATGTAGTGACATCATTTCGGGAGTAAGATTATCTTCTTAACTCAAAAAGATTATCTTCTTAAAACGTTTGATATGTAATGAGATAGAATCAATATCTCTTTGCTGATTTTATTTTTAATATTTATTTCCTATCTTAGGGAACACAAACAAATTGTAATGAGGCAGAATCGTGGACGACGTTTGGCACTTTACATAATTGATAAACTTCATTCACAATCATTTGTTGATTGGTTGAAACGTAGGGTATGTATAATAAAATTCTTAATACATGGTATTAGTTTTAATTTAAATTTTTTATTGACGCTATATCTTTTATTTTAGGTGGATCGTCTATTAGAGGATGGTAGTGTGGAGGTGACAAGTGAGCTCAAATGGTAGGGTTAAGCAGTACACTGGTTATATGAGCAATGGATTTAGATTTCGTACCACAAGCCGTGAGAGATACCTAAAAACTCAGAATAGTGGAGTTCTAGTATCAGGGCAAACTATTAGTTATTCTAGTACGCGATAGTAATAATGAGCGCGTAGGCAATTTTCTTATGGAAGCAAGACAAATTTGCGAGGTAACAATATGATATATATATATTATCTTCGTGTCACAATTATAGTCATATTTTCCTTAAAACGTAACACATCATTTTTTTCTATTATTAGATTTCATCTGCTCATAGTGCGTACCAATCACAAGAAGGCTCCTTTAATCCTAATGAAGGTAAGAACTATATATATATTTTTTCTATACTTTCCACAATGTCTAGTTTAGAAGCTTTTTGTTGAAGCTTTAACAACCAAGTTTAAACTAAAAGAAATTTACCATCAATTGTTATATTTGGTCACAAGGCATATGGATTAACTTGTGAATTTATGTTATACATTATGAATGGGGATGAAATTTACAATCATGAAAGCTGAAACTTTTCTATAGTTTTATTGCTTGAAATTGTTGGTGTCCTTAAGGATAATCTATGTACACCTTACCGCATTAATGAATGGGGATTTACGTTTTATGTTCTTTCAAAATATTTGAGTTTTTCTTGTGTTTGTTTTAAGGCTTCTCATTTACGTTTTATGGCCTGCATTTGGTATTGTCCTATTTAGTGAAGGCATTTGATTTGAAGCATAACTTCTGAAAGTTGTTTTCCATGGTCCTGGATTTCAGTAAGATAGGTCCTGGTTCATATTTATTCAGGGAATGAATAGTTGCACTTACAACTCACCCCCCGCCCCAACTGGAGGCAAAACCATGGAAGAGAAGTTTTATATTTTTTGCAAAAGGACTTTCTTTTTCTTCTGGGACTCCTTTTAGAAAAAATAGAATTCAGAGAGAGACATTTGTAGAAGTCCCTTTCTGCAAACATGTGCATTTCATTTACCTTTTTCCTCTTGCGGATTGGGTACATTGCAATTTATATAGGCAAAAAAAAAGTCCCTTTCTATTTGTTCAGAGAGAGAGACAGAGACATTTGTTATGGAAGAGAAAGATGTATTAGGTAGGGAGAAGGTTTATGTGATACCTGGATTAAGATGCAAGTGTATCAATGTGATACCTGGATTAACATTAGACTTTTGTTTTCTACTCTGTTAATATTTTATTGGCACATGCATGACTTATTATAGTTGGGCGAATGGTTTTCAGGATCCAGATGCTGACATGAGACATGTTCTCAATAACGTAGGTAAGCATTTTCAAAAATGAAGAGTGTTTCCCTGTTGGAATTTTGGAAAAAATTGTAAGATGTTGGCCTGATGAATAGGGATGTCACCATGGATCCAAATGCTTCTTGCTTGGTATGCTTCTCATAAATCTTTTACTGGTTGGGGCCTGATATTGGTTGCTAATCAGCTGGTCCCAAAACTAATAGATCTTTTTTCGTCTTTCCAAAAACTAATGTTTTTTAGGTTAAAATCCCACATCGACCAAAAATTGGGATATTCGAGTGCTGGAGCTATGTTATAAAATCAGTCAAGCAACAACGAAGGGCATGCAGCCGTGCAATGAATACATAGCGAACTATTCTTTCGCCTTTTACTAAAGAATACCGTGTATTCGTCACTTAATGCGGCATACACCAATTTTTTCAGAGGGGTCTCCTCTTAAGGGGTGGACTCCGCAATTTTTAGTCAAAGTTGTTTCACTAATGCAATTTCTACATGTAAATATTATCTTGGATTTTGATTTTTTTTTAATTTTTTTTATAGACTGCAAATGAAGACTTTAGTCAACTAGAATTTTTAACAACAAATTTTAAATGAAAATTTTAAAATTCTACTGCAAAAAATAAGTTAATAATTAAAAATTTTTGGGCTATTCAGGGTAAAGTATTCCATGCTCAATGAAATTTTTGATATTTTTTTTTGTAAATTTTTTCTCGAAAATTATTTTTTCCTTAGTATCCTAATTTCTATAGTTGTTCTATTTCATACATTCACCTTATGACAAAAATTGAGACAACTGACAATCTACTTTAATAGTTATAGATAGTCGTGGCAACTCGGTTTGAGCCCAAAACCTGACCTTTAACTTCATCGTACATTAAGAATCGATAAATCAGGGTTTAGATTCTAATGCATGTTAAGAGTCCACAAAAGAAAAATAAAATTTAGGTCAATTTCAAGAGGGTTTCAAACCAATATTTTTTATGTAACGTTTAAAAAAAGCTAGTTTAGGTTATGGGTCGATGAACAATAGATCTTTTTTCTTCTTTCCTAAAACTAATGTTTTTTAGGTTAAAATCCCACATCAACCAAAAATTGGGATATTTGAGTGCTGGAGCTATGTTATAAAATCAGTCAAGCAACAACGAAGGGCATGCAGCCGTGCGATGAATACATAGCGAACTATTCTTTCGCCTTTTACTAAAGAATACCGTGTATTCGTCACTTAATGCGGCATCCACCAATATTTTCAGAGGGGTCTCCTCTTAAGGGGTGGACTCCGCAATTTTTAGTCAAAGTTGTTTCACTAATGCAATTTTTACATGTAAATATTATCTTGGATTTTGATTTTTTTTTAAAAAATTTTTTTATAGAGATGGAAATGAAGACTTTAGTCAACTAGAATTTTTAACAACAAATTTTAAATGAAAATTTTATAATTCTACTGCAAAAAAATAAGTTAATAATTAAAAATTTTTGGGCTAGTCAGGGTAAAGTATTCCATGCTCAATGAAATTATTTATATTTTTTTTTGTAAATTTTTTCTTGAAAATTATTTTTTCCGTAGTATCCTAATTTCTATAGTTGTTCTATTTCATACATTCACCTTATGACAAAAATTGAGACAACTGACAATCTGCTTTAAAAGTTATAGATATTCGTGGCAACTCGGTTTGAGCCCAAAACCTGACCTTTAACTTCATCGTACATTAAGAATCGATAAATCAGGGTTTAGATTCTAATGCATGTTAAGAGTCCCCAAAAGAAAAATAAAATTTAGGTCAATTTCAAGAGGGCTTCAAACCAAATTTTTTATGTAATGTTTAAAAAAAGCTAGTTTAGGTTATGGGTCGATGAACAATAGATTTTTTTTCGTCTTTCATAAAACTAATATATTTTAGGATAAAATCCCACATCGACCAAAAATTTTGATATTTGAGCACTGGTGCAATGTTATAAAATCAGTCAAGCAACAACGAAGGGCATGCAGCCGTGCGATGAATACATAGCGAACTATTCTTTCGCCTTTTACTAAAGAATACCGTGTATTCGTCGCTTAATACGGCATACACCAATTTTTTCGTAGGGGTCTCCTCTTAAGTGGTGGACTCCACAATTTTTAGTCAAAGTTGTTTAACTAATGCAATTTCTACAAGTAAATATTATCTTGAATTTTGATTTTATTAAAATATTTTATAAAGATGCAAATGAAGACTTCTGTCAACTAGAATTTTTAACAACAAATTTTAAATGAAAAATATATAATTCTACACCAAAAAATAAGTTAATAATTAAAAATTTTTGGGCTATTCGGGGTAAAGTATTCCATGCTCAATGAAATTTTTGGTATGTTTCTTTTCTAAATTATTTCTCGATAATTATTTTTTCCGTATTATCCTAGTTTCTATAATTGTTCTATTTCATACATTCACCTTTTGACATAAATTGGGACAACTGACAATCTGCTTTAATAGTTATAGATAGTTGTAACTGCTCGGTTTGATCAAAAACCTAAGCCTAAAACATGACCTTTAACTTCATCGTACATTAAGAGTCGATAAATCATCGTTTAGATTCAAATGCAAGTTAAAGAGTCCCCGAAAGAAAAATAAAATTTAGGTCAATTTCAAGAGGGTTTCAAACCAATATTTTTTATGTAATGTTTAAAAGAAGCTAGTTTAGGTTATGGGTTGATGAACAATAGATCTTTTTTCGTCCTTCCTAAAACTAATGTTTTTTAGGTTAAAATCCCACATCTACCAAAAAATTGAGATATTTGAGTGCTGGAGCTATGTTATAAAATCAGTCAAGCAACAACGAAGGGCATGCAGCCGTGCGATGAATACATAGCGAACTATTCTTTCGCCTTTTACTAAAGAATACCGTGTATTCGTCGCTTAATGCGGCATACACCAATTTTTTCAGAGGGGTCTCCTCTTAAGGGGTGGACTCCGCAATTTTTTGTCAACGTTGTTTCACTAATGCAATTTCTACATGTAAATATTATCTTGGATTTTGATTTTTTTTTTAATTATTTTATAGAGATGCAAATGAAGACTTTTGTCAACTAGAATTTTTAACAACAAATTTTAAATGAAAATTGCATAATTCTACTGCAAAAAATAAGTTAATAATTAAAAATTTTTGGGCTATTCGGGGTAAAGTATTCCATGCTCAATGAAATTTTTTATATATTTTTTTTGTAAATTTTTTCTCAAAAATTATTTTTTCCGTTGTATCCTAATTTCTATAGTTGTTCTATTTCATACATTCACCTTATTACAAAAATTGGGACAACTGACAATTAATAGTTATAGACAGTCGTAGCAACTCGGTTTGATCCCAAAACCTGACCTTTAACTTCATCGTACATTAAGAATCCATAAATCAGGGTTTAGATTCTAACGCATGTTAAGAGCCCCCAAAAGAAAAATAAAATTTAGGTCAATTTCAAGAGGGTTTCAAACCAAATTTTTAATGTAACGTTTAAAAAAAGCTAGTTTAGGTTATGGGTCGATGAACAATAGATTTTTTTTGGCCTTTCCTAAAACTAATATTTTTTTGGTTAAAATCCCACATCGACCAAAAATTTGGATATTTGACTGCTGGTGCTGTGTTATAAAATCAGTCAAGCAACAACGAAGGGCATGCAGCCGTGCGATGAATACATAGCGAACTATTCTTTCGCCTTTTACTAAAGAATACCGTGTATTCGTCGCTTAATGCGGCATACACCAATTTTTTCATAGGGGTCTCCTCTTAAGAGGTGGACTCCGCAATTTTTAGTCAAAGTTGTTTCACTAATGCAATTTCTACATGTAAATATTATCTTGGATTTTGATTTTTTTTTATTATTTTATAGAGATGGAAATGAAGACTTTTGTCAACTAGAATTTTTAACAACAAATTTAAAATGAAAATTTCATAATTCTACCGCAAAAAATAGGTTAATAATTAAAAATTTTTGGGCTATACCGGGTAAAGTATTCCATGCTCAATGAAATTTTTTATATATTTTTTTTGTAAATTTTTTCTCGATAATTATTTTTTCCGTTGTATACTAATTTCTATAGTTGTTCTATTTCATACATTCACCTTATGACAAAAATTGGGACAACTGACAATTTGCATTAATAGTTATAGATAGTTGTAGCAACTCGGTTTGATCCCAAAATCTGACCTTTAACTTCATCGTACATTAGGAATCGATAAATCAGGGTTTAGATTCTAATGCATGTTAAGAGTCCCCAAAAGAAAAATAAAATTTAGGTCAATTTCAAGAGGGTTTCAAACCAAATTTTTAATGTAACGTTTAAAAAAAGCTAGTTTAGGTTATGGGTCGACGAACAATAGATTTTTTTTGGTCTTTCCTAAAACTAATATTTTTTAGGTTAAAATCCCACATCGACCAAAAATTTGGATATTTGAGTGCTGGTGCAATGTTATAAAATCAGTCAAGCAACAACGAAAGGCAAGCAGCCGTGCGATGAATACATAGCGAACTATTCTTTCGCCTTTTACTAAAGAATACCGTGTATTCGTCGCTTAATGCGGCATACACCAATTTTTTCAGAGGGGTCTCCTCTTAAGAGGTGGACTCCGCAATTTTTAGTCAAAGTTGTTTCACTAATGCAATTTCTACATGTAAAAATTATCTTGGATTTTCATTTTTTTTTTAATTATTTTATAGAGATGCAAATGAAGACTTTTGTCAACTAGAATTTTTAACAACAAATTTTAAATGAAAATTTCATAATTCTACCGCAAAAAATACGTTAATAATTAAAAATTTTTGGGCTATTCGGGGTAAAGTATTCCATGCTCAATGAAATTTTTTATATATTTTTTTTGTAAATTTTTTCTCGATAATTATTTTTTCCGTAGTATCCTAATTTCTATAGTTGTTCTATTTCATACATTCACCTTATGACAAAAATTGAGACAACTGACAATCTGCTTTAATAGTTATAGATAGTCGTGGCAACTCGGTTTGAGCCCAAAACCTGACCTTTAACTTCATCGTACATTAAGAATCGATAAATCAGGGTTTAGATTCTAATGCATGTTAAGAGTCCCCAAAAGAAAAATAAAATTTAGGTCAATTTCAAGAGGGCTTCAAACCAAATTTTTTATGTAACGTTTAAAAAAAGCTAGTTTAGGTTATGGGTCGATGAACAATAGATTTTTTTTCGTCTTTCATAAAACTAATATATTTTAGGATAAAATCCCACATCGACCAAAAATTTTGATATTTGAGCACTGGTGCAATGTTATAAAATCAGTCAAGCAACAACGAAGGGCATGCAGTCGTGCGATGAATACATAGCGAACTATTCTTTCGCCTTTTACTAAAGAATACCGTGTATTCGTCGCTTAATACGGCATACACCAATTTTTTCGTAGGGGTCTCCTCTTAAGTGGTGGACTCCACAATTTTTAGTCAAAGTTGTTTAACTAATGCAATTTCTACAAGTAAATATTATCTTGAATTTTGATTTTATTAAAATATTTTATAAAGATGCAATGAAGACTTCTGTCAACTAGAATTTTTAACAACAAATTTTAAATGAAAAATATATAATTCTACACCAAAAAATAAGTTAATAATTAAAAATTTTTGGGCTATTCGGGGTAAAGTATTCCATGCTCAATGAAATTTTTGGTATGTTTCTTTTCTAAATTATTTCTCGATAATTATTTTTTCCGTATTATCCTAGTTTCTATAATTGTTCTATTTCATACATTCACCTTTTGACATAAATTGGGACAACTGACAATCTGCTTTAATAGTTATAGATAGTTGTAACTGCTCGGTTTGATCAAAAACCTAAGCCTAAAACATGACCTTTAACTTCATCGTACATTAAGAGTCGATAAATCATCGTTTAGATTCAAATGCAAGTTAAAGAGTCCCCGAAAGAAAAATAAAATTTAGGTCAATTTCAAGAGGGTTTCAAACCAATATTTTTTATGTAATGTTTAAAAAAAGCTAGTTTAGGTTATGGGTCGATGAACAATAGATCTTTTTTCGTCCTTCCTAAAACTAATGTTTTTTAGGTTAAAATCCCACATCGACCAAAAAATTGAGATATTTGAGTGCTGGAGCTATGTTATAAAATCAGTCAAGCAACAACGAAGGGCATGCAGCCGTGCGATGAATACATAGCGAACTATTCTTTCGCCTTTTACTAAAGAATACCGTGTATTCGTCGCTTAATGCGGCATACACCAATTTTTTCAGAGGGGTCTCCTCTTAAGGGGTGGACTCCGCAATTTTTTGTCAACGTTGTTTCACTAATGCAATTTCTACATGTAAATATTATCTTGGATTTTGATTTTTTTTTTAATTATTTTATAGAGATGCAAATGAAGACTTTTGTCAACTAGAATTTTTAACAACAAATTTTAAATGAAAATTGCATAATTCTACTGCAAAAAATAAGTTAATAATTAAAAATTTTTGGGCTATTCGGGGTAAAGTATTCCATGCTCAATGAAATTTTTTATATATTTTTTTTGTAAATTTTTTCTCAAAAATTATTTTTTCCGTTGTATCCTAATTTCTATAGTTGTTCTATTTCATACATTCACCTTATTACAAAAATTGGGACAACTGACAATTAATAGTTATAGACAGTCGTAGCAACTCGGTTTGATCCCAAAACCTGACCTTTAACTTCATCGTACATTAAGAATCCATAAATCAGGGTTTAGATTCTAACGCATGTTAAGAGCCCCCAAAAGAAAAATAAAATTTAGGTCAATTTCAAGAGGGTTTCAAACCAAATTTTTAATGTAACGTTTAAAAAAAGCTAGTTTAGGTTATGGGTCGATGAACAATAGATTTTTTTTGGCCTTTCCTAAAACTAATATTTTTTTGGTTAAAATCCCACATCGACCAAAAATTTGGATATTTGACTGCTGGTGCTGTGTTATAAAATCAGTCAAGCAACAACGAAGGGCATGCAGCCGTGCGATGAATACATAGCGAACTATTCTTTCGCCTTTTACTAAAGAATACCGTGTATTCGTCGCTTAATGCGGCATACACCAATTTTTTCATAGGGGTCTCCTCTTAAGAGGTGGACTCCGCAATTTTTAGTCAAAGTTGTTTCACTAATGCAATTTCTACATGTAAATATTATCTTGGATTTTGATTTTTTTTTATTATTTTATAGAGATGGAAATGAAGACTTTTGTCAACTAGAATTTTTAACAACAAATTTAAAATGAAAATTTCATAATTCTACCGCAAAAAATAGGTTAATAATTAAAAATTTTTGGGCTATACCGGGTAAAGTATTCCATGCTCAATGAAATTTTTTATATATTTTTTTTGTAAATTTTTTCTCGATAATTATTTTTTCCGTTGTATACTAATTTCTATAGTTGTTCTATTTCATACATTCACCTTATGACAAAAATTGGGACAACTGACAATTTGCATTAATAGTTATAGATAGTTGTAGCAACTCGGTTTGATCCCAAAACCTGACCTTTAACTTCATCGTACATTAGGAATCGATAAATCAGGGTTTAGATTCTAATGCATGTTAAGAGTCCCCAAAAGAAAAATAAAATTTAGGTCAATTTCAAGAGGGTTTCAAACCAAATTTTTAATGTAACGTTTAAAAAAAGCTAGTTTAGGTTATGGGTCGACGAACAATAGATTTTTTTTGGTCTTTCCTAAAACTAATATTTTTTAGGTTAAAATCCCACATCGACCAAAAATTTGGATATTTGAGTGCTGGTGCAATGTTATAAAATCAGTCAAGCAACAACGAAAGGCAAGCAGCCGTGCGATGAATACATAGCGAACTATTCTTTCGCCTTTTACTAAAGAATACCGTGTATTCGTCGCTTAATGCGGCATACACCAATTTTTTCAGAGGGGTCTCCTCTTAAGAGGTGGACTCCGCAATTTTTAGTCAAAGTTGTTTCACTAATGCAATTTCTACATGTAAAAATTATCTTGGATTTTCATTTTTTTTTTAATTATTTTATAGAGATGCAAATGAAGACTTTTGTCAACTAGAATTTTTAACAACAAATTTTAAAAGAAAATTTCATAATTCTACCGCAAAAAATAGGTTAATAATTAAAAATTTTTGGGCTATTCGGGGTAAAGTATTCCATGCTCAATGAAATTTTTTATATATTTTTTTTGTAAATTTTTTCTCGATAATTATTTTTTCCGTAGTATCCTAATTTCTATAGTTGTTCTATTTCATACATTCACCTTATGACAAAAATAGAGACAACTGACAATCTGCTTTAATAGTTATAGATTGTCGTGGCAACTCGGTTTGTGCCCAAAACCTGACCTTTAACTTCATCGTACATTAAGAATTGATAAATTAGGGTTTAGATTCTAATGCATGTTAAGAGTCCCCAAAAGAAAAATAAAATTTAGGTCAATTTCAAGAGGGTTTCAAACCAATATTTTTTATGTAACGTTTAAAAAAAGCTAGTTTAGGTTATGGGTCGATGAACAATAGATTTTTTTTGGTCTTTCCTAAAACAAATATTTTTTAGGTTAAAATCCCACATCGACCAAAAATTTGGATATTTGAGAGCTGGTGCTATGTTATAAAATCAGTCAAGCAACAACAAAAGGCATGCAGCCGTGCGATGAATACATAGCGAACTATTCTTTCGCCTTTTACTAAAGAATACCGTGTATTCGTCGCTTAATGCGGCATACACCAATTTTTTCGTAGGGGTCTCCTCTTATGGGGTGGACTCCACAATTTTTAGTCAAAGTTGTTTAACTAATGCAATTTCTACAAGGAAATATTATCTTGAATTTTGATTTTTTTTTAAAAATATTTTATTGAGATGCAAAGGAAGACTTCTGTCAACTAGAATTTTTAACAACAAATTTTAAATGAAAATTTTATAATTCTACACCAAAAAATAAGTTAATAATTAAAAATTTTTGGGCAATTCGGGGTAAAGAATTCCATGCTCAATGAAATTTTTGGTATGTTTCTTTTCTAAATTATTTCTCGAAAATTATTTTTTCCGTATTATCCTAGTTTCTATAATTGTTCTATTTCATACATTCACCTTACGACCAAAATTGAGACAACTGACAATCTGCTTTAATAGTTATAGATAGTCGTGGCAACTCGGTTTGAGCCCAAAACCTGACCTTTAACTTCATCGTACATTAAGAATCGATAAATCAGGGTTTAGATTCTAATTCATGTTAAGAGTCCCCAAAAGAAAAATAAAATTTAGGTCAATTTCAAGAGGGCTTCAAACCAAATTTTTTATGTAACGTTTAAAAAAAGCTAGTTTAGGTTATGGGTCGATGAACAATAGATTTTTTTTCGTCTTTCATAAAACTAATATATTTTAGGATAAAATCCCACATCGACCAAAAATTTTGATATTTGAGCACTGGTGCAATGTTATAAAATCAGTCAAGCAACAACGAAGGGCATGCAGCCGTGCGATGAATACATAGCGAACTATTCTTTCGCCTTTTACTAAAGAATACCGTGTATTCGTCGCTTAATACGGCATACACCAATTTTTTCGTAGGGGTCTCCTCTTAAGGGGTGGACTCCACAATTTTTAGTCAAAGTTGTTTAACTAATGCAATTTCTACAAGTAAATATTATCTTGAATTTTGATTTTTTTAAAATATTTTATAAAGATGCAAATGAAGACTTCTGTCAACTAGAATTTTTAACAACAAATTTTAAATGAAAAATTTATAATTCTACACCAAAAAAGAAGTTAATAATTAAAATTTTTTGGGCTATTCGGGGTAAAGTATTCCATGCTAAATGAAATTTTTGGTATGTTTCTTTTCTAAATTATTTCTCGAAAATTATTTTTTCCGTATTATCCTAGTTTCTATAATTGTTCTATTTCATACACTCACCTTTTGACATAAATTGGGACAACTGACAATCTGCTTTAATAGTTATAGATAGTCGTAACTGCTCGGTTTGATCAAAAACCTAAGCCTAAAACATGACATTTAACTTCATCGTACATTAAGAGTCGATAAATCATGGTTTAGATTCAAATGCAAGTTAAAGAGTCCCCGAAAGAGAAATAAAATTTAGGTCAATTTCAAGAGGGTTTCAAACCAATATTTTTTATGTAACGTTTAAAAAAAGCTAGTTTAGGTTATGGGTCGACGAACAATCGATTTTTTTTGGTCTTTCCTAAAACTAATATTTTTTAGGTTAAAATCCCACATCGACCAAAAATTTGGATATTTGAGTGCTGGTGCTATGTTATAAAATCAGTCAAGCAACAACGAAAGGCAAGCAACCGTGCGATGAATACATAGCGAACTATTCTTTCGCCTTTTACTAAAGAATACCGTGTATTCGTCGCTTAATGCGGCATACACCAATTTTTTCAGAGGGGTCTCCTCTTAAGAGGTGGACTCCGCAATTTTTAGTCAAAGTTGTTTCACTAATGCAATTTCTACATGTAAAAATTATCTTGGATTTTCATTTTTTTTTTAATTATTTTATAGAGATGCAAATGAAGACTTTTGTCAACTAGAATTTTTAACAACAAATTTTAAAAGAAAATTTCATAATTCTACCGCAAAAAATAGGTTAATAATTAAAAATTTTTGGGCTATTCGGGGTAAAGTATTCCATGCTCAATGAAATTTTTTATATATTTTTTTTGTAAATTTTTTCTCGATAATTATTTTTTCCGTAGTATCCTAATTTCTATAGTTGTTCTATTTCATACATTCACCTTATGACAAAAATAGAGACAACTGACAATCTGCTTTAATAGTTATAGATTGTCGTGGCAACTCGGTTTGAGCCCAAAACCTGACCTTTAACTTCATCGTACATTAAGAATCGATAAATCAGGGTTTAGATTCTAATGCATGTTAAGAGTCCCCAAAAGAAAAATAAAATTTAGGTCAATTTCAAGAGGGCTTCAAACCAAATTTTTTATGTAACGTTTAAAAAAAGCTAGTTTAGGTTATGGGTCGATGAACAATAGATTTTTTTTCGTCTTTCATAAAACTAATATATTTTAGGATAAAATCCCACATCGACCAAAAATTTTGATATTTGAGCACTGGTGCAATGTTATAAAATCAGTCAAGCAACAACGAAGGGCATGCAGTCGTGCGATGAATACATAGCGAACTATTCTTTCGCCTTTTACTAAAGAATACCGTGTATTCGTCGCTTAATACGGCATACACCAATTTTTTCGTAGGGGTCTCCTCTTAAGTGGTGGACTCCACAATTTTTAGTCAA
This sequence comes from Dillenia suffruticosa, assembly GCA_033439265.1. Lineage (NCBI taxonomy): Eukaryota > Viridiplantae > Streptophyta > Magnoliopsida > Dilleniales > Dilleniaceae > Dillenia > Dillenia suffruticosa. The sequence goes on along the minus strand of JAVTVX010000008.1, from coordinate 15,671,495 downwards.
AGTTGTTTAACTAATGCAATTTCTACAAGTAAATATTATCTTGAATTTTGATTTTATTAAAATATTTTATAAAGATGCAATGAAGACTTCTGTCAACTAGAATTTTTAACAACAAATTTTAAATGAAAAATATATAATTCTACACCAAAAAATAAGTTAATAATTAAAAATTTTTGGGCTATTCGGGGTAAAGTATTCCATGCTCAATGAAATTTTTGGTATGTTTCTTTTCTAAATTATTTCTCGATAATTATTTTTTCCGTATTATCCTAGTTTCTATAATTGTTCTATTTCATACATTCACCTTTTGACATAAATTGGGACAACTGACAATCTGCTTTAATAGTTATAGATAGTTGTAACTGCTCGGTTTGATCAAAAACCTAAGCCTAAAACATGACCTTTAACTTCATCGTACATTAAGAGTCGATAAATCATCGTTTAGATTCAAATGCAAGTTAAAGAGTCCCCGAAAGAAAAATAAAATTTAGGTCAATTTCAAGAGGGTTTCAAACCAATATTTTTTATGTAATGTTTAAAAAAAGCTAGTTTAGGTTATGGGTTGATGAACAATAGATCTTTTTTCGTCCTTCCTAAAACTAATGTTTTTTAGGTTAAAATCCCACATCGACCAAAAAATTGAGATATTTGAGTGCTGGAGCTATGTTATAAAATCAGTCAAGCAACAACGAAGGGCATGCAGCCGTGCGATGAATACATAGCGAACTATTCTTTCGCCTTTTACTAAAGAATACCGTGTATTCGTCGCTTAATGCGGCATACACCAATTTTTTCAGAGGGGTCTCCTCTTAAGGGGTGGACTCCGCAATTTTTTGTCAACGTTGTTTCACTAATGCAATTTCTACATGTAAATATTATCTTGGATTTTGATTTTTTTTTTAATTATTTTATAGAGATGCAAATGAAGACTTTTGTCAACTAGAATTTTTAACAACAAATTTTAAATGAAAATTGCATAATTCTACTGCAAAAAATAAGTTAATAATTAAAAATTTTTGGGCTATTCGGGGTAAAGTATTCCATGCTCAATGAAATTTTTTATATATTTTTTTTGTAAATTTTTTCTCAAAAATTATTTTTTCCGTTGTATCCTAATTTCTATAGTTGTTCTATTTCATACATTCACCTTATTACAAAAATTGGGACAACTGACAATTAATAGTTATAGACAGTCGTAGCAACTCGGTTTGATCCCAAAACCTGACCTTTAACTTCATCGTACATTAAGAATCCATAAATCAGGGTTTAGATTCTAACGCATGTTAAGAGCCCCCAAAAGAAAAATAAAATTTAGGTCAATTTCAAGAGGGTTTCAAACCAAATTTTTAATGTAACGTTTAAAAAAAGCTAGTTTAGGTTATGGGTCGATGAACAATAGATTTTTTTTGGCCTTTCCTAAAACTAATATTTTTTTGGTTAAAATCCCACATCGACCAAAAATTTGGATATTTGACTGCTGGTGCTGTGTTATAAAATCAGTCAAGCAACAACGAAGGGCATGCAGCCGTGCGATGAATACATAGCGAACTATTCTTTCGCCTTTTACTAAAGAATACCGTGTATTCGTCGCTTAATGCGGCATACACCAATTTTTTCATAGGGGTCTCCTCTTAAGAGGTGGACTCCGCAATTTTTAGTCAAAGTTGTTTCACTAATGCAATTTCTACATGTAAATATTATCTTGGATTTTGATTTTTTTTTATTATTTTATAGAGATGGAAATGAAGACTTTTGTCAACTAGAATTTTTAACAACAAATTTAAAATGAAAATTTCATAATTCTACCGCAAAAAATAGGTTAATAATTAAAAATTTTTGGGCTATACCGGGTAAAGTATTCCATGCTCAATGAAATTTTTTATATATTTTTTTTGTAAATTTTTTCTCGATAATTATTTTTTCCGTTGTATACTAATTTCTATAGTTGTTCTATTTCATACATTCACCTTATGACAAAAATTGGGACAACTGACAATTTGCATTAATAGTTATAGATAGTTGTAGCAACTCGGTTTGATCCCAAAACCTGACCTTTAACTTCATCGTACATTAGGAATCGATAAATCAGGGTTTAGATTCTAATGCATGTTAAGAGTCCCCAAAAGAAAAATAAAATTTAGGTCAATTTCAAGAGGGTTTCAAACCAAATTTTTAATGTAACGTTTAAAAAAAGCTAGTTTAGGTTATGGGTCGACGAACAATAGATTTTTTTTGGTCTTTCCTAAAACAAATATTTTTTAGGTTAAAATCCCACATCGACCAAAAATTTGGATATTTGAGAGCTGGTGCTATGTTATAAAATCAGTCAAGCAACAACAAAAGGCATGCAGCCGTGCGATGAATACATAGCGAACTATTCTTTCGCCTTTTACTAAAGAATACCGTGTATTCGTCGCTTAATGCGGCATACACCAATTTTTTCGTAGGGGTCTCCTCTTATGGGGTGGACTCCACAATTTTTAGTCAAAGTTGTTTAACTAATGCAATTTCTACAAGGAAATATTATCTTGAATTTTGATTTTTTTTTAAAAATATTTTATTGAGATGCAAAGGAAGACTTCTGTCAACTAGAATTTTTAACAACAAATTTTAAATGAAAATTTTATAATTCTACACCAAAAAATAAGTTAATAATTAAAAATTTTTGGGCAATTCGGGGTAAAGAATTCCATGCTCAATGAAATTTTTGGTATGTTTCTTTTCTAAATTATTTCTCGAAAATTATTTTTTCCGTATTATCCTAGTTTCTATAATTGTTCTATTTCATACATTCACCTTACGACCAAAATTGAGACAACTGACAATCTGCTTTAATAGTTATAGATAGTCGTGGCAACTCGGTTTGAGCCCAAAACCTGACCTTTAACTTCATCGTACATTAAGAATCGATAAATCAGGGTTTAGATTCTAATTCATGTTAAGAGTCCCCAAAAGAAAAATAAAATTTAGGTCAATTTCAAGAGGGCTTCAAACCAAATTTTTTATGTAACGTTTAAAAAAAGCTAGTTTAGGTTATGGGTCGATGAACAATAGATTTTTTTTCGTCTTTCATAAAACTAATATATTTTAGGATAAAATCCCACATCGACCAAAAATTTTGATATTTGAGCACTGGTGCAATGTTATAAAATCAGTCAAGCAACAACGAAGGGCATGCAGCCGTGCGATGAATACATAGCGAACTATTCTTTCGCCTTTTACTAAAGAATACCGTGTATTCGTCGCTTAATACGGCATACACCAATTTTTTCGTAGGGGTCTCCTCTTAAGGGGTGGACTCCACAATTTTTAGTCAAAGTTGTTTAACTAATGCAATTTCTACAAGTAAATATTATCTTGAATTTTGATTTTTTTAAAATATTTTATAAAGATGCAAATGAAGACTTCTGTCAACTAGAATTTTTAACAACAAATTTTAAATGAAAAATTTATAATTCTACACCAAAAAAGAAGTTAATAATTAAAAATTTTTGGGCTATTCGGGGTAAAGTATTCCATGCTAAATGAAATTTTTGGTATGTTTCTTTTCTAAATTATTTCTCGAAAATTATTTTTTCCGTATTATCCTAGTTTCTATAATTGTTCTATTTCATACACTCACCTTTTGACATAAATTGGGACAACTGACAATCTGCTTTAATAGTTATAGATAGTCGTAACTGCTCGGTTTGATCAAAAACCTAAGCCTAAAACATGACATTTAACTTCATCGTACATTAAGAGTCGATAAATCATGGTTTAGATTCAAATGCAAGTTAAAGAGTCCCCGAAAGAGAAATAAAATTTAGGTCAATTTCAAGAGGGTTTCAAACCAATATTTTTTATGTAACGTTTAAAAAAAGCTAGTTTAGGTTATGGGTCGACGAACAATCGATTTTTTTTGGTCTTTCCTAAAACTAATATTTTTTAGGTTAAAATCCCACATCGACCAAAAATTTGGATATTTGAGTGCTGGTGCTATGTTATAAAATCAGTCAAGCAACAACGAAAGGCAAGCAACCGTGCGATGAATACATAGCGAACTATTCTTTCGCCTTTTACTAAAGAATACCGTGTATTCGTCGCTTAATGCGGCATACACCAATTTTTTCAGAGGGGTCTCCTCTTAAGAGGTGGACTCCGCAATTTTTAGTCAAAGTTGTTTCACTAATGCAATTTCTACATGTAAAAATTATCTTGGGTTTTGAATTTTTTTTTTAATTATTTTATAGAGATGCAAATGAAGACTTTTGTCAACTAGAATTTTTAACAACAAATTTTAAATGAAAATTTCATAATTCTACCGCAAAAAATACGTTAATAATTAAAAATTTTTGGGCTATTCGGGGTAAAGTATTCCATGCTCAATGAAATTTTTTATATATTTTTTTTGTAAATTTTTTCTCGATAATTATTTTTTCCGTAGTATCCTAATTTCTATAGTTGTTCTATTTCATACATTCACCTTATGACAAAAATAGAGACAACTGACAATCTGCTGTAATAGTTATAGATTGTCGTGGCAACTCGGTTTGAGCCCAAAACCTGACCTTTAACTTCATCGTACATTAAGAATCGATAAATCAGGGTTTAGATTCTAATGCATGTTAAGAGTCCCCAAAAGAAAAGTAAAATTTACGTCAATTTCAAGAGGGTTTCAAACCAATATCTTTTATGTAATGTTTAAAAAAAGCTAGTTTAGGTTATGGGTCGATGAACAATAGATTTTTTTTTGTCTTTCCTAAAACAAATATTTTTTAGGTTAAAATCCCACATCGACCAAAAATTTGGATATTTGAGAGCTGGTGCTATGTTATAAAATCAGTCAAGCAACAACAAAAGGCATGCAGCCGTGCGATGAATACATAGCGAACTATTCTTTCACCTTTTACTAAAGAATACCGTGTATTCGTCGCTTAATGCGGCATACACCAATTTTTTCGTAGGGGTCTCCTCTTATGGGGTGGACTCCACAATTTTTAGTCAAAGTTGTTTAACTAATGCAATTTCTACAAGGAAATATTATCTTGAATTTTGATTTTTTTTTAAAAATATTTTATTGAGATGCAAAGGAAGACTTCTGTCAACTAGAATTTTTAACAACAAATTTTAAATGAAAATTTTATAATTCTACACCAAAAAATAAGTTAATAATTAAAAATTTTTGGGCTATTCGGGGTAAAGTATTCCATGCTCAATGAAATTTTTGGTATGTTTCTTTTCTAAATTATTTCTCGAAAATTATTTTTTCCGTATTATCCTAGTTTCTATAATTGTTCTATTTCATACATTCACCTTTTGACATAAATTGGGACAACTGACAATCTGCTTTAATAGTTATAGATAGTCGTAACTGCTCGGTTTGATCAAAAACCTAAGCCTAAAACATGACCTTTAACTTCATCGTACATTAAGAGTCGATAAATCATGGTTTAGATTCAAATGCAAGTTAAAGTGTCCCCGAAAGAAAAATAAAATTTAGGTCAATTTGAAGAGGGTTTCAAACCAAATTTTTAATGTAACGTTTAAAAAAAGCTAGTTTAGGTTATGGGTCGACGAACAATAGATTTTTTTTGGTCTTTCCTAAAACTAATATTTTTTAGGTTAAAATCCCACATCGACCAAAAATTTGGATATTTGAGTGCTGGTGCTATTTTATAAAATCAGTCAAGCAACAACGAAAGGCAAGCAGCCGTGCGATGAATACATAGCGAACTATTCTTTCGCCTTTTACTAAAGAATACCGTGTATTCGTCGCTTAATGCGGCATACACCAATTTTTTCAGAGGGGTCTCCTCTTAAGAGGTGGACTCCGCAATTTTTAGTCAAAGTTGTTTCACTAATGCAATTTCTACATGTAAAAATTATCTTGGGTTTTGAATTTTTTTTTTAATTATTTTATAGAGATGCAAATGAAGACTTTTGTCAACTAGAATTTTTAACAACAAATTTTAAATTAAAATTTCATAATTCTACCGCAAAAAATACGTTAATAATTAAAAATTTTTGGGCTATTCGGGGTAAAGTATTCCATGCTCAATGAAATTTTTTATATATTTTTTTTGTAAATTTTTTCTCGATAATTATTTTTTCCGTAGTATCCTAATTTCTATAGTTGTTCTATTTCATACATTCACCTTATGACAAAAATAGAGACAACTGACAATCTGCTGTAATAGTTATAGATTGTCGTGGCAACTCGGTTTGAGCCCAAAACCTGACCTTTAACTTCATCGTACATTAAGAATCGATAAATCAGGGTTTAGATTCTAATGCATGTTAAGAGTCCCCAAAAGAAAAGTAAAATTTACGTCAATTTCAAGAGGGTTTCAAACCAATATCTTTTATGTAATGTTTAAAAAAAGCTAGTTTAGGTTATGGGTCGATGAACAATAGATTTTTTTTGGTCTTTCCTAAAACAAATATTTTTTAGGTTAAAATCCCACATCGACCAAAAATTTGGATATTTGAGAGCTGGTGCTATGTTATAAAATCAGTCAAGCAACAACAAAAGGCATGCAGCCGTGCGATGAATACATAGCGAACTATTCTTTCGCCTTTTACTAAAGAATACCGTGTATTCGTCGCTTAATGCGGCATACACCAATTTTTTCGTAGGGGTCTCCTCTTATGGGGTGGACTCCACAATTTTTAGTCAAAGTTGTTTAACTAATGCAATTTCTACAAGGAAATATTATCTTGAATTTTGATTTTTTTTTAAAAATATTTTATTGAGATGCAAAGGAAGACTTCTGTCAACTAGAATTTTTAACAACAAATTTTAAATGAAAATTTTATAATTCTACACCAAAAAATAAGTTAATAATTAAAAATTTTTGGGCTATTCGGGGTAAAGTATTCCATGCTCAATGAAATTTTTGGTATGTTTCTTTTCTAAATTATTTCTCGAAAATTATTTTTTCCGTATTATCCTAGTTTCTATAATTGTTCTATTTCATACATTCACCTTTTGACATAAATTGGGACAACTGACAATCTGCTTTAATAGTTATAGATAGTCGTAACTGCTCGGTTTGATCAAAAACCTAAGCCTAAAACATGACCTTTAACTTCATCGTACATTAAGAGTCGATAAATCATGGTTTAGATTCAAATGCAAGTTAAAGTGTCCCCGAAAGAAAAATAAAATTTAGGTCAATTTGAAGAGGGTTTCAAACCAAATTTTTAATGTAACGTTTAAAAAAAGCTAGTTTAGGTTATGGGTCGACGAACAATAGATTTTTTTTGGTCTTTCCTAAAACTAATATTTTTTAGGTTAAAATCCCACATCGACCAAAAATTTGGATATTTGAGTGCTGGTGCTATTTTATAAAATCAGTCAAGCAACAACGAAAGGCAAGCAGCCGTGCGATGAATACATAGCGAACTATTCTTTCGCCTTTTACTAAAGAATACCGTGTATTCGTCGCTTAATGCGGCATACACCAATTTTTTCAGAGGGGTCTCCTCTTAAGAGGTGGACTCCGCAATTTTTAGTCAAAGTTGTTTCACTAATGCAATTTCTACATGTAAAAATTATCTTGGGTTTTGAATTTTTTTTTTAATTATTTTATAGAGATGCAAATGAAGACTTTTGTCAACTAGAATTTTTAACAACAAATTTTAAATGAAAATTTCATAATTCTACCGCAAAAAATACGTTAATAATTAAAAATTTTTGGGCTATTCGGGGTAAAGTATTCCATGCTCAATGAAATTTTTTATATATTTTTTTTGTAAATTTTTTCTCGATAATTATTTTTTCCGTAGTATCCTAATTTCTATAGTTGTTCTATTTCATACATTCACCTTATGACAAAAATAGAGACAACTGACAATCTGCTGTAATAGTTATAGATTGTCGTGGCAACTCGGTTTGAGCCCAAAACCTGACCTTTAACTTCATCGTACATTAAGAATCGATAAATCAGGGTTTAGATTCTAATGCATGTTAAGAGTCCCCAAAAGAAAAGTAAAATTTACGTCAATTTCAAGAGGGTTTCAAACCAATATCTTTTATGTAATGTTTAAAAAAAGCTAGTTTAGGTTATGGGTCGATGAACAATAGATTTTTTTTGGTCTTTCCTAAAACAAATATTTTTTAGGTTAAAATCCCACATCGACCAAAAATTTGGATATTTGAGAGCTGGTGCTATGTTATAAAATCAGTCAAGCAACAACAAAAGGCATGCAGCCGTGCGATGAATACATAGCGAACTATTCTTTCGCCTTTTACTAAAGAATACCGTGTATTCGTCGCTTAATGCGGCATACACCAATTTTTTCGTAGGGGTCTCCTCTTATGGGGTGGACTCCACAATTTTTAGTCAAAGTTGTTTAACTAATGCAATTTCTACAAGGAAATATTATCTTGAATTTTGATTTTTTTTTAAAAATATTTTATTGAGATGCAAAGGAAGACTTCTGTCAACTAGAATTTTTAACAACAAATTTTAAATGAAAATTTTATAATTCTACACCAAAAAATAAGTTAATAATTAAAAATTTTTGGGCTATTCGGGGTAAAGTATTCCATGCTCAATGAAATTTTTGGTATGTTTCTTTTCTAAATTATTTCTCGAAAATTATTTTTTCCGTATTATCCTAGTTTCTATAATTGTTCTATTTCATACATTCACCTTTTGACATAAATTGGGACAACTGACAATCTGCTTTAATAGTTATAGATAGTCGTAACTGCTCGGTTTGATCAAAAACCTAAGCCTAAAACATGACCTTTAACTTCATCGTACATTAAGAGTCGATAAATCATGGTTTAGATTCAAATGCAAGTTAAAGTGTCCCCGAAAGAAAAATAAAATTTAGGTCAATTTGAAGAGGGTTTCAAACCAAATTTTTAATGTAACGTTTAAAAAAAGCTAGTTTAGGTTATGGGTCGACGAACAATAGATTTTTTTTGGTCTTTCCTAAAACTAATATTTTTTAGGTTAAAATCCCACATCGACCAAAAATTTGGATATTTGAGTGCTGGTGCTATTTTATAAAATCAGTCAAGCAACAACGAAAGGCAAGCAGCCGTGCGATGAATACATAGCGAACTATTCTTTCGCCTTTTACTAAAGAATACCGTGTATTCGTCGCTTAATGCGGCATACACCAATTTTTTCAGAGGGGTCTCCTCTTAAGAGGTGGACTCCGCAATTTTTAGTCAAAGTTGTTTCACTAATGCAATTTCTACATGTAAAAATTATCTTGGGTTTTGAATTTTTTTTTTAATTATTTTATAGAGATGCAAATGAAGACTTTTGTCAACTAGAATTTTTAACAACAAATTTTAAATGAAAATTTCATAATTCTACCGCAAAAAATACGTTAATAATTAAAAATTTTTGGGCTATTCGGGGTAAAGTATTCCATGCTCAATGAAATTTTTTATATATTTTTTTTGTAAATTTTTTCTCGATAATTATTTTTTCCGTAGTATCCTAATTTCTATAGTTGTTCTATTTCATACATTCACCTTATGACAAAAATAGAGACAACTGACAATCTGCTGTAATAGTTATAGATTGTCGTGGCAACTCGGTTTGAGCCCAAAACCTGACCTTTAACTTCATCGTACATTAAGAATCGATAAATCAGGGTTTAGATTCTAATGCATGTTAAGAGTCCCCAAAAGAAAAGTAAAATTTACGTCAATTTCAAGAGGGTTTCAAACCAATATCTTTTATGTAATGTTTAAAAAAAGCTAGTTTAGGTTATGGGTCGATGAACAATAGATTTTTTTTGGTCTTTCCTAAAACAAATATTTTTTAGGTTAAAATCCCACATCGACCAAAAATTTGGATATTTGAGAGCTGGTGCTATGTTATAAAATCAGTCAAGCAACAACAAAAGGCATGCAGCCGTGCGATGAATACATAGCGAACTATTCTTTCGCCTTTTACTAAAGAATACCGTGTATTCGTCGCTTAATGCGGCATACACCAATTTTTTCGTAGGGGTCTCCTCTTATGGGGTGGACTCCACAATTTTTAGTCAAAGTTGTTTAACTAATGCAATTTCTACAAGGAAATATTATCTTGAATTTTGATTTTTTTTTAAAAATATTTTATTGAGATGCAAAGGAAGACTTCTGTCAACTAGAATTTTTAACAACAAATTTTAAATGAAAATTTTATAATTCTACACCAAAAAATAAGTTAATAATTAAAAATTTTTGGGCTATTCGGGGTAAAGTATTCCATGCTCAATGAAATTTTTGGTATGTTTCTTTTCTAAATTATTTCTCGAAAATTATTTTTTCCGTATTATCCTAGTTTCTATAATTGTTCTATTTCATACATTCACCTTTTGACATAAATTGGGACAACTGACAATCTGCTTTAATAGTTATAGATAGTCGTAACTGCTCGGTTTGATCAAAAACCTAAGCCTAAAACATGACCTTTAACTTCATCGTACATTAAGAGTCGATAAATCATGGTTTAGATTCAAATGCAAGTTAAAGTGTCCCCGAAAGAAAAATAAAATTTAGGTCAATTTGAAGAGGGTTTCAAACCAAATTTTTAATGTAACGTTTAAAAAAAGCTAGTTTAGGTTATGGGTCGACGAACAATAGATTTTTTTTGGTCTTTCCTAAAACTAATATTTTTTAGGTTAAAATCCCACATCGACCAAAAATTTGGATATTTGAGTGCTGGTGCTATTTTATAAAATCAGTCAAGCAACAACGAAAGGCAAGCAGCCGTGCGATGAATACATAGCGAACTATTCTTTCGCCTTTTACTAAAGAATACCGTGTATTCGTCGCTTAATGCGGCATACACCAATTTTTTCAGAGGGGTCTCCTCTTAAGAGGTGGACTCCGCAATTTTTAGTCAAAGTTGTTTCACTAATGCAATTTCTACATGTAAAAATTATCTTGGGTTTTGAATTTTTTTTTTAATTATTTTATAGAGATGCAAATGAAGACTTTTGTCAACTAGAATTTTTAACAACAAATTTTAAATGAAAATTTCATAATTCTACCGCAAAAAATACGTTAATAATTAAAAATTTTTGGGCTATTCGGGGTAAAGTATTCCATGCTCAATGAAATTTTTTATATATTTTTTTTGTAAATTTTTTCTCGATAATTATTTTTTCCGTAGTATCCTAATTTCTATAGTTGTTCTATTTCATACATTCACCTTATGACAAAAATAGAGACAACTGACAATCTGCTTTAATAGTTATAGATTGTCGTGGCAACTCGGTTTGAGCCCAAAACCTGACCTTTAACTTCATCGTACATTAAGAATCGATAAATCAGGGTTTAGATTCTAATGCATGTTAAGAGTCCCCAAAAGAAAAATAAAATTTAGGTCAATTTTAAGAGGGTTTCAAACCAATATTTTTTATGTAACGTTTAAAAAAAGCTAGTTTAGGTTATGGGTCGATGAACAATAGATTTTTTTTGGTCTTTCCTAAAACAAATATTTTTTAGGTTAAAATCCCACATCGACCAAAAATTTGGATATTTGAGAGCTGGTGCTATGTTATAAAATCAGTCAAGCAACAACAAAAGGCATGCAGCCGTGCGATGAATACATAGCGAACTATTCTTTCGCCTTTTACTAAAGAATACGGTGTATTCGTCGCTTAATGTGGCATACACCTATTTTTTCGTAGGGGTCTCCTCTTAAGGGGTGGACTCCACAATTTTTAGTCAAAGTTGTTTAACTAATGCAATTTCTACAAGGAAATATTATCTTGAATTTTGATTTTTTTTAAAAAATATTTTATTGAGATGCAAAGTAAGACTTCTGTCAACTAGAATTTTTAACAACAAATTTTAAATGAAAATTTTATAATTCTACACCAAAAAATAAGTTAATAATTAAAAATTTTTGGGCTATTCGGGGTAAAGTATTCCATGCTCAATGAAATTTTTGGTATGATTCTTTTCTAAATTATTTCTCGAAAATTATTTTTTCCGTATTATCCTAGTTTCTATAATTGTTCTATTTCATACATTCACCTTTTGACATAAATTGGGACAACTGACAATCTGCTTTAATAGTTATAGATAGGCGTAACTGTTCGGTTTGATCAAAAACCTAAGCCCAAAACATAACCTTTAACTTCTTCGTACATTAAGTGTCGATAAATCATGGTTTAGATTCAAATGCAAGTTAAAGAGTCCCCGAAAGAAAAATAAAATTTAGGTCAATTTCAAGAGGGTTTCAAACCAATATTTTTTATGTAACGTTTAAAAAAAGCTAGTTTAGGTTATGGGTCGATGAACAATAGATCTTTTTTCGTCTTTCCTAAAACTAATGTTTTTTTGGTTAAAATCCCACATCGACCAAAAATTGAGATATTTGAGTGCTGGAGCTATGTTACAAAATCAGGCAAGCAACAACGAAGGGCATGCAGCCGTGCGTTGAATACATAGCGAACTATTCTTTCGCCTTTTACTAAAGAATACCGTGTATTCGTCGCTTAATGCGGCATACACCAATTTTTTCATACGGGTCTCCTCTTAAGAGTTGGATTCCGCAATTTTTTGTCAATGTTGTTTCACTAATGCAATTTCTACATGTAAATATTATCTTGGATTTTGATTTTTTTTTTAATTATTTTATAGAGATGCAACGACTAGAATTTTTAACAACAATTTTTAAATGAAAATTTTATAATTCTACTGCAAAAAATAGGTTAATAATTAAAAATTTTTGGGCTATTCGGGGTAAAGTATTCCATGCTCATTGAAATTTTTTTTATATTTTTTTTTGTAAATTTTTTCTCGATAATTATTTTTTCCGCTGTATCCCAATTTCTATAGTTGTTCTATTTCATACATTCACCTTATGACAAAAATTGGGACAACTGACAATCTGCTTTAATAGTTATAGATAGTCGTAGCAACTCGGTTTGATCCCAAAACCTGACTTTTAACTTCATCGTACATTAAGAATCGATAAATCAGGGTTTATATTCTAATGCATGTTAAGAGTCCCCAAAAGAAAAATAAAATTTAGGTCAATTTCAAGAGGGTTTCAAACCAATATTTTAATGTAACGTTTAAAAAAAGCTAGTTTAGGTTATGGGTCGATGAACAATAGATTTTTTTTGGTCTTTCCTAAAACAAATATTTTTTAGGTTAAAATCCCACATCGACCAAAAATTTGGATATTTGAGAGCTGGTGCTATGTTATAAAATCAGTCAAGCAACAACAAAAGGCATGCAGCCGTGCGATGAATACATAGCGAACTATTCTTTAGCCTTTTACTAAAGAATACCGTGTATTCGTCGCTTAATGCGGCATACACCAATTTTTTCGTAGGGGTCTCCTCTTAAGGGGTGGACTCCACAATTTTTAGTCAAAGTTGTTTAACTAATGCAATTTCTAAAGTAAATATTATCTTGAATTTTGATTTTTGTTAAATATTGTATAGAGATGCAAATGAAGACTTCTGTCAACTAGAATTTTTAACAACAAATTTTAAATGAAAATTTTATAATTCTACACCAAAAAATAAGTTAATAATTAAAAATTTTTGGGCTATTCGGGGTAAAGTATTCCATGCTCAATGAAATTTTTGGTAATTTTCTTTTCTAAATTATTTCTCGAAAATTATTTTTTCCGTATTATCCTAGTTTCTATATTTGTTCTATTTCATACATTGACCTTTTGGCAAAAATTGGGACAACTGACAATCTGCTTTAATAGTTATAGATAGTCATAACTGCTCGGTTTGATCAAAAACCTAAGCCCAAAACATGACCTTTAACTTCATCGTACATTAAGAGTCGATAAATCATGGTTTAGATTCAAATGCAAGTTAAAGAGTCCCCGAAAGAAAAATAAAATTTTGGTCAATTTCAAGAGGGTTTCAAGCCAATATTTTTTATGTAACGTTTAAAAAAAGCTAGTTTAGGTTATGGGTCGATGAACAATAGATCTTTTTTCGTCTTTCCTAAAACTAATGTTTTTTAGGTTAAAATCCCACATCGACCAAAAATTTGGATATTTGAGTGCGGGAGCTATGTTATAAAATCAGTCAAGCAACAACGAAGGTCATGCAGCCGTGCGATGAATACATAGCGAACTATTCTTTCGCCTTTTACTAAAGAATACCGTGTATTCGTCACTTAATGCGGCATACACCAATTTTTTCAGAGGGGTCTCCTCTTAAGGGGTGGACTCCGCAATTTTTTGTCAAAGTTGTTTCACTAATGCAATTTTTACATGTAAATATTATCTTGGATTTTGATTTTTTTTTTTAATTTTTTTATAGACATGCAAATGAAGACTTTAGTCAACTAGAATTTTTAACATCAAATTTTAAATGAAAATTTTATATTTCTACACCAAAAAATAAGTTAATTAAAAAAAATTGGCTATTCAGGGTAAGGTATGCTACCGCCAATGAACTTTTTGATATATTTTTTCTATAAATTAATTCTCAAAAATTACTTTTTCCGTAGTATCGTAATTTCTCTAATTTTTCTATTTCATACATTCACTCTAAGAAAAAAGTTGGAATAATTGACAATCTGCTTTAATAGCTCCTCGGTTTGATCTAAAACTTTAACCTTAAAATATGACCTTTAACTTGAATCGTACATTAAGAGTTGGTAAATCATGGTTTAGATTCTAATTTAAGTTTGGAGTTCCCAAAAGTAAAATAAAGCTTAGGTCAATTTCAAGAGGGTTTCAAACTAAATTTTTTATATAACATTTAAAAAAAGCTAGTTTAGGTTATTGGTCGATGAACAATAGATTTTTTGTCGTCTTTCCTAAAACTAATATTTTTGAGGGGTTAAAATCCCACATCGACCAAAAATTGAGATGTTTTAGTGCTGGAGCTATGTTATAAAATTAGTCATGCAACAACGAAGGGCATGCAGCAAATTTTTTTTGATATATTTTTTTTGTAAATTATTTCTCAAAAATTTATATGTTTGAGAGCTGGAGCTATTCAGGGTAAGCTATGCCACGCTCGATGAACTTTTTGATATATTTTTTTTGTAAATTATTTCTCAAAAAATTTTTCCGTAGTATCCTAATTTCTATAATTGTTCTATTTCATACATTCACATTTTGACATAAATTGGGACAATTGACAATCTGCTTTAATTGTACCTAAACCTAAAACATGACCTTTTACTTTAATCATACTTTAAGAGTTGATAAATCATGGTTTAGATACTAATTTAAGTTAAGTGTTCAAAAAAAAATCCAGTTTAGGTCAATTTCAAGCTAGTTTTAAGGCAAATTTTTTATGTAAGGATTAATAAAAGCTAGTTCATGATGTGTGTCAATGAACAACGTATTTTTTGTTATTTTTCCTAAAACTAATATTTTTGAGGGGTTAAAATCCCACATCAACCAAAAATTGATATGTTTGAGTGCCAGAGCTATGTCATAAAATCGGTCAAGCAAAAAGAATTCTGTGTATTAGTTGCTTAATGTGGCATATTCCAGTTTTTTCATAGGGGTCTCGTCTTAAGGGGTTGACCCTCCAATTTTTAGTCGAAATTGTTTCTCTAATGTTTTTTCAACATGTAAATATTAGCTTGTATCTTGATTTTTTTTTTTCATATGTAAGCAAATCAACTTTTCACAAGAAATTTTAAAAAAGAAATTATTAATTCTAATGTAAAAATAAATATATAAATAAAAATTTATTGGCCATCCAAGGTAAATGGGCCACACTAATTCAACTTTTTGATACATTTTTCTGTAAATTATTTCTCAAAAAAAATTTTTTTCCGTAGTTGCCTAATTTCTATAATGTTCTATTTTACACATTCACATTACAACATAAATTGGGACAATTGACAATCTGCTTTAATAGTTGTAGATAGTTGTAGCAGCTTGGTTTGATTTAAGACCTAAACCTAAAACATGACCTTTAACTTGAATCATACATTAAGAGTTTATAAATCATGGTTTGGATTATAATTTAATTTAAGAGTTCAAAAAAAACAAGAATAATACAGTTTAGGTCAATTTCAAGATAGTTTCAAAGCAAATTTTTGATATATGGGTTTAAAAATAGCTAGTTTAGGTTAGGGGTCGATGAACAATGTATTTTTTGTCATCTTTCCCAAAACTAATATTTTTGAGTGGTTAAAATCCCACATCGACAAAAAATTGAGATGTTTGAGTGCTGGAGCTACGCTACAAAATCAATCAAGCAACAACAAAGGGCATGCAGCCGGGCAATGAATACATAGCGAACTATTCTTTCGCCTTTTACTAAAGAATACTGTGTATTCGTCACTTAATGCGGCATATGCCAATTTTTTCCAAGGGGTCTCCTCTTAAGGGATGGCCTCGCAATTTTTAGTCAAAGTTGTTTCACTAATGCATACTACAAAATTAGAGCATTGAGGTGACGGTAACATTTTTAGGTGGTAACATTTAGCAACCGTTTTTTATGGCATATAGCAATACTTGTGACGAAACCGTTAGAAAATATATATATTTTACGATGGTATAATATTATTCATTAGGAAAAGTTTAGCAATCGTCTGTAAAGGTTAGATAATCGTTTGTAAAATGCGATGTTGAATTTTCACTATTATTGCTTGTGGTCAATAAATATAACACTTTTAGGAACGGTTTGAAAACAGTCAATATATGACCGTTTTTACTGTCTTTATAACCATACCGTCTGCATAAATACTACATTTATGCTAACTCATATATTATACAGTCTTTAAAAACTATGTTCAATTCAGACACTTATTTTTTGTGATCAGTAAATAAGGTATAGTTTTAGAAACGGTTTGAAAACAGTCTCGATATGAGTACTTCTACTCACTAGTTAAGCATATCGTCTTCATAAGTTTCACACAAATCTGATGATTATTATTTGTGGTTAGTAAATATGACAAGGTTTTAGAGACGGTTTGAAAAATATCTCTAAATAACTATTCTTTACTATCTAGTTAACCATATCGTGGATATAAGTTGTATATCTATGCTAACTTATTCATTGTATAGTCTTTAAAACTTATGTTCAATTCTGATGATTATCATTTGTGATTAGTAAATATGATAAAGTGTTAGGGACAGTTTGAAAACAGTTTCGATTTGACTTTTATTATAGTCTAGTTAAGCATACTAATTTCATAACTTTTATTCAATTCTGACAATTATTATTTGTGATCAGTAGATATGGTAGAGTTTTAGGGACTATTATTTAACTATCTCTATATGTCTATTATTTACTATCTACTTAATCTTATAGTCTGCATACGTTCTTCATCTATTGTAACCCATATTTTTTCCAGTCGCTAAAAGTTATATTCAATTGAAACGCTCATCTTTTGTTGTTAGTAAATATTGCAGAGTTTTAGAAAAGATTTGAAAACAGTCTCGATATGACTACTTTTACTCACTACTTAATCATATCGTCTTCATAAGTTTTACTCAAATCTGATGATTATTATTTGTGGTTAGTAAAAATGGCAGAGTTTTAGAGACGGTTTGAAAAATGTCTGTAAATAATTCTTTTTTACTATCTAGTTAACTATATCGTGGATATAAGTTGTATATTTATACTAACTTATACATTGTACAGTCTTTAAGATACATGTTCAATTCTGACGCTTATCATTTATGGTTAGTAAATATGGTAAAGTTTTAGGGACGATTTGAAAATAGTCTCAATATGACTCTTTTTACAGTCTACGTAAGCATACCAGTTTTGTAAATTCTATTCAATTCTAGCAGCTGTTATTTGTGGTTGGAAGATATAGTAGAGTTTTAGGAACTGTTATGTAACTGTCTTTATATGTCTATTTTTTACTATCTACTTAACCATACCGTCTGCATAAGTTTTTCATATTTCTTAACTCATATATTACGCAATCGTTAAAAGTTATATTCAATTGAAACGCTAATCTTTTATTGTTAGTAAATATGTTAGAGTGTCTCGATAAAACTATTTTTTATTGCTACTTAAGCATATTGTCTTCATAAGTTGTACTCAATTCTGACTGTCATTATTTGTGATAAGTAAATATGACCGAGTTCTAGAGAGGGGTTGAAAAATGTCTCTATATGACTCATCTTTTGCAATTTAGTTAACCATACCGTCGAGATAAATTCTATATTTATGCTAACTTATATATTGTGCAATATTTAATACCTATGTTCAATTTTGATGCATATTATTTGTGGTTAGTAAAAATGACAGAGTTTTAAGGACGGTTTGAAAAATAGTCTCGATAATTTTCTTTGTTCTGTCTACTTAAGCATACAAATTTTATAAGTTATATTCAATTGTAAGAATTATTATATGGAGTTTGATGGACGGTTTGAAAACGGTCACTATAAGACTATTTTTATTGTCAACCAAACCAAACTATCTGTATAAATTCTATATCGATACGAACTCAAATATTATACAGTCTTTAAAAGCTATGCCCAATTCAGACTTTTATCTTTTGTAGTCAGTAAATATGCAGAGTTTTAGAGACGGTCTGAGAATATTTTCATTATAACTATTTTCACTCACTACTTAAGCAT
The DNA here is from genome assembly GCA_033439265.1 of Dillenia suffruticosa. Classification (NCBI taxonomy): domain Eukaryota; kingdom Viridiplantae; phylum Streptophyta; class Magnoliopsida; order Dilleniales; family Dilleniaceae; genus Dillenia; species Dillenia suffruticosa. Next base: position 15,653,001 of record JAVTVX010000008.1, on the reverse strand, counting down.
ATCGTTTTCATAAGTTCTACTCAATTCTGATAGTTATTATTTTTTATGACTACAAGAGCTTCGAAGTCTAATTTGTCGTTCTATAGTGTAATCACTGATATTTTAAAAAGTGTTAGGATAAGTTTAATAAGAGAAAACAGAGTGGAACTAAGTTCAAGGGATAGAAGTATAAATCTGCAAATGCTACAAAGAGCACAATAGATTTTGCAAGATGATGTGTGGGTTCATCCGAAGAACAGATTTCTTATGGAGGATAGGGAAGAAGAAGCAAGGAATGAAGAAGAATTGAATGAAGGAGGAATTGGTAATGAAGCTGAAGAAGATGAAGAAGAAGATCAAGGGAATAAAGGAGGAGATGAGAATGAAAATGAAGGAAACGAGGGAGGAGATAGAGGATGGAATGACTACATCGGAATGCCAATGACGAGGCAAGGTGGAATGATTTGTTCAATGTATTTATGGTCTGAATACAGACATTGGCATGTTTAATGAGCAAGTTGGAGGACTTGGGACGGAAATGCGAGAACATAAGATAGAAATAGGAGAAACGAGGACAGAAATAGGTCGATTGAGTAGTGAAGTGGATGAAATTGAGATACGACTGTTTGGAATGCAACAATATACATATGAATTTGCAGATCAGAATGCAGAGCAGTATCGCAAAATGATATGTCAAATATTGAACATCAGAGCAGACCTTGGGGCAAATTCCATATCTATTGAATGCATCAGAGACCATTTGCAAATAGGCAACCCGGCCCGACCTTCATGCTCTGCTGCTCAGCCTTCTTTATCTCCCAGTCCTACCACTCAACCTTCTTCCTCTGCCACTCCTACACCACCACGTCGCTCTGGCTTTGCCCACCCATTTGTTTTACACCCACCTTCTACATTTGGTTCTCCTGCTCCTGATACTCACCCTCGTGCTCCTAACACTCAGCCTAGCCATGACAATCCTGCCCCTAGGCATCTGTTTCCGACATTTGGTTCTCCTCACACACCCACAACAACTACTGGGGTAGCACTCCTACCCCTATTACTACTCCCAATCCTTTTACCATTGAGTAAGTTGTTAATGTTGTAATAACAAATCCGGAGTCGAAAGATACTACAAGAAAGAGTGTCAAAAAATTTAGACCAAAAGTTAAAAATAACAATTTGAAGTAATTATGTGTACTTGCTTCCCTTCCATTGCTTTTTGCATTTGTATTTGTAGTTTTGTTCATTTTGTATTTTCATGTGTATTTCAATGTTGATGTGTTGATCTCTTCTGTTTTTCAATGTTAAAAAAATCTAGTAATTATGTCTATTTTGTATTTTTCTATTTATATTTTGATATGTTTTGTAATTTTTTATTCTCATTGTATTTTGATTTGTAATGTAATGTTTAGTTGTATTTGAAAGTATCTGAATTTTAATTTTTTAATGTAATGATATGTTGTAGTTGTAATGTTTATTAGGAACGCGAGGTTGGTCATGGTTAAATTTTATTGATCAACCAAGCTGTTAGGTCAGTTAGGACAGTAAGGAGTGTCAAACAAAATGTATAAAAAATGGGTAAGCTCTAGAAGAAAGAGGGAAAAAGAATTGATTCCTTAATTTGTTCCGAGTATTCTCTGTCTCTCTATCTCTCTCCCTATCTATCTCTATCTCTCATCTTCTCCATCTCTGCAACTCCTTCTTTATGCTCTCCTCAAATTTTCCTTTCAATCTCTAACTTTTCTTCTATGGCTTCTATGAACTCTATCAGAATGCACAAACCAACCATGCTCTGTTTTGACTTCTTACTCTATTTTTCGGTTCCATTTCATGTGTATACTTGCTCTTTTTTTTATTTCCATTTGGGTTTGAAACTAATATCTTTAATGTTCCAGTCCTGTGCCACCTGAGCAATGGGTCGTAGGATGAGCACCCGTGCAAGCCGCCGTGCTTCCGTGCACCATGGGTGGAGGCCCCTGCTAGCCGCACAAGCCCGAAATCCCTCGCGGACGCAATCTCCTCTCACGCAGGCACAGTCTTCTACTCATGCTACCCCCGCCCAAGTACGGGCATAAGCCCGGGAACCCCTTTACGGGCACAACCTCCTGATCATGCTGCCCCCCCGCCCAAGCATGGGCATAAGCCCTGCAACCCCTACCGGGCGCAACCTTGTGCTCATGCTGCCCCCGCCCAATCATGGGCATAAACCCTGCAATAATAATCAACAATAGTGGCAAGTATGATAAGTAGTGGTAAGTAGTGGAAAGTAATTTCAATTTTCATCTGAATACTTCTCATCAATACAATATGAATTCCATACATCTCAATTCCATCCGTTCAAGGTTTATTTACGATTTTATTGGCTTTGCTTTGATTAGTTTGCTTTGCGGTGCTGATGGTCGCGAGATCTTCTTCATAATGTCGCTTCGAACACTATTATGCTTAGACATTAAAAGTTACAAAAAATATTCCTTTCTCAAAAACTTTAGCTCCTGAAACCATCCAGCCATGAAAATTCATAAATTAAACATATCAGTCCAATTCAAATAAAAATGATGAAATGCAATAAGAAAATATATATACTTCCTGAGTTGGTGTAGTCCAATTCAAGTTCTTCTTATTTACCAAATAATAATACTATGTATAAATGACAAAATAAGGAGTGAATAAAAGACTGATAGTATGGCAATTAGTGTTCATTAGTGTTCAGTTAGCAAGATTCATGTGTGTGCACTCAGGAATAGTAAATTCATATGCATTTGTAAGGTGTAAAGTGATGTGTATGCACTCAGGAAGAGTATATGCATATGCATTTGTAAGGTTTAAAGTGACGACTATGGAGAAATCAAATATTGCTAATTCCTACATGTATTAAAACACTAAACAACTCGAATTAAGAACAATATAAAGATTAAAGATTGTAAAGATTAAGAATGGTGACAAAAGTTAAAACAATAAAAATTTACCGAAAACCATAAGGAAAGAATACATATCGAGAAAAATGGAGAGTTCCGATTGTAGGTATTAAGAAGCCTGATATAGCAATCCATTGTCATCAATCCATTGTCTACAAATATAACCAAAATCATTACAATCATTAAATCAACCATTGCAAATATAACCAAAGTCATTATCATTATGTAAGCTATTGCAAATATAACCAAATTCATTAGTAGCATTATGTAATTCTATTTGAAGGTAATAGTAAGAAAAAAAAATTCTTACGCTAGGTTAATATTTCAAATAATTAAAGATAAGATCAAAATTTTTTAATTTAAAAATTTTGATACATACCAATATCCCAACCCATTGAGGGGGCACGAACTCATGAGCATCAGTCCATGTGATGTAATTTCCACCGATATTACACAAAATTGTTTTGTCATTCTCAATAATTTTATATATCAAAAGTTAAAAATTTTCCTGAAATTATATAACTTGTATAGGTAAACCATAACTTGCCTGGCTTTATTTGGTATGGGTTTTCTTTGTTTCTTTCACTTTGTTGTAGTTGTCCCTCTCCCCTTCCTTTAATTCCGTCCATTCTTCAATACTTTGACTTTATTCTTACAATAATTTTTACATTATTGATAATAATAATAATCAAATTATTAATATATGCAGATGAGGTTAGATTTCATTACCTTACTAGCACGCAAGACACTCCTCTTCTTCTTGTTCTTAGCCACTCCTTTCTTCTTATCTTCTGTATCTAGAAACGTAAATAACATATATTAAATTTCTAGAATTTATAACATAAATCACTAAATCTCAAATCAATTACTAAAAATCCCTAAATACTCTAATAACCAATAACCATAAATAAGCTCAAATAAAGGATAAATATATTGGTGGACGAACCTGCAAAAGCCTCATTGTCAGAATAAACTTCCATTTGTAGTTCTGGTTCGAAATTTTCAAAATATTCAAAAATAATATCTTCAAACCTCTGCTCTTGGCCTTTCTGTTTGCAAAAAAAGTTATCGATTCTTCTTCTCTACCCTATCCTTATCTTCACTCTTCAGTCTTAACTCTTTACTCCTCTTACTTTTTTCTTCTCCTCCTCCTTTGTCATTCTCTCTTTCTCATCCTCCTCCCTCGTTCTCTCCCTTTCTCTGACTCAGTTCTTGCAACAAGTATTCTTCTACAAATCTAACTTCGATGAACCATCAAAGTGAGTAATTTCACAGAGAAATGGTAGGAAATGCCGAAAAAAACTAAAATGGTGACAACATGTTACCGAGAAATGCTGAGCAATGCGAAGACATTACCATTATTTCACCACCATTGGATGAAATGCCTTTCACTGGATCCAATGCCTATCGTTGATGGTGTTCATAGGGTGTTGTGCTCGTGGGTGTTGTAAACTGTACGTACTTTGGAACTCATTGTTGAAAAGACATGAGAGTGACATGTCTCCTCTTCTGATGACTTTGAATCCCGGCCATTGGATCAAGCAAGATAATCAACAACCAACCCTAACCATCGATACTTTGCCCACTAACTTACCATCCGTTACTATGACTTACCATCAATTAATACCAACTATCAATTACCTCCATCCATCAATTGTTATTGTATAATTGCATAATGTCTGAAACAAATATTTTAGTTTCAATTTACTATATTTAATTACTATATCTATGTAATACTATAATCTATTTAATTTTATATTTTATATTTAAATAAAAGTATATTTATGTAATTACAATTACTGTATCATTAATCTACTATATGAAGATAATGATAATATTAAGGTTAAGTGAGGAAAGTAGAGTTGGATCGGACAAATGCAATGTACACCAAACATTGCTCTATTAGTGTAATTTACAATATTTGATATTTAATGATTAAATAATACTACATTATTATTATTAACTATTTTTTAATACTATATTTATTTAATAACAAATTACAAAAAAAGTTTATCAAATTATAAACATGACAATTACTAATTATGAAGATGACAATTATTAAGACAACCAAAGAAATCAAGTTTGATTGAATGCCAAATTACAATAGTATGTTTACAAACCAAAAATTTTTTTAAAGAGCAAAATGTGACTACAAATACTTTGTATTTATTTAATCTTAACTTTCTGATATGTTGATATGGACAAAGCTTCTTGGCGTGAATATTGGCGCCAACACCATCTTTCTGTCTTTTTCTATTTCTTTTTTTTTGGGCCAAAAAATCAAATCAAAAATCACAATTTATTTCATATGCCATTTCATTCATTTATTTGACATATACAAATATTTCTCTAATATTTCTATTTTTGCTTCTACAAAATAGAAAAAATGGAGAGGTCATGGATGTATTCTAAATCAAGAGGCAGTGATGAATATATTGGCGGGGTTAATATATTTCTTGAATTTGCATCGACAAATATTCCACTACAAAAAAACATGATTTTAGCCATGGATTTTCGCGACGGAAAAAATTCATTGCTATTTTGCGACGAATTTAGCAACAAAAACTTTTTCGTCGCTAATTTGCCACAAAATTTGTGACGAAAATGAAGTCATGGCTAAATTAGCGACAGACACATCATTCGTAGCTAAATTCGTCGCTAATTAGTGACGGAAAAATTTTCGTGGCTAAATTCGTCGCTAATTGACGAAGAAAAAAATTTCGTGGCTAAATTTGTCGTTAATTGACGACAAAAAATTTTTCATTGCAAATTTTGTCGCTAATTAGCGACGAATAATATTTCGTGACTAAATTTTATCACGGATTTAAAATCCGTCTCAAAATTTAATCTTTTTTAAATAAAATTTTATTTTTTTAATTTTCTTTTTATTTTATTAATATGTTATATTTAAGTTAAAAATTAATTTAGCGACGGATTTGTTTTCCGTCGTTAAATTTAGCGACAAAAATCCCAATCCGTCACTAAATTTTTTATATATAATTAAATAAAATATAATATTAATATAATATTTAAATTAAAAAATTAATTTAGCAACGACGAAATTTATCCGGTGGTAATTTAGCGACGGATTCCAAATCCGTCGCTGAATTTAATCTTTTTTTAATAAGAATTTTATTTTATTTTTATTTTATTTTATTAATTTATATTAACAAATCAAATTATTATTTTATAATATTTTAATTTACATTTTATTTTATTATATTATCTTTCATTTTTTTAAAACAATAATATTATTTAATTCTTAAAAAAAAACCATATATTTTATTTTATTTAAATTATATATATTTTTTAATTTTTTTCTTTTTTGTTTGATTTAATATTTTTTATTATTGTATTGGTAATTTTTATTTTATTTGTATTATTTTATTCAATAATACAAATTTTAAAATTAAATATTAATCCAGACATGTCGGGCGCAAGCCTACACGGGCGCTGGCGCATGCACGCGAGGGCACCTGGCGCAGGCTGGGGCGCCTGCTTGCGCGGGCACCCGCGCATGCACGCATGGGCACCAAGCGCAGGCAGGAGCAAGCAAGCGCACGCATGGGCAAATGGATCTCAAAACTGCGTTTAGAATACGGTATGGGCACTACAAGTTTTTGGTGATACCCTTTGGATTGACGAATACTCCTATAGCTTTTATGGATCTCATGAACCAAGTGTTTCATGCTTACCTTTGACAAGTTTGTCATAATTTTCATCGACGACATTTTGGTGTATTCCAAGAATGATAAAAAAACATTCCAACAATTTCTGAATTGTATTGCAAACTCTTAGAGAGAAGAAGTTATATGCTAAGTTCTCTAAGTACAAGCTTTGACTAAGGGAGATTGACTTTTTGGGCCATGTGGTTTCCGGGGATGGAATTTTTGTAGACCCAAAGAAGATAGAGGCCATTTAAAGTGGGAGCAATCCAAAAATATCACCGAAGTGAGAAGTTTTCTCAAATTAACAGGTTACTATCGGAGATTTGTAGAGGGATTCTCAAAGATAGCGGCTCCAATGTCTAATTTAACTTGGAAGGGGGTCAAATTCGAATGGGATGTAAAGTGCGAGGCTAGTTTCCAAGAGCTTAAGGATAGGTTAACATCTGCTCTCATCCTTGCTCTTCCTACTAGTGGCGTCAATGATTATGTGGTATATAGTGACGCCAGCAAGCAAGGGTTAGGGTGCGTATTAATACAAGGTGATAGGGTGATTGCTTATACCTCTCGCCAGCTAAAGAAGCATGAAGTAAACTATCCTACTCATGACTTAGAGTTAGCTGCTATTGTCTTTGCCTTAAAGATTTTGTGACATTATCTATATGGGTTCACATGCAAGATTTTCACCGATCACAAAAGTTTGAAATACGTACTCACACAGAAGGAGCTCAATTTGAGGCAATGAAAGTGGTTATAGTTGATCAAGGATTATGATCTACTAATAGACTACCATCCTGAAAAAGCTAATGTGTTTGCCGAAGCCTTGAGTCGTAAGTCCTCTTCTTATGGTGTGGAATCTCAGGGAAGCTCTTACCTCTGTTATCTAGTTGGACTTCGAGCACTTGGAGTTGAGTTAGCTAAGGATGATCACGGTACACTGTTGGCAAAGTTTATGGTGAGGTCTACTTTGGTGGATTGTATTCGAGAGTTTTAAGTGATCAACAAGAAATTAAATGGCAAAGTTGAGAAAATCCACAAAGGAGAAGATGGTGAGTTCTAAATTCAGGAGGATGGAATTGTAAGTTATAAAAGATGCATTTATGTAATGAAGGATAAGGATTTCCGGAAGGCCATACTTGAAAAATCATATTCCTCGGCTTATGCTATGCATCCAAGAAGTACCAAGATGTACGAAACCATTAAAGAGACATATTGGTGGTCCAGGTTAAAGAGAAAGATAGCAGAATTTATGGCTAGCTGTTTAGTGTGCCAACAAATTAAATCCGAACACCAAAAGCCAGTCGGTGTCCTCCAACCACTACCAATTCTCAAATGAAAGTGGAAACACATTACTATGAATTTCGTAGTAGGCTTGCCACATACTCTGAGCCATCATAATGCGATTTGGTTAATTGTAGACCATCTTACCAAATCGGCTCATTTCTTGCCAATTCAGAAATCGTATCCCTTGGAGTGGTTGGCCAAGTTGTAATGAGATTGTGAGACTTTACAGTACTCCAGTGTCTATTGTATCGAACCGTGATTCTCAGTTCACTTCTTGATTTTAACCGAAATTGCAAGCTGCTTTAGGGACTAAGTTAAAATTTAGTATAGCCTTTCATCCCCAGACAAATGGACAATCCGAACGCACTATTCAAACCTTAGAAGACATGCTTAGAGCATGTGTTATGGATTTCCAAGGTAGTTGGAATCGATATCTCTCATTGATCGAATTTGCGTATAGCAATAGTTACCAAACTAGTATTCGGATGCCACCCTACAAGGCTCTCTACGGAAGGAAATGTCTGACTCCGTTATGTTGGACGAGATTGGTGAGAGGAAATTTGAAAACGTAGGTTGATTGAAGCCACCAAGGAAAAGGTAAGAATGATCTGAGAAAGAATAAAGGTAGCTTAAGATCGATAAAAGAGCTACACCGACAAGAAGAGGAGGCTCTTGGAATTTGAAGTTGGAAATATGGCATTTTTGAAAGTATCTCCTTAGAAGGGGTTTAATCTGATTTGAGAAACAGAGAAAATTGAATTTTCGTTATATCGGTCCCTTTAAAATCTTTGAAAGAATTCGAAAAATGGCTTACCGACTTGAATTGCCGCCGGAGTTACAAAAGATCCATGATATTTTTCATATTTCAATGTTAAAGAAATACTTATCGGATTCCTAACATGAGTTAGAAACTCCTCCAGTAGAGTTGAACCAAGACTTAAGTCTCAATGAATAACCAGTGAAGATTCTTGATCGACAACTCAAATAACTGAGGAGTAAGCAAATTCTCATGGTCAAGGTGTTATGGAGAAACAACCAAGCAGAATAGGGAACTTGAGAAATCAAAGAGTTGATGTGAAAACAATACCCCCAACTTTTTAATTTATAATTTTTTTTTTAATTTTGAGAAAGAAATTTTTTTTAGGAGGTTAAATGTTGTAAAACGATATATATAAAAAAAACAAAGACAAAAAAAGTCAACCCTACTTATTCTCTCCCCTCCCCCACTTTCTCATTTCACTCACCCGAAACCTAGCCCCTATCTTCTCTCATCTCCCTCTCATCTCTCTCTCTCTCTCTCTCTAATCATCTAATGATTCACTCCTGTTGCCTACGATCACCATTATGTGCCCAAGATTCAGCCTTTAGAAGGGTGAGGAACATTTGAGATCAAGAATTAAAGCCAAAGAACATTATCAACCTTGTCATTTATCGTTGCTGTGCCTGGTAAGATCTTTTGAAATCTCCTCATTTTCTCTATTATCTCAAAATATAACCGAAATCTAACCCTTTTTCCAAGCATCCGTTGGGTTGTTGAAGCAAATTCATGGTTTGATTTTAGTTTTCAAGTCTAAACCTCTTCTCCTCTGTTTAACATATGAAAAAACCCTAAGTGAGTGGATATTTTGCTTCCTTTGATTTTTCCTTGATTTCCTATTATTTTTAGTATGAGAAACCATATGGATGATGACCCACCTTACTGGGTTCAAACCTGTTAACTTTCCCTTGAAATTCTGATGTTGTGTGCGCTAGTTGCCTCGGTTGAGTAAGGATAAATGAGATTGTTGAGTATACTGAAGTCTGTTTGCTTCATGACATAGGATGAGTGCTATAGATTTTGGTTATGCATGATATTTTTGAATTGTTACTTGATTCTAGGCCTAGATTAAATGTGAAAAGGGGTTACTAAAATAGAATACAAAATTTCATGTTTGGACTGAAATTCTTAATTTTTGCAAAATGGGTGGTTTGAGTATATTATGAATTTTCTATCATAACTTTCTCTACACAAAAGCAAATCAAGTTACGTTTTTGAATATGAAACTAGACTCTCATATCTTGAAAAGGAGATATGATTCTTTGAAATCGGATGAGAATTGGATTTTTTATGATTTTTCAAAGAAATTCATGGTGCAGAAAAATGCCTTGTTCTGCAATGTTTTGGCTGCTTGTTTTCTTTTGATTTTGAGATGCATTTTAGACTGAATTAGGCTAAGCTCTGAACATAAAAGTAGATTTATGTCTTATCTTTAAATTGAGGTAAGAATCATGTAATTTGGATATATATAGTGAAAGTTACAGTCATTTTTCCATAACTGTGCAGATTGGAAATTATACAGTTAAGCTAACATAAGATAGATTTATATGTCTTTATGTAATTGGAATAGATCTAAATTATCAATACAAAAATTGTAGTTTTATGTCTATTCTTTAAGTGAAAATTGAAATTTTTACGATTCGAGAAGTGTAAATCAAGAAACGGTCATTTTCTATGACATATTATGCTGGAAAATTTATTGAAAAATTAGGAATTGTGATATATTGAGAAGAACCAATTTTGATATATGATTTAATGATTAAATTGTGACAAATGTCTTAAGTTAAGGCATTTGGAAACAAATGAGGGGATGAATTTTGTTTGATTTAGAATTTGGGAATGATTACCTCCCAAGAGATGAATGCACAAACCGTTATACTTTTAAATGAGAAAAATGATTTCAAAATTTTTATAAATGATTTTAAATTATTTTATATGATTTTGTATAACTATTTGTGATTATGGGATGTCTTAAAATGAGAATTTGAATATATATGTATTCATTTTATTTACAAATGAATATGTATATGTGTTGTTAAGTAATTTATTCATGAATATTTTGAGATGGTTTGATGATCATTTGTTGAAATCATGGCATATTGAATGAAATTTGAATTGTTGTGAAAGGATGGTGTATGTGATGTAAATGGTTATAGTCATTCCCTCTACGAAATGACCCGACGGGGTTCCATAGTTAGAGATTATCGGCAAAGGTTGGTGGATGCGATCTCTTACGCCCTCGTTGTACTATCCGGTTGTACCATTGATGTGGTAGAGTCAACAATGGGAATATAGTATTGTGAATCGAATGAACTGAAAACCCCTTGGCGGGCTTCCACTGGGATTCGATCAAACCTTGGGAGGAAATGGTTTCTTTAGAGAAACCCCATGATTTTTGAAAAATATGAAAATTATGGATGCATTTTTTTTTTAATTACCATTATTGTTAGAACTATATTATTTGATGAATTGTTTGAATTATTTAATTTGACATTTTCACACTTACCCCTCATTTTTTGTCACAACCACGCCATTGCACTCCACTTATCGAATATTTTTATACTCACTCTTCTTTCTTTCATTTTTTTAAAACAAATTTAAGTTAAGAGATTTAGTTAATCCTAGTGTTGAATTTTGCCAAGTTCGAGTTAGTTTTTAGGAGATTCCTACTACCGTACTAACTCTTGCTTTGGATGAATTTTTTTTTTTTTTTTTTTTAGGTTAGTTGGACCCATATGGAGTGTTTTCTTTAGAATTGTAATTAAAACTCCGTCTAATCACCCAATTTGGATTTCTAAACTTTAAACTATATTTGAATTTTTTATATTTTATATTATTGGATTTTCTTTTGAAATTGTGAAATTTTATTAGGTTTAAAAATGGTCGGATTGACCATATGCATGCTTTTGAGACAGAGATGGACCGAGTTTATCCTTTGAATATTGTTGTGTTATTTTAAAAACATGATGGATATAGATAAACGCATTGCGTTTTCCTGGTGTACAGAAAGGGCTTACCTGTATACCGGGGTGAAATGACGATTGTCGCGTGCTCGATCCGAGGGTCAAGGCGTGACAGTGGATCATCTTTTGTAGGTTTCGATGATGGATCTGCCCGTGGTGCTCCCTCAACATTCCTTGGGCCTGGATGTTTTCTTCTGGAAGGACATCAACATCCCTATGATTCTGGCAACCATGGGAAGGGCGACTTGCTATTGGAAGTGTCCTTACTGAAGGAGACCATGTTCCACCAGAAATGAAGGGGCTTCCGGTGGATGAAGATATCATTGGAAGAATTGGGGAGGGGCTTGATGATGAAATAGTGGTGAGTTCTTGAAAGAGAGAATAATGTTGCTTAGCTACTTTTTGGTACAATCACTGTAGTCCTACCTTATTTTGCTACATTTTGTTGGTATAGTCCTACGTTATTTTGTTACATTTTGTTAGTATAGTATTACGTTCTTTTCTTACATTTTGTTGATATAATTCTATGTTGTTTTGTTACATTTTGTTGATATAGGCTTGTTTTGTCACGCTGTTTTGGATTTTTGGAGTGCACCAGATCTATGTGCTATGTGCTGGGGCATAATTTTAGAATTTGAATATAATTTTTAGTATTTCAACTGAATATTGCAGATAAAGAAAATTTTTCTCTATTAGAGTTTTATCAACTCAATGTCTATACTTCATTTTATCTTGACTGCCAAGTGAAGCCACTCTATTTTTGCTATCACTGGATTGATACTCCCTTTACTCTTTTGATTGCATTTTCTCTACTAGATTGATATTTCATTTTCTCTAATAGAGTTATATGTTCCTCTACTTGTATGTTTAATTACAAACTCACATCTACATGGTAGAAACCGTCATACTAGTTTCTTTTGTCAATGTTTTTTTTCGTTGATCACCAAACATCGTGGATAAATTACAAGAAGCAGGCAATTTCAACCCCTCTTTCTTTCTCTCATGTGCACTTAAACTTTCCTAGAGTTTTGGATTATCACGATGTGTATCATTGGATCATAGTCTTATCAATAATAACTACATGGTGTCAGAAACAAATGGTGCTAAGAGTTGATACATGGCCATGCACAAAATTTGTCTTCTTTCTGATGTGAGCACTCATTCCCTCCTCCCGTGTACCGTTCTATTGAAGATAGTACTGTAGGGTGTCAGAGGTAGCTTTCTCTGTTTAGAAGACCAGTTGAAAGATTTTTGGATCTTTGTTCAATGGTGCTGGCACTTCCCTGTCTATATCCCCAGTTTTATATGGGAATTTGATTACTTGGTCTCTACACCTATATATTGTCTTGTTTACTCTCAAACAAATAATTTTATAACCTACCTATTCGCTTGTATAGTAGTGATGGCTGTGTTTGCATGCATTTATCACCAATGTTTTCAATTGAGATGATATTGGAACAGGTATAACCACACCATCTCATGAGATGATAACTCGTTTAGCTCTTATTTTACTTATTTATTTATTTAAACACCACCCAACAATGAATGATATTGTGTATGGACATTTTTGAGTCATTTTACCTTTGGAATTCAACCCCTGCATTGTATGTACAGTTCTTGTTTCCTACTCAACATTGGTGTCAGTAACGTATTATTTTTAATATGTAACTAATGCCCAATCCACAACTCCGACCTCTCTTTTTCTGCTCACTTTGCCTTCCAGTTCTCTTTGGTACGTGCATTCTTTCAGTGGGTTTACAACTTGAATAATCTTTTTTTTTTGGGAGGGGGGGGACCTGCTACTGCAGTACCATTTCATGTTTGATTGCATAGATTATAGCATTGAGTTGCATTTAGTTTCCCAGCAGAGTCACACCTTAGGAATTAATTAGAACCATTTTTGGAAGGCAAGTTTTTCTTTTTTTTTTTATAAATTGATTTGTTTTAGTAACCGTAGAAAATCTCAGTGGTTTGGTGCAGCATTTGATTGTGCATGGAAAGTATTCATACGTGGAAGGCCTCATTAGACTGGATTTCGGACTTTGTGCTGTAAATCATAAAACTTTGAAAAACAAAATCGTATAACCCAGACTTGCAACAAGGACTCCAAAAATCAACGGACAGTTGAACTAGTAGAATGTAGAGTTAGATCCCTTAACTGAGTTTCTGAGTTCAATTTATGGTTTGGGTATAGAAAAAACTACGTTGAAAAGGTAGCTCCCCTAAATTGGCCACTGTAAGTCCCAAACCGAATTAATTTGAGTATAACTCCGGATACCAGTATAGTACTAAAAAATAAATAAATAAATAAGGGCTCCAAAAATGCGACCAATAAGTTACTAAGACCTGGTCAGCACATAAACTGTCCAATGAGGCCCAGTTAAGTCCAACGGGTAGTATAATTTGGGTTAGGCCGTGCTTAGCAGGCCCACGATTTCAGGACCTAACCCAATTAGTCTCAATCTAGATTTCAGTCTAGTTAGGCCCAACTTCTTAGCCATATCTCGGGTGTGCTCAGGTCCAATAAATTCCATATTTAGGCCCAAGCAGCCCAAAATTTTCAGAGCTAGGCCATACACATGCCCACTTTTTTCTAGATTTGGACACAATTATGCACTGATTAGCCCAATATTTTACTCGTGGGCCTAATTCTACATTTTTAGGCCTAGGTCCTATTCCACTATATTCTTAATCGGCCCTCATCAACGTCTACTGGGCCTAATATGTTATGTATCTAGACCCAATTATTTCTACATAGGGTCAGTGAGTTCCCATACATTCGAGCCCAAGCAAAGCTCAATTTGGATTAACTAGACTAAATTTTAATACCTAGGCTGAGTCCCCCTGACTCTTCATTTGGACCCAATCAAGGTCAGTTCGGCCAAATGTTTTATGCGTTCAAGCCCAATGGTTTTATGTATTCGGGCCCAACTATTTCTTTTTTTTTTGTAATTGATTTATCGGTATTTGGAGCCATACTGCGACTAATTCGAATTGAGCTACAATTCTCTATAGAGGGAGCTCTACCAACGTAATTCTTTCCATTCTCAATATTCAAAATCAAGTCTTGATTAAAAGATCTAGTGTCCTTCCCAATAGATCAACTATCCGTTGGTTCAAGCCCAACTATTTCTACACCGGCTCAGTCAGACCTTTTGTTTACCTACTACATTTGGGCCTAAGCGAGCTCAATTAGGATTAGTCGGCCTATAGGTTTTTTTTTTACCAGGCTGGCTCCCACTATATTCTTCATTTGGTTCTAATCAAAGTCAGTTGGGCCCAATGTTTTAGGCATCAGTTCCAATATTTTATGTGTTCATACCCAATTAGGCCCAATTATTTCCACACTGGCGAGTCAGGTAAGCCCATTATTTGGGCCCTAGTTAGAATTAATCAAGGACATATTCCTAGACATGGGTCACAAGAGTGCTTTGTAGGCCCATTATTTTCTCCATTTGGGACCCACAAGCCTAACTGATGGTTGCTTTTGGTTTCATTTGGGCCCAAATTTTGGCCCTATGATAACTGTTCACATATTTGCTATTTTTTTTTTTTTGTGCTCCAGAGCTATACTCCGATTAATTCTGTTTAGGACTTACAATGGCCCATTAAGAGGGCTACCCTCCCAACGTAGTTTTTTTCATACCCAAACCACGATTCGAACTCGGGAACTTGATTAAGGGATCTAGCGCCACATTTCATAAGACCAATTGTCTGTTGGTCACATATTTGCTACCTGGGTCACGATTAAGGTTGAGAAGTGAAACCAATCAAGCCTATAAAAATTAAGAAAAAGCCAAGAATCCAAGGACCAAAACAAAGGCCTAATGTAAGTCATTTTAAGGGTAAGTTTGACACTCCGGCTAATTTAGTCCAATGGTGATCATGAACACCTAGATCCAGCACATTTATGCCCATATTTTGGAGGATATGGGTCTCAAATCCCCATAATCATAGTTATTGAACCCAAACCGACCTGCCAATCGGAACAGATCAACCCTTGACCCATACATTTTACACGTCGATTCATAAATTGGATTGTTTATGTATTCAACTTGTACAAACTCGTGAGTTAATTGCATATCAACTTTCCACTTGTGTAATCCACGAGTTTTGTTTTTAAAGTTAAAAAACTATTTCAACTCCACTTTAAATTACTTTAATTTAGTGACAAAATTGGAAATAGGGAAAAATCTCTTTTTTTTGGCTATTAAAAAAAAATCGGTAGTAAATATGGAACAAATTACGTTAGGAGGGTAACCCTCTTAAATAGGTTATTATAAATTTTCAATCAGATTAATTGAAATATAATTTACCGGTTGATATAGTTAAAAAAAAAAAAAAAAAACCTTGTCCTCACATAAATTATCCAATGAGGCCTAGTTTAGTCCAGCATAGTTTAGGTTAGGGCATGCTTAGCAGGCCCAAGATTTCCGAAACCTAACCCAGTTAGTCTCAATCTAGATTTCGGTCTAGTTAGGCCCAACTTCTGTATCTAGCTCCATCTTCGGTGTGCTCTGGCCAATAAATTCCATAGTTAGGCCCAAGCAGTCCAAACCTTTTTTTTTTTTGTTTTCATCACCGGAATCTAGGTTTTGCCAGACTAATTCGATTCGAGCACTGTAGGGCCTATTTTTGGGTTGGTTCTCCTAAATCCTTTTTCGCTATTCTCATGACTCAAAGTCGAAATCTTTGATTAAGGGGATAGAATGTCTGACTACTAAATCCAAAGGAAAAAAAAGGAGAGATGGTTGGCATCTCCCTTGAAAGGGACGGGAGGGCTTTCGAGCTTTCCTGTGACCTATGCAGCCCAAACTTTTTAGAGCTCGGCCATACATTTGCCCACTTTTTTCTAGATTTGGACACAATTATGCACAGATTAGCCCAATACTTTTGCGTGTGGACCTAATTCTAGATTTTTAGGCCTAGGTCCTATTCCACTATATTCTTAATTGGTCGCCATCAACGTCTATGAGCCTAACATGTTATGTATTTAGACCCAATTATTTCTACATAAGCTCAGTGAGGCCCATTATTCCCATACATTCGAGCCCAAGCAAAGCTCAATTTGGATTAACCAGACTAAATTTTAATACCTGGACCAAGTCCCCCTATATTCTTCATTTGGGCCCAATCAAGGTCAGTTGCGCCAAATGTTTTATGCATTCGAGCCAGATGTTTTTATGTATTTGGGCCTAACTATTTCTTTTTTTTTTAGTAATTGACTAATGAGTCATGCCGTGACTTATTCAGATTGAACTACTTACTGTTAGATCATTTATAAAGGGAGCTCTCCCGTAATTTTTTCCATTTTCAATATTCAAAATCAAGTATTGATTAAGAGATCCAGTGTCCTTCCCAATAGACCAACCGTTAGTTCAAGTCCAACTATTTCTACACTGGCTCAGTCATGTCTTTTGTTTACCTACTACATTTGGGCCTGAGCTCAATTAGGATTAGTCAGCCTATAGTTTTTTTTAACCAGGCTGGGTCCCACTATATTCTTCATTTGGTCCTAATCAAAGTCAGTTGGGCCCAATATTTTAGGCGCTCAGGTCCAATATTTATGTGTTGAGACCCAATTAGGCCCAATTATTTCTACATTGACAAGTAAGGTCAGCCCATTATTTGGGCCCTAGTAGCTCAGTTAGAAAGAATCAAGGACATATTCCTAGACATGGGTCACAAGAGTGCTTTGTAGACCCATTATTTTCTCCATTTGGGACCCACGAGCCTAATCGATGGTTGCTTTTGGTTTCATTTAGGCCCAAATTTTGGCCCTATGATAACTGTTTGGATGTTTGCTACCTTGGTCCTCGTTAAGGTTGAGAAGTGAAAACAATCAAGCCTATAAAATCTAAGAAAAGCCAGAGTCCAAGGACCAAAACAAAGGCCTAAGTTAAGTCATTTTAAGAAGAAGTTTGACGATCTTGGGCTCGTTTGGTCCAATGGTGATCATGAACACCTAGATCTAGCACATTTATGCCCATATTTTGGAGGATATGGTTCTCAAATCCCCGTAATCATAGTTAAAAACTTGTGTGATACACGAGTTTTGTTTTTAAAGTTAAAATACTATTTGTTTTCGGTGAGACAGTTTAGTGGTCACAACTTCCTCTCTAATCTGATGATCTTATATTTGAATATCTGTGTAACAAAAAAAAAAAGTTAATAAACTATTTCGACTCCACTTTAAACTTTAAAATATTTTAATTTAGGGAAAAATTGGAAATAGGGAAAAAATCTACTTTTCTTGGTCATTTTGACCCACGTCAAAATATATTTTTTCCTCTTATTTGCTATTTTGAGACAATGAAAATGTAAATTTATGAATTTTTAATTTTTATTATACAGTTATGTTACCTTTTATAAATATTTTAATTGATATTTTATATTTAGAAAATATAATTATATATTTTTAAGTTTTAAAATAAAAAAGTTATTAGTTGAATCAGTGACTCAATAATTCAACTCGTTGAATCGTAAATTTTAACACAGAGATCAATGTGCGGGTCGGATCTAATAACTATAATTCAAAATATTTTAGGGTGTTGAAATTTTCAAAACGGACCATACACCGAGTGATATCAAAATTTTTGGTTTATTAAATAAGTCCTCTCTCAACACCAAAAATATTTAATTCGGTTTTGGTCTACTTGATATGGCTTTGGATCATATTTTTTTTGTTATTAAATTCTGTTCAAAGAACCCAAACCCTAATTTATACAGAAGAAAATTATTTGTTTATCTATTGGATATATTCAAATTTTTTGTTATTAAATTCGGTTTTTTTTTTTTCTTTTTGGGTACAAATACACCAAAAGAAAATATGATCTTGAGCATCTCTCTTCTCTTTTTTTGTTTATCTACTTGATATTTCAGATTGCTAGCTAGCAATCAGATAATTTTTTCTTCCATCTATGTGTTGATAGCCAAGGACAAATAAAGACAAATGCCCATAAAAAGGTGAAAATGAAATTGTACCAACTCCATACAAATTATTGATAGTTTATGCTAAACTTGTCCCGGAGAGTATCTACCCAAGTACCAAGTGTAGTGTTTGCCCTTGTTAGAGTAAACCAAAATCAGAAATTCAGTGATTATTTTTCGCAAGTAATTTTTGTACAAATCTCGCAAAAGGGGTTAGTTCTTCACGTGGAAAAAAAAAAAAAAAAAGATCATGTACTTAATTTATGCTTTTCAGCATGATTTCGAATCATTTTTTTTATTTATTAAATACTATTGGATCTTTCAAATCATTCTCGCAAGAGATCCAGACTGATTTTTTTTCATAATAGATTCATTCTCTTTATAAAAATTATGAAGTAAAACTAATAAAAATTTCTTTTACGATATTATTATCTAAATTAAATGTTTAATTGTGTAAATATTATAATGATAACATAGTATTTCTTTTTTTTTTTTTTTTTTCAAAAACTGGGTTTGGATACTCTTACCAAAATTAGACAGTCAGAAGATGGCCAATTTATGTTCCATCCATATATCCAACGGCTACTTAGACATGGCTTGCATGGTAGGAACCACTTCTATGTAAGGAAGGCTCGCAATCCCCAGTTTCAATTCCGAACCCTTTTTAACAGCTTGTGAATCTTTCCCAGTCTATTAGCAACAATGCAGCGGCAAAAGGTATCATTGTGTACACATTAACATTGATGGCATTAGCCTTGATTTGCTTCAAACTTCATATTTCAATTCCCTAATTTTTTCATGAAATCCTTATTCACATCTTATCTCTCCTTCAACTTGAAGAAGCAGTGACGACTAGTGTTCTTGCTCGTCGATGGAGGTTCTGGTGGACCTACCTCTCCAGTTTGAGGCCTCCCCAACGAACTATGGAAGTCAAGCTTCCCAACCATGTTTCTGAAACTATGGAAATTGTTGACTGCATTAATAGGTATGATCGGATCCTCCAGGCCAAAGTCCATTAGTATGTATAATCAAATCTTGCAGATGCACCACGCAGATACTTTGGATGAGTTCAAAGTTTTCTTTGAGCTAAATGATAATCATAAGGATCATTTTGATAGATGGATCGACCATGTGCTCTGTAACAAAGTAAATAGGATTGACATTGATTTATGTAAGTTATGGGTACCGGGTCAGGTCACTCATGTGGATTTGACTCAAATCCATTCCCTTAAACCCATTTGAATTTCAAAAGGAGGGAATGGAGGGAGTGGTTTTTTAAGAGAAAAACCAACTCCAACTCCCCAATAACCATCCATGATGCTTGAAGGTTGGGAGAGAACAAACACATTGTGAGGAAGAAGATAAATCTACACAATATACAATTTCCATATCATTGAAATAGACTCTTGGATTGTGAACAAGAAGGAGATTGATCCATTGGTGACATTTTTTGAACCCGTATATCGAAAATGTTAGTGATTCGACCCTAAATCTTGAGATATTAAATATTTATATCTCTATAAATGCATCAAAGAATGCTTTCATTGGTATCAGAGCATGATTTAGGCTGTTTCCTATTTTTTGATATATTTTCGAGTTTCATTTTTTTTTAAAAAAAATTGAAAATGGTAACTTTGATTATAGATCACAAAATGTTTTGAAATTTGAAAGGTAGAATACCCATGATATTAGGAATTGATCTGTAAAGTTTCATGCATGGCCGTTATATATTTTTGGAGAAAAATGAAACCCTAGCCGAAAATAAAAATACTAATATCTATTTGCATGATAGATTTTATGACTTAATATTTGTATGATTAAATTCTCCATCAAAAATCATTTCCAACCATATAAAGAACATACAAAATGATTCAGAAATAAATGAGATATGGTTTAGGGAAATTATGGTTAAAATGCAGAAAAAAATTTTCTGTATGAAGAAGACGAACAGTAACGTCAGCACAATCTCACTCTCGGGTCGTGGGCTGTGAAGTCCAACTGACAGTACCATTAGATTTAGAGACCCCAAAAATGGGGGTAGGCAAAATCCGGTAGCCGAATTCTGCCGGGAAGGCGACGCGTGGGCTTCACGTGCCGCCTGGGCGCGTGGGCGGGTCACTCACGCGCCGCCGCCACCCAGTGGCGCGTGAGGGCCCATGACGCGCCCTCTTAGGCCCCTTTTTTTTTAATTTTTTATAATTTTTTGATTGTTTTTTCTGTAATTTTAAATTATTTTTTTTTACTGAAAGTATCCATTAATTTTAAATTAGTAAATTTTATTTGAAAATTACAGAAAAATCAATTACCAAGTGAGACAAATTTCTGAAAATTTCTCACATGTTAAAAAAAAATATATTTTCTAACTTATGTCTACCTGAATTAAATTTTTATAAAATATATTTGATTTGTACTCGTTGATTTAAGTATAAATTGTAAATGGTGTTTTAAAATTTTTGGTTGAATTTGTGTTCAATCTAATACTTACCCCATTTTAGGGATATGGTGAGAATCAGACGTACCCTTGCACCTCTCCGGGGGAGATGCAGAGATGAGACAACCCCGGAACGTTTGGCAAAGTTGTATATTGATAATGCACAAATTGTCATTTTTATTGTTGATATTATGGTTTGATTTTGGATTGGTTAGTGTCAAAATAATTGTTTTTATGGCCTTTTTATTTTTAGGGATAAAAAATAGAGATTGGATCAAATTGGGTTTAAGGAGACATTTTTGAAACTAAATGATTCAAAATATCAATTGAGCCTACAAAGGAAATGAAGAACTATCAAAAAGTGGAAAATTTTATTTTAGGAATTTTTATTTTAAGTAAAAATTGTTGTTAGAAGTAAAATTTCTAAATTTTCCTATTTTGGTGGATCTTTTTCCTATTATTTTGGAAGAATCTTGGAGACCTAGAGCATTAAAAGAAGGACTCTCCTCATTAACCCTAGAAGGCACTATTTACGTTACTGTTCACGGCACTATTCATATATATATTCACAAGTGCTGTGGCGGCTACATCAATCTCTCTTTAGGCTTTAGGTTTTATTTTTTTTCTTTCTTTTTCTTTGAATAACACTTTTTTTGTTTATTCTCAAGAATATTATCACCATGAGTGGTTAGTTCTTTTATTCTGACTCAAGGGGAATTTTAATCGATTGTTCTTCATTGTGAGGTTATGTATTTTATTTAATTTCTTACATTTTTAATTCAAGTATTCGTCGATTCTTGGTTTATTTTTATGAAGGATTGGTACTGGTTAATCTGACAATTTAATTCAATATCAATTTTTCTACTACATCTAGGATTTCAGTGATCCGTACTGGTCATGAATGAATGGTACGAGTAGCAAATAGGTTATATATGTTTATGGGTCGTTGTCGATATTCATGTTAATCAAAGGAATCGATGGAACAAAATCGAATAATTGTACGGCTATTCTGGTTATTTGTATTTTGGTTTAACTGTTTTCACAGAAGTTAATGCTGTCATTATTTGATATGGAACACTATCGTGCCTAGTCGATTAATGATAAGTTTTGATTGGATGCTGGGTTTGGTCAATTATTTTAGGAAAACACAAGATTTATTATGGCTATCTTAATAGATCTAAAGTTAAATGTTTGAATTGTAAGAATAATATTTTCAACCAATAATCAATAAGACAATCGAATATATGAACCCTTGGATCGGAGTTTGGTGAATTGAATTTCTTCTTTAAATTTTAGTTTTTTTGCATATTTGATTTGTTTTTTAATTTTAGCTATTTAATTTTGATTTAGGAATTTCTTTTATAAACCCCCAATTTTATTTTGGCATTTACTAAGGAGTTAAGTTAACATAATTCTCTTGGAATTCGACCTGATAACCACTATTGCTACAGTTTGTTGTATTGGGGAAATCAGTATTAATTTGATGGTTTCGACAACCCGATCAAATTTTTATAGGGATGGAATCCTCCTTTTACTTGTTGAATGAAATCTTCTTGTAGGGTTGGACACATATCTATCGAATGTCCGGGAACTGAGCATATGTCACAAACCTTAATTGCCTTTATTTGCCCTACAGCCAACTGACGAACCAAAGCAATCAGTTCAGAAATTTGATTTTTAAGATTTGAGTGATTTACCTCAACAGTTGGGTATTTGATACATAAGGGCTGTTGATTCAAAATTGGTGCAGTTAACTCTTTCAGAGTTCTTTCACGATTTTCCATCTTTTCCTCTCCAAAAATCAATAAACAAGTGAAAACCACAAACTAAGAAATTAAAATAGTTCCCCGGCAACGGCGCCAAAAATTTGGTCGGGTTGTCGAAACCCTCAAATTAATACTGATTTCCCAATACAACAAACTGTAGCAATAATGGTAATCAGGTCGAATTCCAAGAGAACTATATTAACTTAACTTCTTAGTAAATGCCAAAATAAAATAGGGGGTTTATAAAAGAAATTCCTAAATCAAAATTAAATAGCTAAAATTAAAAGACAAATCAAATATACAAAAATACTAAAATTTAAAGAAGAAATTCAATTCACCAAACTCCGATCCAAGAGTTCATATATTCGATTGTCTTATTGATCATTGGTTGAAAATATTATTCTTACAATTCAAGCATTTAACCTTAAATCTATTAGGATAGCCATAATAAATCTTGTGTTTTCCTAAAATAATTGACCAAACCCAGCATCCAATCAAAACTTATCATTAATCGACTAGACACGATAGTGTTCCATATCAAATAATGACAGCATTAAGTTATGTGAAAACAGTTAAACCAAAATACAAATAACCAGAATAGCCGTACAATTATTCGATTTTGTTCCATCGATTCCTTAGTTTAACATGAATATCGACAACGACCCATAAACATATATAACCTATTTGCTACTCGTACCATTCATTCATGACAATTACAGATCACTGAAATCCTGGATGCAGTAGAAAAATTGATATTGAATTAAATTATCAGATTAACCAATACCAATCCTTCATAAAAATAAACCAAGAATCGACGAATACTTGAATTAAAAATGTAATAAATTAAATAAAATACATAACCTCACAATGAAGAACAATCGATTAAAATTCCCCTTGAATCAGAATAAAAGAACTAACCACTCATGGTGGCCATATTCTTAAGAATAAACAAAAAAAGTGTTATTCAAAGAAAAAGAAAGAAAAAAAATAAAACCTAAAACCTAAAGAGAGATTGATGTAGCCGCCACAGCACTTGTGAATATATATATGAATAGTATCGTGAACAGTAACGTGAATAGTGCCTTCTAGGGTTAATGAGGAGAGTCTTTATTTTAATACTCTAGGTCTCCAAGATTCTTCCAAAATAATAGGAAAAAGATCCATCAAAATAGGAAAATTTAGAAATTTTACTTCTAACAACAATTTTTACTTAAAATAAAAATTCCTGAAATAAAATCTTCCACTTTTTGATATTTCTTCCTTTCCTTTGTAGGCCTAATTGATATCTTGAATCATTTAGTTTCAAAAATGTCTCCTTAAATCCAATTTGATCCAATCTCCATTTTTTATCCCTAAAAATAAAAAGGCTATAAAAACAATTATTTGGGCACTAACCAATCCAAAATCAAACCATAATATCAACAATAAAAATGACAATTTGTGCATTATCAAATTCCCCACACCAAACCAATGCTTGTCCTCAAGCATTCACTAGATTAATGTCACACAAGTATTCTCTTCTTCACTCCTTCCCCTCCTTCAATTCATTTTCAAATAATTTCAAAGCAGCACACATCGAAAAATTCAAGCAAAAATAACAATTCAGAGAGCAAGTGATCATAGTTTTATAACTTTAAAAGAAAATATAAGCATCCCATCAAACTCGATAATCTCATCAAAATTCAATATATCAAGATTCAATACCCTCACAAGGATTTCACTCTATACACTCAAAGTATTTAATGGAATTTATCAATAACTCTCAAATCAAATCAAAGTATATTATTACCATAAACTTGCTTATTTATCAAATCTCCACCACCACTTAAATGAATTCAAAACAAAAATCCGGGAGTTTTTATAAGGGTTGTAACGTGGCTTGGGTAAAGATAGGGAAAAAGGATAAATGTATTGTGTAATAAATATATCAAAGAAGCATGTCAAGAACATATCCCCAATATCCCATATCATGAAATACAATCAAATCAAAAGAAAAATACTCCAATCAAGATCATTATCATTTCTCAATCAAACTTTTTACATTTTCTCTTTATATATGATGTTGCATTATAAGATGAAAGCAACGCACACTTTCTCGCAACATTTGTGGATTATGAGTCAAAAACGTTATGAATTTCGGCATTTGGGTCACTGGTTTGGAGGTGACGAAGCCGAGATTAAGATTATTAGAAACTCACTGTCTGATCATTTGGTTGGAATGGCTGACAAAATATTAGAGGATAATAAGTGGCTCTATCACAAGGATTTCAAACTAAAACTGCTTAGGATGTGGAGAGATAGGGAGATATAGATTAAAATGAAAATGGCGTTGTCTCTAAAGATCAATGACTCTACACCCCAAGTTGTTAGGAGATTCACTCCGAGAGATAGACTTTCAGTTGGGATGGTCAATATGGTCACTCGCATGTATATGGAAGATAAGAAAGATAAAAAAAAAATTTAATTGTATATATATATTTTTTCTTTGTGCATAGTTATCTACTGTGATGAGAACAATGTCATGAACATATGATATAATATTTTTTCTCTTTATATATATATCAAGAATGTGTATATTTTGTATATTTATGCGAGCATGTGAAGAGATATGTTCTAAATTTACATGATTTTAGTGGGAGTTTTTAGGTTAGTAGAATTTAAGTTATTCTCACCTAAGACTTAAAAAATTTTGCTACTTTGAAATCAATTTTATGATAATCAAACATTTGGATGATGGATGATGATTGGGAACTTAGTGACTTTCGAGTTTACACCTTATATTCGTTTATGATAAATTTATTAGATTTCATGTACAAAATTATACGAATGAATGAGTATGAATACTTACAATAATCTCTCTTTGAAAACCCAGACCATGGTATCAAAATCAATAATAGCAGATTTGAATAAAGGTGATAAGTTTAATGGCGACAATTATGACATTTGGCATCATAAGATATGGTATGTGCTGGAAGAGTAAGATGCCTTATAGGGTATCAACCATATCATGCAAGACCCTGGAATTGGAAACGCTGCTCAACAGAGAAGAGATCAAGAAGCCTATCAGGCGTGGAAGAAAAAAAAATTCCACTGCACATGGCATCCTGGTTAGTTCTGTAGTTGATGATCTTATACATGAATGTGAGCAATTCCCTACTGCTCATGACATATGGGTGTACCTCAGATAGAAGTATGGAGGTACTAGTGTGACCCATCTGAGATAGTTGACTATTAAGTTTGACACGTACAAAAAGAAGTCTGATCACAATATCAAACTACAGCTCAGAACTATGTCAAACATGATAAGGGAATTGAAGTCAACAGATCATGTTTTATCTGATCAGTAATAGGTTCAACCTTTAATCCGATCCCTTCCAGACCAGTGGGAGCACTTGAAGGTCAATCTGATTTATAATGATAGTATTAAGATTTTCGCTGATACTGCTCGCCACGTAGAACTCGAAGATAAGCGACTTGGTCCTGTAAAATCGATTTCTAATATCTTTGTAGCTGAGTCAAGTTCCCAAAAAATTTTAGGCTTTAAACGGAAGGGGAACAAGAACAAGGGCAAGAAAGGGAAGGAAATTGCGGAAGGGTTTAAGAAGAACAATTCCAACTGCAAGAACAAGTGCAAGCGGTTTTGGAAAAAGAAGGATAAGAGCAAACTGAAGTGCTACAATTGCAAAGCTCTTGATCATTTCGCTCGAGAATGTCCCTAAGTACCCTGTAATGCTTCTCTAAGTATTATATATGTCTCTAACACTGTTTTACTTTTTGAATTTTATTCTGTGTGGATTATAGATTCAGAAGCAACAGATCATGTAACGAGAGATCGAGAAGTGTTTGTGGACTTTCGTCAAGTTCCTCCTGGTGTAAGATGGATATACGTAGAAAACAATACAAGAGTAGAAGTTAAAGGGATTGACATTTGTAAACTGGAGTTACGAAGTGGCCAAACCCTAATTTTACATGATATTCTCTTTATACCGGAAATTCGATGAAATTTAGTCTCTGTTATTGTTATTCTTAAACTTAGCTATGACTTAAACTTTACTCGTGATAGGATTTGTATTTATAATAGTAGTGTGTTTTATGGTACTGGACATCTGTTAAATAGATTTCTTACTTTGAATTGTGATAGACAAATGTTTAACTGTTATGCTAATCATTATATTTCGTTAAATGTTTGTTCTTCTAGTAATGTTAATAATGATGATAAAGTATGACATGCTAGACTTGGTCACATAGAGCAAGACACGATGAATCGATTTCTGAAAGCCGAACTATTGGGTTCACTTACTAAATTTAATTTATCGAATTGTGAATATTGTCTTGTCGGGAAGATGAATCGAAAACCATTTGGAAAAGCCATAAGGGCTAGACTTCCATTACAATTGGTTCACTCTGATATTTGTGGTCCAATGAATGTGAAGGTTAGGGATGGAGTGTCATATTTCATTACTTTTATTGATGATTTCACGCGTTTTGGTCATGTTTATTTGATTACTCACAAGTCTGAAGCACTTGAGTACTTTCGACGTTATATGAATGAAGTAAAAAATAAAATGGATAAAACAATTAAAGTCTTAAGGACAGATCGAGGGCGTGAATATCTATCAGATCAGTTCAATGATCTGTGTAATGAAAAGAGAATAATTAGATAGTTGACTATTCCCCACACGTCTCAACAGAATGGTGTTGCTGAGAGGAGGAATAGGACGTTGTTGGAAATGACGAGATCTATGATGACGCAGACTAACTTGCCAATTTCCTTTTGGAGAGATGCATTGTTAACTGTGACCTATATTTTAAATAAAGTGCCTTCAAAAACAGTACCCACAACACCGCATGAACTTTGGACTGGTAGGATACCAAGTCTGACTGGTTTTAGACCTTGGGGATCGGCAGCATATGTTCATAACCCTTCTAATAAATTTGGAAAGTTTGGTCCCCGGGGGAAGAAATGTATCTTTATTAGATATTTTCATCAGTCCAAAAGTTATGTGTTCATCGGTGAAAGAGAAGATGGTATTGTAACCGAAATTGAATTACGAAATGTGACATTTTTGGAAAATGATTTTCCTAATAAAGGTGATATAACAAAAAGAGAATCTTTGTTTGAATTAAATAATTCAAATGATAATTCCGTGCAGGATGGATCAAGGAAACTACGAAAAGTCGAATCCCTAAATGATCTTAGTGGGAGGGATTCAAATTCTAACGATCCAACCGAATCGTCAATTCAGAAAATTACTAGGTAAGGTATGCCAAAACGTTATTACGAAATTGAAGGACACACTTTTATCATTTCTCCACAGGACGAGGATGAACCGAAAAATGTGAACGAGGTTTTATCTTGTTATACCAAGGATGAGTGGATAAAAGCAATGGAGGAAGAAATAGAGTCGATGGATTCTAACCATGTTTGGGAACTGGTTGATCTTCCACCTAAGCGCAAACCTATTGGGAACAAATGGGTTCTCAAGGTTAAACGTAAAGCTGATGGAACAATTGAGAGGTATAAAGCTCGGTTGGTGACAAAAGGTTATACCCAATAAGAGGGTATTGATTATGAAGAAACCTTTTCACCAATAGTGAGATTTGCCTATATTCGCCTATTGTTGGTTATTGTAACCAATTTAGATTTAGAATTATATCAAATGGATGTAAAAACTGTATTTCTCAACGGAGAACTTAAAGAAGAAATCTACATAGAACAGTCAGTAGGTTTCATAGTTAAAGGTCAAGAAAACAAAATTTATAAATTGAATAAATCAATTTATGGTCTCAAACAGTCTTTAAGACAATGATATTTGAGATTTCATAAATCCATAATCTCTTACGACTTCGTAATAATAGACGAAGACCATTGTGTTTACGTGAAAAAATCCAATGATAAGTTTGTAATTCTAAATATGTATGTCGATGATATATTGTTAGCCAGAAATGATATGGAGTATGTCCTGAATATCAATAGTTGATTATCATCAAATTTTGAAATGAAAGACATGGGTGAACTAGAGTACATATTGGGTGTTAAGATCCACAGAGATCGTTCCAAGATATTGTTAACCTTATCTCAAGAATTTTACATTAAAAAGATTTTAAAACGATTTAGGATACATAACTGTAAACCTATTGATACTCCTGTGGCTAAAGGCGAAGGTTTAAGTTTAGCCATGTGCCTAAAGACCGCTGAAAAAAAGTATAAGATGTCAAAAGTACTATATTGCAGCGCTGTTAGGAGTCTGATGTACGCTATGATGTGTATTCGCCCTGACATCTGCTATGTCGTGGGTTTGGTCAGTAGATATCAATCCAATCTAGGTAAAGGTCATGGACAGCTGTGAAGAGAATTTTAAGATACCTGAAAGGAATTGTGAATTATTTCATTTGTTATTAAGGAAATGACTTGTTATTGAGCGGATACACAAATACTGATTGAGGTGGTGACTTAGATGAACGAAAATCCACCTTAGGTTATGTTTTCTTACTAAATAAAGGCGTCATCTCTTAGAGAACTAAGAAACAAATATGTGTATCACTGTCCACGATAAAAGTAGAGTTTGTAACTTGTGCTTCAGCAGTTCAGGAGTGTGTTTGGTTAAAACGGTTTTTGCAACATCTGAAGATCGTAAACGACAAAGTGAGAGATGTGACAATTTATAGTGATAGTCAATCAACTATCGCTTATACGAAATATCCCAAATATCATGAGAAAACCAAACACATTGATACGAAATTCAACTTTATTCGAGACATTATTGAAAAGAGAGAGATGACATTGAAATATTTATCTACGCATTTAATGGTGGCTGATCCATTAACGAAACCGATACCTAGAAATGTATTTCTGAAACATGTAAAATCTCTAAAATTGCGTAGAGTGTAATTGTGTGTATATGCAATAAACGTGATGTAATGTTCATTAATATATGACATTTGAATTTGTTTGCATTTACGAATTCTTATGTCTTGATTAAAAAGTATGTCAGACAAGTTTGGAAGATTGGCTCTCTCACACGAGCAATCGTCTCTAATATTTGTGTGATATGTAGAGATAAGATAATATTAATTTTGGATAATTAACATAAATTAGCCACCTTAGTATAGAATTAAGATGAAATTATCCTTGATATTTATTTATATGATAATCGAAATGGATTTTCCACAATCCATTACACTTGTCTAGAAGCCAGGTGTGGTTCTCTTTTGGAAAAGTAATTTTTTGGAGGATTTATAAGAAGAGAGAATCAAGTTAGTATCGTGATATACTTGGACTAAAACCTGTACGATATATTATAATTTTGAAATAGACGTATGCTTCTAAATAAATAGAAAAGATATCGTAGTACGTGTTCATACCACGTGTGCTTTCAGTAACCCTATGGGTAATGAGTTGATAAATCCCTTTATCTCATTGTGTGAGATCTAGAAATTTGTAATTAATCTCATTTAATACCTTTAAAACTTTCGCCTGTTTCTTGAAAGTTTATTTTAGTGTTACTATTTTAGCATGTAACCAATAGATCATGATTGATTCGGTTTTGTAGTGCATGACTAGGAAAGCAACTAAAATGAAGTGGAAAGATAGTAGTCCGAAAGGAAAACTGTCTTAAAACTTGTACGTAATTTTTGTATTCACAGACTGGTCAGTTATGTTTTTAACTTGATATTCTGATATATAATTGTAAATGCATAGTTGAGATGAGTCAAGTATACTCTTATTCATTAATAGAGAGATAAGAGGTACGGTGACTCTGTAATAAAAGAGGTCTGGGGTATAGCGAGATTTGATGCTTGAACTGCTATATATGCTTAACCGGTGTATAGTTATGAGCTCTCGATGTACTCGCTGGCACACGATCTATTTGTCTATATAAAATCGATGGTATATGGAAGTGATTTAGTAAAATATAGGTCTAACCCTCATGTGCGAGTGGGAGATGTAAGTTATGGATATTGGGTCGGATCGCCCATGTGGGTTTGATCCAAACCCATTCTCTTAAGCCCATTTGAATTTCAAAAGGAGGGAAGGGAGGGAGTGATTTTTTAAGAGAAAAACCAACTCTAACTCCCCAATAACCATCCATGATACTTGAAGGTTGGGAGAGAACAAGCACATTGTGAGGAAGAAGATAGATCTACACAATATACAATTTTCATATCCTTGAAATAGACTCTTGGATTGTGAACAAGAAGGAAATTGATCCATCGGTGATATTTTTAGGACCCGTATATCGAAAAGGTTAGTGATCCGACCATAAATCTTGAGACATTAAATATTTATTTTACTGTAAATGTATCAAAGAATGCTTTCAATTTACGCCCCTGCTCTCGTCATCAAAACAGTACTGTTTCTCATATGAATGTTACCCTGGTTCGAAATCCGCATTGCGGGGTGTCTAGTGTTAAAGCACTCAAGTTCCTTTGCCTGGGAAATTTTAGTTTCAGTGCACTACTTATTGAGAACTTCTTCCTCAATTTTCCCCTTCTTGAAAATGTTGTTCTGTTTTGTTCACTCGATTTGATGGATCTCAAAGTTGTTGGTTCATCGCTTCGGTTGAATTTCCCAGAGATATGCCCGTGTTTGAACTTAAAGAGTCATTGAAATATCTACGCCAAATCTCGTGACATTTAATTGTGAGGTTAGAAATGATACACGGGTGGATACAAAGCATGCCCCAAAACTAGCTGATGTATGTATCCGTGGCTGGAACATAAAGGTTTTAAGTCCAAGGCTTTATTTCACTCTCAAGTCATTTTTCTCAGCTCGTGACTTTGAGGCTGTACACTCTCCACATGCTTGGTCTCTTAATTTTTCCTTCTCCCTAAGTTCCGAGAGTCAGAGTCAGAGTTGACAAATCCCAAACACTTAGATGATCTCCATGAATCCATGCCTGAAAAATGAGAGCCCTTTAGTTTCACACCCCTAATAAAAGCATCTCCTTTCTTGCACAAAGTTACGTTGCAGGTAAGAGCATTATGGTTATAAGAGATAAAGAATATGCCAAAAATATATGCTTCTTGGATTAGTAAATATGTTTAATCATAACATATTTCCAAATGTTATTGTGTGAATCCTTTACACCGTTAACATGATGTGTTTAAATAACTTTTTTTAGTTTCAATTATGCGAGAGGAGAGAGGGAGAGAGAGAGAGAGAGAGAGAGAGAGAGTAAAATCCACATCGACAAAAAATTGAGATGTGAGTATTGGAGCTACATTATAAACTCAGTCAAGCAACATTAAGAGGCACACAGTATCATGAACACAGTAAATTATTCTTTCACTATTGTGTATTCATTGCTTAATGCGGCATAAACTAATTTTATTGGCATACATCTAGTGTTCAATGAACTACAAATACATATGCATCAACTATAATAGATCAGCCATTGTCTTGTCATTATGGACCGATAAACCTATATATATATACAATACCTCACATGTACGTGCCGTAGAGTGCAAAGACATAGTCATATATGCACAACAATAAGCAAATCATGGGCACCAGTCAATGGCAAGTGTGAAGGCCAAAAACTATTTTAGTACAATTTTCAAGAATTGAATCATATTTTGCGTAAAGAAGGGTACATCTTTTACAAATTAAATGATGATTTTCAAAACTCTTGGTAGTTTCTAATTTCTGAAATTTATTTTTAGAAAACCTAGACTATCCCAATAGATTTTCACTCCCAAGCCCATGGTCGATTCAATGAGCGGGGCTCAAACGCGTCTTGTCTGATCCCTAAATTTTATAGCAAAATTACAATTGAATCTTGAATTTCAGTGCTCTAATTATGTCCATCAAGTTAAAATGGTTCGATTTAATTTGGTGATAAGCCAATTTATATGCGAAAGTGGCGAAAGCCATGTCATCACTTTGACGGCGTGTCATATATATCGTAAGAATATGCTGATGTGACTCATATCATATGAACATTTCACTCTACCTGTCATGTCATGCCGGTATGTAAAATTTACATCATATGCCATGTCTCGCCATAGGCCATAGTTAATGACCACACTAATGCTGTTAGTGACTTAATTGTAACACTTTTAGGAATTTGAATACGAGCAAAATTGAAGTTTAGAGACCGGATTATAATTTTAGCACAAACTTTAAGGACTACACGTGTATTTTACTCATAAATCTCTCTCTCTCTCTCTCTCTCTCTCTCTCCCCAATATCTCATTTTCTTCGAGGTTTCTTACAATTTCCCTCTAAAATCCAGCAAATCTAGAATTTCATTTCAAACCACAATTTGAGGTTTTCTGTCAAAGTCCACCATTAATGGCTACTTTGAAGCTTGCTTCAATGGTAGTAAGTTGAATTTCAGTCAAATTTGAGCTTCAATTGAGTTTTTCAGCATCATTTTTAAGTGCTTCTTTGAGAAGAACATAAAAATGGTAAGAGTCTTCCCTTGGTATGGATCATTTGCTAATTACTCCAAGACATCCCACTGCATGAGATTGGCCTTGGTGAGATGTCTTCTTATTTAATTGTTTCATTTATTGTATAATCGGTTGTTTACAATTGCATAAGATTCTGATTTTGTAGTCATTTATTAGGATATATACAACAGCTATATGAGGTCCAAATCTAGCACTTAACATGGCTGGATGTTCTACCTTGCAAAGGCAGATAGGGAATGCAGTTCCTCCTTGCATTCGCTCTCGGAAGGAAGCTTAAAGAGGCTCTTGACAAAAACAAATCCACAAACATCGGCAGATTGGGAAATTGAACACTGAAGGGTTAGGAAGAAACCTACCTTCAGGATTAATTGTATACTTAAATCATGAACAAGAGTAGACATGAGCCCGGGCCGGTTTGGGCCCGAAACTGGCCCGGCCGACCCCAAAAAAGCCGGCCCGTGAACTGGCCTGTGCTACAGTAACCCGAACCGGTTACTGTAGCGGCCGGGCCGGTTCAAGGGTTTTTGGAACCGTGAACCGGTCCGGACATGGAACCGGCCCGGAACCAGCCTGGCCCGGCCCGGCCGGTTCCAACGGCTCTTTGTCCCTCTTTTTTTTTTCGAATTTTTAAAATAATTTTTCCCCCTCCTTGTTTGGCCAAACCAGCCCGCCGGTTCCGATTCAATGGGCCGGGCCGGGCCGGTTCAAGTAAAAAAAAATTTGGAACCGGCCTGGCCCGGCCCGGACTAACCTAGGAACCGCAGCCAGCCCGGTCCGCGGTTCCTGGAACCGCCCTTGAACTGGACCGGCCCGGCCCGGCCCGGCCCGGTTACATGTCTATGCGAGGGAGAGGATGAACATTCATTTCTTTCAAATGTGTTCAATGAATTAGAGATACCATTTTTAAAAACTTTTATCCCACCTATCCTCATAGCGCAAATATTATGATTAATAACTTTATTAAATTTGTTATTCTACAATATTTTATATAATACTCAATGGTTCATCATTGTTTTCGATATGATACTACTTTCCTTCATATCTCTCTCTCTCTCTTTAAAAAAAAGAAGACTAAGCTGCTACCTTTAGGTTATGTACCTACAAACGCATACGCACCAACTAAAATAAATTAGTTTATATATCTATACACTAGGGGGGTTCTGGCCGTGCAACGTGCGGGCTTGGTCCAGATTTTTTTTCTCTTTTTCATATATACGTTATAATTGTTAAAAGAAAAGAGTGAAGAGAAAAAAAAAGTAAAAAAAAAAAAAGTAGAAATCAAAAAAAAATAGTAGCAAAAAACAGAATAGTAGGAAACGAGTAACAGAGAAACCAAAAAAAAAAAAGAGTGAAAAAAAGAAGAGTGAATGATGAAAAAAAGTTAAAAAAAAAAGAATGGTGAAAAGTGAAAAAAAAAAGAAATAAAAAAAGCAAAAAAAAAAGAAAAGAAAAAAACTTAAGGGTAAAAGATGAAAAAAAAAAGAAAGAAGAAACTCAAAAAAAGAAACAGTAGGAAACTGTTCCCATCTATGGTGGCAATTCTTCCTATCTCCCCCTCCCCACTTGTTTTTTTTTTTTTTTAAATCTTCAATGATGTGTAGCTATAGATACACATAGTTTTTTATCGGAAGGTATTTTAGTAAATTAGACAATTAAAAAGGGTTAAAAAAAAAGAAATGACACGAAAAAAACCAAATTACACGAAGAGGCATCAAGAGGAGAGGGACTTCCAAAGAGATTTGCGAAAACAGTGAAATCTAAAAAAAAAAAAAGAAGTGAAAAAAAAAGTGGAGAGAGGAGAAGAGAGATTATTAAGACAAAAAGGGTGAAGGAAGAAAAAAAAAAAGAAGAAAAAAGGAAAAAAATAGTAGCAAATTGGTAATAGTGGAATTCAAAAAAGAGTGAAAAAAGGGTGAAAAGTAAAAAAAAAAAACAGAGAAATAAAATTAAAAAAAAAAGAAGAAGAATAAGAAGAGACCCAAAAAAAGTAAAAAAAAAAAAAAAGAGGGTGAAGGGTGGGGAAAAAAAAGAAGTGAAAAAAAGAAGAAACAAAAAAAAAGAAGTAAAAAAAAGAAATAATAGCAAACCAGTAATAATGGAACCAAAAAAAGAGTGAAAAAAGGGTGTAGGGTGAAAAAAAAGTAAAAAAAAAAGAAGCGAAAAAACAAGAAGACTAAGGGTGAAAAAAAAAGAAGTAAAAAAAATGAAGAAAAAACTCCAAAAAAAGAAAGAAAAAAGGGAATAGTAACAAACTGTTCCCATCCGAGGTAACAATTCCTCCCACCCCTTTCCACTTGTTTCTTTATATATAATTAAGAAAGATTAAAATTAAGATAAAATTAAGATTATAGAAAGAAACCCCAAAAAAAGGAAAGAGGAAAAAAAAAGGAACAGTTATCCACTATTCACATCCGAGTTGCTACTCCTTCTTACTCCTTCTCCCTCACTTGTTTTTTATCTTAGAAGAAAAAGAAAGAAATCTCAAAAAAAGAGAAAAAAAAAGAGAGAACAGCGTGCTACTACTCCCATCCAACGTGGCACGTCCTTCCACACCCCCTCCCTACTGTTGCTTTCTATAATAGTAACATTATTATTATTATTATTATTATTAATTAAGAAGATTAAAAAAAACTAAGATTAAGATAAGATATATATATATATATATATATATAAAAGAATGGGTGAAAAAAAGTAAAGAAAAAAAAGAAGAAATAAAAAAAGAGTAAAAAAAAAAGAATAGTAACAAACCGGTAATAGTGGAATCCAAAAAAAAGAATGAAAAAAAGAAGTTTGTAGGGTGAAAAAGAAAAGAAAAAACCCAAAAAAGGTAAAAAAAAAAAAAAAAAAAAAGGGAAGGAAGGGTGAAGAGTGAAAAAAAAAGTAAAAAAGTAAAAAAAAATAAATAAAAAGGAAAAAGAAACCCCAAAAAAAGGAATAAAAAACAAAGAAAATAATAGCCAACCATTCCCATCTGATGTGGAATTCCCTCCCACTCCCTTCTCCCCACAAGTGAAGGGTAGGGAAAAAAAAAAAAGAAACGAAAAATAAAAAGAAATAAAAAAAAGAACAGTAGCAAACTGGTAACATGAAACCCAAAAAAAAAGAGTGAAAAAAAGAAAAGTGACGTGAAAAAAAAAAGACAAAAAAAGGGTGAATGATGAAAAAAAAAGAAGGAAAAAAAGGGTAAATGGGTAAAAAAAAAGAAGTAAAAAAATTAAAACAGTAGCATAGTGGAACTCGAAAAAAAAGTAGTGAAAAAAAAAGAAAAGTGAAAGGTGAAAAAAAAAGAAGAAGAAACAAAAAAAAGTAAATAAAAAAAGGGAAGGGTGAAGAGTGAAAAAAAAAACAAAAAATGGGTAAATGAGTAAAAAAAAGGCAAAAAAAAAAAAGAATAGTAACAAATCAATAACCGTGGAACTTAGAAAAAAAAATGAAAAAAAATAGTGAATGGTGAAAAAAAAATGATGTAAAAAAAAGTAAGAAAAAGAAACCCAAAAAAAAGTTAAAAAAAAAAGAAGGGAGAAAAGTGAAAAAAATAAAAAAAGAAGCAAAAAAAAGATAAATGGGTGGAAAAAAGTAAAAAAAAAAAAAGAAAAAGAAACAAAAAAAAAAGGAGTATGAACAGTAGCGAATTGTTCACGGCTGAGGTGGCAAAACCTCACACATCCCCTCCTTCTCTTGTTCTTTTCTATTATAGTAAGATATGCACCCACTAAAGACAGAGAGAGGGGGTGAAAGAGAGAGAGAAATCCCACATCGACCAAAAATTAAGATGTTTGAGTGCGGGAGCTAAGTTATAAACTTGTTCAAGCAAAAATGAAAGACATGCAGCCATGCAATAAATACATATCGAACTATTCTTTCGCCTTTTACTAAAGAATACCTTGTATTCGTTGCTTAACGTGGCAAACGTCAATTGTTTTTATTGGGGTCTCCTCTTAAGGGGTAGGTCCCGCAATTATGAGTCAAAGCTATTTAACTTATGCATTTTCTATAAATAAATATTAGCTTGTATTTTGATTTTTTTTATTATTTTATAAATAAGCAAATTAAAACCTTAGTCAACAAGAGTTTTTCACAAGGAGTTTCAAATGAAAATTTGTTTAGCCTAATGAAAATAAATAAATAAAAACTAATGGGCTATTCAGGATAAATTGTATCATGAATTTTAAATAAGACTTTGGTACACATAATTATTATTTTATTGGCATACATCTAGTGTTCAATGAACTACAAATACATATGCATCAACTATAATAAATCAGTCATTATCTTTTGATTATATATAAACTATATATGGATTATATACGGATATATATATACACATAGATAATACCACACATATAAATTATAGTAAGAGTGTGGCCGAAGGAGGCGGATGAAAAAGAGATCATGCGGTTGCAAAACACAATGGGTATTTTTATTCCGGTGGAGAGAGAGTAGAGAAAAAAAAATGTCCTGATCGTAAAAAAGAAAAGTTTTGTTCCTTCAAAACCAATCAAATTCAAAATAAATTTAATTAAATTTAACGTAATTATCGAATATGATAATTTAGATTTATTAAAAAAAATCAATTAGGCACGAAAAAATAAAGAAATCACTAGGACACTTGGTGTCAACTTTTTGAATAAGGAATGATGTATAAATGAACATTGCAATGGCAAAATCATCCAACAATGCAAATGCAATATGTGTTGAATTCCATCCATCTCCTTACATTTATCATGTGTGTGTGTTTTTGCAGAGGGCGAGCAATTTCAAGTCTGTTGCATTTGTTTATAATTGATTTTGGATGCTTGATGCTAGAATTAGTGCTCAGCTGAAGCCCAACCCAATATTAACCTCGTGGATGAAAAGACACTAATCATATAAAATGCATACGAGGCTTATCTACAGCTATATTTGACTCTCCTGAGACGGAGTAGCTTAACAGTAATTGTCCAAATTACTAAGTTACCCTCCTCATTACTAAGTTATCCTCATTATTATACATACAAGCAGCCCACCGTGCCCAACTATTCTGGGCTTCCTCTCTCTCTCGCTCTCTCTTTCGGTTCTCCGATGGCGATGCGGACATCCTCATCTTCTTCTCTCTGGATCTCACCTCTCTCTCTCTTCTTCCCCAGAGGCGACACTCTCCTCTGCATCCTCGCTCTTTCTCTCCTTCTTCAATCTCTCATCCCCTCTTCTCTCTCCTCCCCTGATTTTGAAGGCTTTAGCGACGATGTCGACGAAGACGAAAACCTAGTTTCTCTTGATCTCACGACCACCACGAAAACCACCACCACGACCACCACTCTCACTCCTCCTTCTCCTTCTAACTCCGATCCGGAATCCCATCACGGCCCCCCTGAATCTCAATCTTCAATCTCTTCTTCTTCTTCTTCGTCTTCGCAATCACCGCCGTCAAATCAATTTGATTTCTGGGACGAAGATGAGTTCGAGGGTGTGCCCATTGAGCAGCAACCGGCTTCGGATTCTGATCCAAACAATACTCAATCAACCACCACGCAAAGCTCTGATTCGGACAAGAAAACTACCACGAATACGAATTCAAATACAAAGGTTTCGGGATCTTACGCTGTTGAGATTTTGTGTGTTAGTTTCTTGATTTCATTTATTATAAATTTTTTTACGGGAAAGAAACAGAATGAGAACATTGCCCTAGCCTGGGCAGCGAAATTCGCGACCAAGGATTCGATTTTCGAGAAGAACTTTAGCCTTTTGGGTGTAGGAGAAGGCGATGATTCGCCATTGTTGTTGAAAGAAGGGCAAAATGTGTTTAAGTTTTATGCAAGTGGGAGGAGATTTTGTTCTGGTTTGTTGGCAACAATGGAATTGAAGAGCAGGCACGATTTGATTTCGAGAATTTATAATATGATTGTGCCTTGCAAGGATGAGATTAGTTTTGAGGTTTATATGAATGATGATGCCATGGATCATGTAGTTTTGGCTGTCGCGAAGAAGAAGGCTGCGAAAGTGATGCAGAAGGAGATTAGGGATCTTCAGAGATTTGCAAATATGATGCCTCCGCCGGGAAATAGGAAGTGGGTTGTGGATGATTTGGCTGTTATTACAGAATCAAAGGAGGTTGCAGGTGATATGTTAAATGAGGCTGTGCTTGATCAGGTAATTTAGTTATTTTATCACTACTTCTTCCAGGTTTTGCTTGATCAGTTAACTTAGTTCTTGGTCATTTCTTCTTGGTCATTCATTTCTTCTTATATCATGCATTAATAGCTGCATATTGGATACTCTTAAAAGTAATTGATAATTTTTCTCCACCTTGTTTAATTAAATATGAGCTTCAATTTGTTCCTTGATCTACATGAAGATGGTGAGGAAGATGACTGATTGGATTGAGGTGCTGCAGTGCTACCTAATTATAGAAATGAGATTGATTGCGTAACAAGAGATCCAAAATGCTATTATCAGTGAGAGAACTACGTAAAAGGATTATTGAACACCAAATTTGTGGTTATAAAACTGTCTATCCAGGATAATTCACATTGGGGTTTTTCCTTTGATGCCTCTTATCTCATTTCTTAAAAGAATCAAAAAGTTGGCAGATGGCTGAAAAGGTAGCCCTTTTGGATGTTTGCAACAATGAAGCCTATTCTTGGGCGTATTTAGTATGCTAGTAAATTGGAGCTACCCAAGGTAAATCCACAACTGTTTACGCCATTCATTAAAACTTTCTTGTTCACATGCGATGCTATACAAGACAGCTTGCTGTCTCTAAGTCTCTCTTACTCAGAAGCATTTATACATTAGGTTGTCACCCTATTTAATTGTCTAGTCTCCTCATGCATAAATTGTTGTATTAGAAGGACTACCCCTATTCTATATGGGGAGCCAGTCTCCTCTATTGTATCGCTGGCAATTATCTTGCATAATTTGTCAAAAATCGTCTATCAAAAATAAATAAATAAATAAAAATTGTCAAAAGTCATCATCAAAGGAAAGATGCATACTTCAATTCAGAAGTCCATATGGGAAGCCCTCTAAGTCTCCCTCATTGCATCACCTGCAATTATGTTGCATAACTTGTCAAAAGTCTTCTATCAAAAATAACTAAAAAAATAAAAAGTGTCAAAAGCCATCATCAAAGGAAAGATGCATACTTCACTTCAGAAGCTCCCAGGCTTATTCAACCAATCTGCTGGTCTTGAACATGGTGTCAAATTCATCCTCAAGATTGCTTGTTTGTTACAGTAGGGGCTAATCAAGAGGTCTGGCCAGCAGGAAAGCTGAATCACTCATCAAACTAATATGTAATTGGCTCCTAATTTTGCTCTTCAAATCCAAGAGTTCTGTTAATCTATGTAAATCAAACACATAATGTCTTTTTTTGATTCCTTCTCGTGCTTTTGGAGAACTAGACTAGTAAATAATACAACAACAACAACAAAAACAAACTACACCTTAATCTCAATATTTTGGGTCAGTTATTTAAGAGACAAATTTGAAAAAAATAGAGAGAAGAAAAATAAAAGTATGTAAAAATAAAAATATAAAAAAAATAAAACGAAAAAGAAAATAAATAAATAGATCAATAGATAAATATTTAAAATATATTGGTTTAAATTGTGCAGATTCTTCTACGCCATCCATTCCTATCCAAGACCATTTCCTCTTCTAAATCTTTAACTTCTATGTCTTTGTGGATGACTTGCATCCAAATTTTCAGCAGTTTATCTTTACGTTTTACTATTTCTCATATATTTAAGTTATAGATTCTCCTAACCGGTGTATCTTTGGGATGATTAAGAAAGCATATGCAGGTAGGAATTTTGATATGTATCATTTTTCTTTTCTTGGTCATCGTAAAATTTTGTATTAATTATTCTAAAATGTTTCCTCTGGCCACTTATGGTCTTCTAATAAATGTCTTTCTGGTCACAATCTTATGAGGGAGCTCTTTGTGGAGGGTCTGGATGAGGGACAAGGATCCAAAATTCGAATGTGATTAGTACTCCAATTCCTAAGTGAAGGTGTAAGAATCAAGAGCCTAGAAACTTCCGACAATGTTTCTAGGCATGTGCCTTAGAACTACTAGAAGACAAAATGATTGTGGAGTGTCCTTGTTCAAGCTATTTGTGAGAAAGGAAAAGGGAAAGGAGGGTGAAAGTCAAAGAAGGTGATATCTTCTAGGCATTGGGTTCAGAAGTGAATTAGGAAAGGTGGGTATTGGAGTTTAAGTTCTATTGGGGCAAGAGTTCAAGCCTGCGACAATGTTTGATGTGATAATCTGGCTATGAAAGATAACTTTGGTGTCCATTATATTCAATAGAAGAATAAGAAAAAATGTCAATTTTTTTCAAGGGTAGGAAGGAGGGTTTGCAAAGCCCATTAGGGTCTCCCTTATTCCTTGTGGGATTGGAGTTTAGATTCAGTGAGAGTTTTGTTCCAATTGCTTTATTTGCTTGTCCAAATGAGAGTCCAGGACTAGCTACTGAAAGTTGAAGGTAACAGTAGATTTATGGTTAATTTCTATTGCACATTTATAAGCGTTTCTCAGACGTTTGTCTTATGTAATGGGACTTCGAGGAAGGTTGAGGATTTTGTCTCTGGAGCAGCTTTGGGCAAGCTCCCTTGGTTAAGAGGAGTTTCCAGCTTGTTGATAGACACACCTTCCTATAAGAAAAGGGTTAATAACTCCTGCAGAAATCCTGCTGT
The DNA here is from genome assembly GCA_033439265.1 of Dillenia suffruticosa. NCBI lineage: Eukaryota > Viridiplantae > Streptophyta > Magnoliopsida > Dilleniales > Dilleniaceae > Dillenia > Dillenia suffruticosa. The sequence goes on along the minus strand of JAVTVX010000008.1, from coordinate 15,611,153 downwards.
ATATGTGTATGATTCCTTTGCCCTTTACTGAATTTGTAGTGGTTGGCAGTGGAATCAAAAGGTATTAGAATTAGTAGAATAAAAACAGAATACATGGAATACAACTTTACTATAATAATGACTTTAGATGAAAATGCAGTAAAAGTTGAAGGAGAAGAGATGTATAAGAGGACAGCTTTTGTTACCTGGTATCTATTATTCAAAAAGATGGAAATATTGATGAAGATGTCTCACATAGGATTAGAGTAGGGTGGATGAAATGGAGAAATGCGTCAGGAGTGTTATGTAAATGTAAAATTTTGCCTCAAATAAAAGGCAAGTTTTATAGAACTGCAATAAAACAGCAATGTTTTATGATACAAAGTATTGGACTGTTAGAAATGTATGAGTGTAGCAGAGATGGGAATGTAAAGGTGGACAAGTGGATTAATAAGAAAAGATAGAATTAGAAATGAACATATTTAGTTAAACCTTGGCGTAGCTTCTTTCATAAGATGAGTGATGGATTAAGATGGTTTTGGACAAAATCAAGGAAATGATTCATATAGTCAACTTCAACTAAGTTGGGATAAAAGCCTGATTGAGTAAAGTATATCTAACAACGGAAATCATGTCTCAACAACCTAAGGCCTTGTTTTGGAGTTGTTTGGTTTTCTAGAAGTAAATCAAGTTAGAATGATGCAGGATTCACTTTTATCAATTTGGCTGACCATCTTTACCAAGTGAGAATTGACCTGGAGCTTTTACTTTTTATTTCTAAAGATTACAACGCTGCTAGAACTCTAGGAAGCTAGTAAAATTGTGGTTTTTCTATCTCTCTCCATCTTTTAAACCTTTTGTTTATGCTTCAGTTTGCTTGACATGCACAGTATGCACATATTAAACCATAGTATGACATGTGATGCTGGATGCTGCTTTAACTTTCGTAAATGGTAAGAAATGGGATTCATTTTCTTTATGGTCCTAGAGTTTACTTAGTTTGAACCCATTTCTGTGACATTTCTTGCATCTCCATGTGTGTGTGTGTGTTTGAGGAATAGTGGCAATGCTGCAATCATGGAAAGACAAGGCTTGTTTTTGTGGTAATGAAACATTTGTTTGTGGATACTTTGATCAACATTATTCCTATTTCTAGAAGATGATTTATGCATTACAATTGCTAGTGATGGTTTGAGTCCTGAAATTGAGTAATGTAAAATAACAAAGTTTTGGATAGTTTGCAACTGCAGTACAATTAACCTCTCCTCATCCATTGCTTGGCTTATGGTAAATCTTTTGCCCAGGGATGGATATAAAGTTAGACCTTGTCCTCCTCTCACCACCCTAAACACACATACACACGATAAATCTAAAAGTGCTCCCACATGACTTTGTTCAGTCGTTCTGGTCCATTTGTTGTTTTACTAGATAGTCAACATTGTCCTGTTCCCATAAGGATTCACTAACAAGGAGTTTGGCTATTCATGACACCAATTTTTCATCTACTTAATTTCAAGAAGTTAATTAATTGGAAAGAAGTATTGTAGAGAGAATCATGCAAATCATAAGCCCAGCAACAAAGGTATTGCCATCCTCTAGCTGGCTCAAAGTCTTGGTCTCTGTTTCATTGGGAAATGTCTTGCGTTGCTAGTGTTGTGGAGCTTAGCTGAAGCCTTTTACATGGGCCTTGGTGCCTTTTTCTCTTATTTACATTGTTTCTTCTTTCATTACAGTTTATTGTTTGTGAATGACTTAAAATGAATATTTTAGTCTTCTGCTTAATTCAGAAAAACTAAACTTCTAGAAACCTTGTCATGCTTAATGCTGTATGCCAATGCTTTTTGAGCATGAAAGACTGTTTCATCTATAAAAAGATATATCAGGGGCAACAAGAGGTTGACTAATATATCCATTGATGTCACTATGAAAGGTTGTGTTTGGTTTGAAATGCAGGACAGAATGCAAAAGACACTACAGTCGAGACATGACAGAAGGGGCACAAGAATTTTTAAAATATTTGATGAAAAAGTTGGAAAACATTTTCATTAAATTTTGTGTCCACCTGTGTTCCTGTGTCCTCTAAAAAACTAGGTGCAAAAATTTGGCTCATTTTGTTTGAGAGATGGTGACAATTTTTGTTTGTCGTAGTCTTCACAAACCAAACATGATTTTTTTCCCCCACGCATGCCCCTTCTGCTCCATACTACAAATTAAATGCTCCCTAATAGTCCAAAAGAGGAAAAAAGCAAAAGCTGGGAAATCACCTTATGCACTTGATCTCAAAACTCAGTTCGTTGGTAGACTATGAAATGCCAAACATGGAAAGGATCATTGTCAATTTCTTGATTATTTGCATGTGCCATCTTTCTCTGCTATGCATGGCTGGTGTGATTAGCAAACACAATTCTATTTTCATCTGGCATTGTACTCAGGCATTAAATGGTTGTGCAACCTTTATTTCTAGGTTGTGGGGCATTCTGCTGTCTAACTGCCGATGTCCTGTAGGATTTTCTGCTCTTCATTGTGGATGCATTCTGGACAGTTTTTTAGTCCTTGTTTCACTTAGACAAATAAAGCATGGACCAAATGATTTTGTGACTCAAATGACTAATGAGATGAATGGAAATGGTTGTTCTTGATTGTGGTTTTAGAAGTGAGACCCTTATCCTCATTAATTATTTTGTTTATTTATTCATTTCTGTCACCATTTTAGGTGCTCCATGTATTGATGCTCTTTCATTTGTCACCTTCCTGATTTAATTTTAAGCATCTGTTTGAAGTGTGAAATTTCTCAGTTGCAGCTGTATTCTTATCTCTGACCTGCTTCTGGGTATATTCATATATATATATATATATATATGAATATATTGGAGGGATAATTGTTCTTATTATGTCTTTTCTGTGTTTTTTGTTGCAGGTATTTGGTGAGAAAGCTTTTGAGAAATTTGGAAAGGGTTTCATATCCATGCATTTCTCTGATCAACATGTGGGTACAAGCAGGAAGATGCTGCAGTTTAAATTTGCTCTTCCTGATGCTAACAAGATGGCTGACATGAGTAGATTAGTGGCTCTTATACCTTACTACATTGATTTAATTGGGCGATACAAACTCAGCTCACAGGTTTGTGCATTATATAATATATTAGTTGAAGGAGAAGCTGAAGCGTTAGTATCACAATTTCCAGTTAAAATGGCTTCTTGATTTGTATAATCATTTTTCGTGTTTGATGATCTACTATAGTTAAGACCTGAGAGCAAAACAATTAAATCTCTAATTTGAGATGACATTTTGTGTAAAACTGCAGGCTCACGTGAAAACCGAAGCAGCTAGAGCAAAGGCTGCCCAGGAGGCATACAAGGAACTTCAGAATGCTAGGCAAGAAGTGCTGCAAAGAAAGAAGGCAGAGAGGAAGAAGCTGTTAGAGGAGGCTGAAGCAAAGCTCAGTGCAGAGTCTATCCGTAAACGTGAGGCAAAAGATCGTGCACGCCAGATGAAGAAGGCAATGCCGAGAGTGAAGATGACACGTGCCCATTAGACTCAAATGATTCCTTATCACATCAAATTGCTGGTTCTTGCTCACTTTCTGATATAATGTAGGGGAATGTCCACCCTTTGACGAATGAAATGCTGTACTCGGTAGCTGTACTTTTAGTTATTTGCCTTCTATAAGGAGACTAAAATCACCACATCATTGTGGTTTTTGGTTATGTAGTTGTATCAGATGCGACAGAAACTGAAAATGGTTTGTAGACCAACTGTTTGAATAGACTATGAATCCACTATGAACTCGGTAGAGGCAGAGCCCCCTCCTATTTGATTCCTCCAAATTTCAGCTTTGAAATGATTCAGTAAGATCCATTGTACGGAAGGGTTTACAGGTTAGATGCATGCATTATATGATTTAGTTGGCTAATCTGGTATTCTTTGCGGGTATCAGTAGCGTAGTATGGTGCGGTATTCAAACCCCATTTGTTTCTTTTTTTTTTTAATATTATATCAATCGATATTTTGAATCATATTTTAATTAATCCGATTCAGGATTTGTAATGATCCTTTTAAAAGAGTTATTTTTTCAACGTAATTTTTTTCATACTCAATATACGAGTCAAACTTGTGACCTTTATTAAAAAATTTAATATTATATTTCATTAGATCAACTGGTCGTTGTATCCTACCCCTTTCTCTAAACCAAGTGTTTCTTCTCATCTACTTCATCAATATGCACAAATCTACTTCCTCAACATGCACAAACACATTCTCTCTCTCTCTCTCATCATCAATGTCGCAGAACCTTCATCAATGCCAACATCAAATGGGTTAGGGACCCGTTCTCCACTGAACGCAATCTTTAAATCCTCATCAATTCCCCCCCCCCTCTACAAAGGTATATTCATCTAGATGATCTAAACAATTGGTAGGCTAATCAACTAAATATTCATCTGCTAAGGTGGCATGACTTGCGATGTGAGGGGAAAGGAGACATAGGAAAGACTGGTAGAGAAGGGGGTTCGTTGGTGGAAAATTTGCATTATACATGGTATATTCAAGATGTGTTTTATTAAGCAGATACGTATTTCTACAGAATGGGACATCCTTTTTAGTTCGTTTAGAGTCCCTACTAGACCCCACATGGAAGCTCAAAGGGAGATCAAATCCTGAGGTAGAGCTGTTTTCCCTCGGACACGAAAGCTCAGTTATATAATCCAAGGTTCACAAATGGTGATATTTTGACTTTTTGGTCATGAAACGAGGAAGGAAAGTGTTATTTTTCGGTAGAATCATGGTCTAGGTTAATGCTTGGAAAGGCTTCATTTGTTTTACAAGTATAATTGGCCTCTATGATTTGCAAGCCAACTTTCATTCTTTTGAGTGTAATGAAAGCATTTTTTGAGCGGAGAAGCATCCCCTGATGGCCTGAGCCAACTAGTTTGGACATATCGATCGATAGAGATGCAGCTTACCTTCATGATGTACAAATGAGTGATCATTAGAAATTTGGAAAGTAGCAATAGCAACCTGAGAAGGGATAGTGCCCAGCGATGGTTGCTACATTAGTGTCCCCATTCACACTTCAATGTGTGTGAGTGAGATTAGTCAATCAAATGGTTCCGCTAATTCTCAGACCAAATGTGAGAAAACACTGCTAAGATGCATAGTTTTATCCGGCCTAGCATCATTATGCCTCCAGTTGGAAAAGGCTGGGATCCTTGTGAGGACTTAAAAGACAGCAACACTCCCGAAGACAAAACGCCGGCAAGCTTATACACTCCGTGTGGCAGCTGTTTGAGACTCTGAAGTCCATCTTTTCCACATGGTAATTTCATGTGTTAAATTGTGCAAATCATGGTTTCACGCTTACTGTGATTTAGTTGGATCCATGTTTTTGTTGTATCTATGTTACTCATAATTTTATCCCATCTCATCACGGAGAATGTGCATGTGCTTACACATTTTTCTAAATTGTTCACTGCGGTTGCATCTAGTAAAGAACAGATGTTTTGATACATCCCCCATCCCTGGCTTTCTAATCGGTCACCTTTTTGGGGTTTCATTTCCATGAGTGATAGTTAGCTTTAGCTTTTCAGGTTGTGACTGATGCTTAGATAGTTAATAGGCAGAAAATGAACTGCTGAGATGTATAAAAAAAGTTTATTTTCAGTCAGTTTCTATAGGATAGGTCAAATATACATGAGGTTACTCAGGAATGTTAAAAATACTTCAGCCCTTTCGCCATAGGAGAATATCTCAACTCAAAGACTTTACCTTCTGCACATCATTTTCATTGATTTTGATAATGGGAGATCATTGTCAGAGACATGATAATCCAAGAAGATGAGAGGCTCACAGCATGATAAATTCGGTCCAGGTGGTCTTTGGTCTTGAGCAGAAACATTAACAGTTTGTCCCAGTTTGTATAGATTCATGGCACCTTTAGCTTGCAGAAAAGGCAAATTGAGCAGGAAAAAAAGGATAGAAAGGGCTGAAGATTGAGAATCAATGAAGAGAGGCATGATACGAAAATGAATATGAATCATTGATAGAAATTTCTTTTTACGGTATAATTATGACAGATATTTTGCAAGAATTATACAACAGTACAACAAATTGTTTTATGCTGCTTTACAACTCGAAAGGCACATAATGTTATAGCTAAATTATTATCTACCAAAGGATTGGCTTCTCTTTTCATCCTCAACGTCATTAGGAATTTAGGTTATTGCAGCAGTCAAAGTGTTGTCTTCCCTTGTTTACTTCCCTGTTAATATTGGATTCCATCAACATTCGACATTAAATCTCATTCTCTTTGCAATAGTAATAGATAAAATAATAAAAAATATTCAAAATTAAATACCATGATATATACTTTTTGCAAATAATATAGTGTTAGTTGATGAAATTAGGGAGAGTGTTAATACTAAACTAGAGTTATGGAAACTTATACTAAAATCCAGAGGGTTTAGATTAAGTAGTTCGAAAACCGAATATATGAGATTTAGGTTTAGCGAAAATTATAGGAATGATAAAAAAACAATTAGGTTAAATGGGTTAAATATACCCAAAAATGAATGATTTAGATATTTAGGTTTCATAAAGTGAATGATTTAAATATATAGATTTTATCATTCAAAACGATGACAATATAGATGGAGATGTGAACCATAGGATTAAAGCGGATTTGATGAAATAGAGAAAGTCATCCGGAATTCTTTACGATCACATGATACCATTGCATTTGAAAGAAAAGTTTTATAAAACTGCGGTTAGGTTTACACTATTGTATGATATAGAGTGATGGACTATTAAACAACAACAAGAGTAAAGATAGTTGTAACAGAAATGAAAATGTTTAGGTGAATGTGCGGAAAAAATAGAATATATAGAATTAAAAACGAAGAGATTCGTAACAAGTTGGGAGTCAGTTCAATTGTGGATAAAATGCGAGAGTGCCGTTTGATGTGATTCGGAAATATGCAAAGAAAACCCAAAAATGTACTGGTTAGGAGAACTAAGAACTTAAATATAAGAGATCTAATAAAACGTAAAACTAGATCGTTGAAAACTTGGATGCAAATTATTCGTAAAAACATAAAAATTAAGGATTTATAAGAAAAAATGGTTTTGGATAGAAATGGATGACGTAGAAGAATTCATATAAATTAAGTCAATATATTTTAGATATTTATCTATTGATTTATTTATTTATTTTTCTTTTTCTTTGTATTTATTTTTTTATTTTACATATATATATATATATATATATATTTTTCTTTATCTCCGATTTTAAATATTAAGATTAAAACCCAATTTATTGTTGTAATTCACTATTCTCCATTAAAGATGACAAGAAAAACATCTTCAAGCCATCATTTTCTCAGTAAAGACTTGTCAGAAAGGGAAGCATCGCATGCTTTTTAGTTGCACGGTGATAGCCGATCATCGTTTCCTGTCTCTGCGTTCCACTAACCATTATGCCATAGATAAATTCTGTTGCTCTAGTGCACATCTCATGCCCCTCCAATAATAGATGGGGAAAAAGATGGCATTTTTTTAAAATAGAAGAAGAATACAGAGTAGAGAGGTAAAGAGAATAGGTAAGGGCCCCAAAAGATAAAAGAATACCTTAGAAGCAAACAAAATAAAAATCGAAAAGCACTAAATAAATCAAAAGACTAATGCAACACGCCTTTAAATCTTTGTCCCAAAGAGAGAGGGATCAATGATCTGGTTTTTCAAAGTTCTTAAATTCTATTCTCCCCAAATACACTGAGGGACAGCCAAGAACGCACATATCTAAAGGCATAGAGTATTTTTCTTCTCTCCCCCTAAAATGTGTGAGATATAAATCAGGAGGCTCTTAGGACTGACCTATCCATTGCCACACATAGCGAATAAGTGGTTCCACATCTCCTGGGCAATAGAACAATGGAAAAATGAGTGATCTCTACTCTGAGAACAATTATAGCACATGACACATGCATTGAGAGAGAGATTTATAAGGTCTCCTCTTTTGGAGTAAATCATTAATATTAATCTTATTAAGTAACATGTAACATGGAACAAATAAAAGACTTAACTTTGGTAGGAATCTTACCCTTCTAAATTAAATTATTTGAAGAAAAACAAGAGTGCTGGGAAACACTAATAAGACGGTGAAACATGAATTTACTAGAAAAAAACACTGAACATATTGGCAAGGTTCACTCCCATGCAAGAGGGAAATTAAAGAAGAAAAATCTATGACTTCTCTATCATTTAAATTTCTTAAAAAAAAAATGAAAATACCAAGAAATTGAATGTCCCTCCGAATTACAAAAGTTCTTATCAGAGCAGCATGAAACCGAGACATCCTACTTACACGAGGAAAAGAAGTGGAGAAGGACAAATTCCCAATTCATGAATTCTCCTAAAAAAGGACATGAGAACCATCACCCACCTTAAAAGAGACCTAAAAAAGGGATTATAGATGAGAATTGAATTTCTAAGAACTGCAATGAGAAACCCTCACTCCAACATTGACATCTCAACCATTCTGACAGAAATATTTTTTTATATCATATTACTAACACCCATTCCTCCCTTAACTTGGATTTTGAGACCTGATCCAAACTCACCAAATGTTCCCTTTTCACTAATCCACTCTCAGATCAAAGGAAATCTTTCATTAACTTCTCTTAGTTGTTACCCCAGGATTCCTAAAAAGGGAAAGGGAAACAGGGCATTCGTTAACCTTCAAACTTTCGGATGAAAAGAGCACTTGCATGATAGAAATTTTAATGGTAAGCAGAAAGAGTGAAAATGGTTTTGAATAGAAAAAATATTTCAGTATCTATTACAAATCATTTTTAAATGTTTGTCCAGTGAATGCATGTAAGTTACAAGAACCCAATTGTTTTTGGATCATTTAAGTCCTTTCGGTCGCAATTTGTCTCAGTCCATGTATTGATGCCATTTCATTTGTGTCCTTATTCAATTCTTATGTCTGTTAAGTGTCGAACTTTCAGTTCTAGCTGCACGATTATTTTTAATGGTATTCTATTCTCTGACCTGCAGGTATTTGGTAACAAAACTTCTGAGAAATTTGGAAAGTGTTGGACTACAGATAACTGCCGACTTGAATGGAACCGGTGCCAAGGTGTTTGCCGAGTCTTCTTGGATGGAAAACCTGTACAAACCCCACCGGGGTTGGCCGGGTGGGAGATTGCGACGTTCAAGTCAAACAAAGTAGTAAAATAAAGAAAAAAAGACTAAAAGAGTTCAAACTATAACCCTGTATTATTGTCTCTCTGTGCCATATGTAGAGTTGACCGGTAACGGTGTATTGGCTGGGTCATGAAAAATCTGCAAAAACCCATCGGGGCAAGCCCAATGGAGGGACTTCGATATTTATAACCTTCTAAGAGGTGTAGAAAACCCTACTTTGCTTTTATGTGATGTCTTTCAAAATGATAGGATTTGTGGTAAAAAACTTTTAAAATATTTAGAATTCTTTGAAATTAAGAAAGATTTAGAATTTTAGGAGGGTTTCCTTTCTTTTCGATAGTCCAAGAGAATTAGAATTTAAGGGATTAAGAAATATTTGAATTTATTAGAGATTTTCTTTCTTATCGAATAATTATAAGAGAATTGAAATTTTACGAAAATAAGAAAAGTTTCCGCCGTTAAATCAGGTACCATAAGAAAGTATTTATCTCTATGCATTTTTGTGATCAACATGTGGGTGCACAGAGGAAGATGCTGTAGTTCAAACTGTTCTTGATGCTAACAAGATGGCTGACATGAGTAGATTGGTGGCTCTTATACCGTATTTCAATGATTTAATTAGGCAGTACAAAGTTCACAGAAATATGTAAGTTGAAGGAGAAGCTCAAATGCTAACGTTTGAACATGTAATTCAAATTTGCTCCTTAAATGATTTTGATATTCTTTAAGGCCTGATAGTGAAACAATTCAATCTTTAATTTGGGACATTCTTTTGTGTATAACTGCAGGCTCGTGTGAAAACCGAAGCAGGCAGAGCAAAGGTTGCCCAAGAGGCATACAAGGAACTTCAGAAAGCTAGGCCAGAAGCCTTGTAGAAAAAGAAGGCAGACAGGAAGAAACTGTTAGAGGAGGCGGAGGCAAAGCTCAGCGCGGAGTCTTATCTATAAGCATGAGGGAAAGGAGCATGCGCCTGCTTGCCAGATGAAGAAGGCAATGCCAAAAGTGAAAATGACACGCTCGTTAGACTCTGAAAATCAACAATCCTTACTCATCACACGAGTTGCTTCTCTCTCTCTCTCTCTCTCTGATTTGATATAAAAGTATCCATTCTTCAAGGACAAACTGCAGCAGTAAGAGACTAAAATCACCGCACTGTGGTTTTTAATTGGAGTATTACTCAGATTCCAGTGGCATTCCTTGCCTACCTTGTTATGTGTAATTCGCAGATGATATTTATTAATCTTAATTTAAGAGGATCTCTCTCAATATAATATTTTTCATTCTAAGTTTCGTGCAAATGATATTAATTGTGTAAAAGCGATGATGATCAAATGGTTACCTGCATTAAGGCAGGCATTTTTTATTTTTTATTTTCTTTTATCCATTTTAACGTTCTTTAATTATTTCTATAATCTCTCCCAAAGACAGAGCTAGGATTTTTTTTTTTTTTATTTGGGGGGTCAAAACCAAAAGAAAATACAAAAAAATAAACCTTATATATTAAACATATATGAAAAATGATAATTTTAGATTCAATATCTATATTCATTTTAAAAAGAAAAAAAAAAGACAACCACAAAAATTAAAAAAAAATAACAAAATAAAAAGAAAAAGAAAAGACAAAAGGTAACAAATTCCTATCAATCCAAACGTCAATTTTTCTATATATTAAAACAATAAAGCATTCAATTGAAGGAAAAAAAAAATAAATTAAAAAAGCTCTAAAGGGCCTTAAATAAAATCCAAAAATGGATGGATTGAAGAGGATTGAGAGAGAAAGAGAAAGAGAGAGAGAGAGAGAGAGAGAGAGAGAGAGAGAGAGAGAGAGAGAGAGAGAGAAAGGAGCTTTAAGGTAATTAATAAGTGCGTTTTCTTTGTCCATTCTCTTGAATTGTGTATAAGGGTCTCTCCTTTTTTACTATTTTATATCCATAGTCTAACACCTTGTGAATTGTTTTTTTTTTTTTTTTTTTTTTTTTTAACATTCTCATCTCTTATTTTAAACCATAAACAATCAAAGGGATAACGCCTAGTAAAACAGAAAGAGAGTGGTGAGATTCAAAAAAACAAAAGGTACAAAAGGAAGATCATAGAAAAAGGAAATGGAGAATAAACTAAATCTTAATTCTAAATTTTGAATTGGCCATTTGAAAAATCAATACAAAAGAGAAAAAAATAATAACATAAAATTAAAATTTAAAAACAAAAATAGAGAAAATAAAACAAAAAAATATAAATATAAATAATGAAAAGAAAAAAATAAATTATCAATAGAAACATAAAATAATAATAATAATAATAATAATAATAACAATAATAATAATACAACTGATTCGGATTTTTTCACGCTACGTATTTCTATCTAAAGTCATCTCCTTAATTAAACTCTTTATACACATATCTTTACAAATAATTTGTATTTAGATTTTCAATGATCTACTACGAGATTAAAACAACAACAACAACAACAACAACAACCAACTGAATTTTAATTCCAATATTTAGAGTCGCATATTTGAGAGATAAATTAAAAAAAATAGAGAAAAGAATAATAAAAATAAATAAAAAAGAATAAAAAGAATAAAGAAAAATATATATATATATATAAATAAAATAAAATAAACTAGAACAAAATTACAAATAAAAATAAAAATAAAAATAAATGAATAACTCAATAAATAAATATCTAAAATATATTGATTTAATTTATTTGGATTCTTTTACACCATCTATTCATATTCAAAACAATTTCCACTTCTAAACTCTTAAATTCCATATCTTTACGGATAACTTGTATCCAAATTTTTAGCGGTCTACCTCTACGTTTTACTAAATCTCCTATATTTAAGTTCTCGATTCTCCTAACCGCTATATTTTTGAGTCTTTTTTGTACATACCCGAATTATCTCAAACGACACTTTTATATTTTTTCTATAATTGAATTAAATCTCAACTTGTTACGAATTTTTTCATTTCTATTTCTATTTTTTTAATTTTTCAGACATCCACCTAAATATTCTCATTTCTGCTACAATCATCTTTTATTTTTGTTATTATTTAATAACCCAACACTCAGTATCTACTACAAGATTAAAAAAAAAAAAAAAAAAAATTTAAGGAGAGATGGCCGTGCCAGCCCCACTTTGGCTCCGCCCTTGATCTCTTCCTTCCTCCCCCTAAAAACGACACCAAAAAAAAATAAAAAATAAAAAATTACCAGCATACCTTAAAGTTGCAATGGGAGTATTTCCGAATTCACCCAATTATTTAGTCAAATATGCCCCCACTCGGCTACATTAATTCTCAATGACCTGGAAGCAACATATCTTCATTTTTTTTTTTGTGGCTACAACATATCTTCATTTTATACCGGTTGCTGGCTTTTCTCTTTGCTCAGGTTAAAGACTTCAGGCAAAAGGAAATTAAATTAAAGGGAACTATTTCTTTTTGGCACCTAAACTATGGCTAAGAAGCCATATTTGCTGTCCTTAAACTTTCAAAAGCACTCTTATGGTACTTAAATTGTGCAAAAAGTGATACTTTTAATTCTTCCAATTGCATGTGGATATGTAATGAGTTAAAAAAGAAACCGGTAGACATCATTGAACATGTGATGAGGAAAACATAGTTTATTGACCCAATTGTCACAAAATGTCGGTTTAACTAAACTTCTATAGCCATCGGGATTGCATTCTTTAACCATAGATTTCGAGTTCAAACTATGAGAATAGAAAAATGAGATTTGAAAAAGTCAACCCTATAATAAAACCCATAATACTAAATCCGTAAGTCCGAATACCACATTGTGAAAACCAATAAAAAAAATATCTAGTTTAACTAAATTTTGAGAAACATATTCTTCGGAAGTCGGAGGAAATTACATATATATCTACCAATTTTGGGAGGCTCACAGCTTTAACCATCCATGTTGGACATGGCAAAAATGGTTTAAGACACCATTTAATGTTACCACAAATATGGTGAAACTCACGAGAATATCCACAAATATGTTGGCATTGCACAAGAAGGTTAAGACATACCCTTTTATTTATAGAAAAAATCCTATATTTTCTTACTATTCTTTTCTCCGGTTGAGAAATATTACAAGTAAAAATAAATAAAATAAAGAATTTAAGATGTTGAAACTTGTGCAGAGCTTCCATCCAAAGGGGGCCAGTTGTGAAGAAGTTTCGGTGGGAATGAAATGTTGCTACAAAAAGGAATATAATTCAAGAGATAGATGCAATATTTTCTTCTATACTTGGCATTTCATGCTTCGCAATCTATTATTGGGTGCCTTATTTGTTTGAATATAAGATTACCAATAATAGCATTATTCAAGATTTTCGGTGCAACTTACCAGCACCAGAAAATGATTTTAATGAATTATTTCTGAATTTTCTCTTGAAGATCAATGAAAGAGCTGTGACAATAGCTACGGATGCAAGAGCCCAGACGGATATCTTACAATGCCGTGCAACCTGACCTATGCTCCTTGTTATGGGCTGAGAAGGATTGGAAGAATCTTGCTTTGCAGGCTCACCTACATCTTTTTGTAGGGCATCCGTTTCTGCTGTCATGGTGTTACTCAACATTCATTCCTGGAGCTGTCATTGTCTTTTGTTGTTTTCAGTAGATGGTCGTGATGTGCATCTTCAACTTCACCATTTCTTTGTTCAGAACCTAGTCCAGCAACGGCTTCATCCTTTATAATATTTACAAACCGACCCTGATCAACTGAAAGTTCTGATGAACTTGGTGAGGAGGAAGATTCCACCTGCAAGTTGAAGAACAAGATAAATGAGTTGGAAAAATGTGAAACCTGAGATGTTAATGTCCCTTACGACTTTTATAAAGATGTAAATTCACCTCCTTTTTCCTGAGGACAAATGGACTAGAATGGAGGACACTGAGGAATTCATCAACAGCCCTTACCCACCTGCAAATAATAGGACAGATGAATCTGGCTCAGATAAACACAATAGAGCATCATATGATACATCACAATCAAGTCTAAAGCAAAAATATACTTGATAGCTGCTGTTTTTGCAATGAAAAAATAAGGCAGCTCAGGTTAGAAGTGAAATTATATATTCAACAGAAAGCAATAGCCCTTAGATATGTGATCTGCTTCTGAATGCACTTTTCCCTGTTGACCATTTTTTTTCCTTTCTTCCCTCCTTTTTTTGGGGGTGGAAGAGCATTCTCTTTAGAGAGCACAAAAAGTAAAATAAAAAATCCTTGGAGACAAAGGAAAAAAATATGTAAAAACTGAGGACATGCTTAGAAAATTATCTGTAAGGACACACTTAGAGAACCCAGCATCTGAGCGTCAAAGAAAAAAGGATCCCATGGAATGAAAAATAGAGCTCCGTATCTTTGAAAATCCAATCATTCCTCTCTAACCATGAATCCCTAAAGATTGCAATCATTGATTCACATCACACCAAAAGACCATCATAAACTTTTGATCTCCTTGCAGCATTTAACACTAATGTTCAGATGCATCAAAACTAGATATTTTCCAGAGAACCTGCTACTCTTCAACCAGGTTGAAAAGCCATATCGGAAAATCGCATGATGGGGCAGACGCAGAACAGATGATCCTGTGATTAACTTTTCTTAAGTTGCATAATTTTTTTACCTTGCAATAAATCAGGAGTGTTTAGTCTCAAGTGGAGACACTATATCTGTTCAATATAGCAACAGGACACTATGTGCATATAGTTGTGAGTACCAAAAGTAGGGCCAGCAAGGTATTTAAGGTAATAAATTAGTCAATCCGAAAACATAAGGAAAAGATAATCAGGAGATTAAATCATATATTACCACATACTCGCAGCTGTTATCCCTTCATAGTATGCTAAGTGCCCTCCATGCTTTGTTGTAGCCAGAACAACATTTTTATTGTTCCTGTATATGGATCAATTAGCCAATGAGTAGACCATTGAAAATATTATAGGTTTTGACAACATTAGACTCAACTCCATGCGGTATGAACCACAATAACTTGCTATACTATTATAGGTTTAAAATTTATCAAAGGTTCTGATACAATATCATGTTTCAATAAAATAAGTAAAATAATATAAAAATAACGATCAGATAATGCCATTTATGTTTTACTTTGTAACAACAAATATAATTATGCTTATACAAGCAGCTGTGGTGCACTTGATACAGTTCAATAAGAAAGCAGGAGAAAGAGGGTTAACATGTAAATTCAAATCATGTTACTCCTCTCCTGTACTGAGAATCTGAAAATGTAGTCAATTACATTCCATCTCCTTTATAGAATCAATATTACCTAGCCTGTAAGGGCTATAGGAATAATTTTTTTCAGCATTTACAGTCAACTTGGTTTAAATAAGTCCAGATGAAATTGTGTGCAGATTTCTTCATAAATACATGGCTCATCTTAGAAACTTAAGGAGCTTGTTGGAGGAAATTTATCAAAATGTTGTGGTTGGTAATCAGACATCATAGAAGTAAAATTTACTTACCTGCATTCATCGTACGGAATGGCTTCCCCAGTACAGACTGGATCATTGACAGCACTAATGCAGAGAAGTGGCACAGATACATCTTCAACAAAATTAACACTGCTGGAATGCCTGTAGTATGCGTCCACAGTCTGGAAGAAAGAACATGCTTTCAGAAAAAATGGGGGGAGAGGAAAAGCAAGATTAGGAAGAACAAAAAGATACCTTGAACTTTGCCATAACACGGGTAGCATACTTGTCAAAATCTCGAACACACCGTGACTGTTTTTAGAAGATAAAAACAGAAGTTTTGTGTTAGCAGAAATTTCAAGGTCAGATTCTAGCATATTACAATTATTTTTGTAGCTGTCAGCAAACATATTGCAAGACAACTTACGTTGAATTCACAAGCATTTATTCATAATAATTGGGTTGGGCATGGTCTTCTAAGTGCATTATATGAATGCCAATGAGATTATAACTGAACAAGTAAAAACCTACCAATTATGACCATTATTTAGGATCAACTAGTTAGTTTTATTAACTGCGCTTTTACGTGATTACATGATTATAGTATAAATTCATGTCTACACACAATATGCCCACTGTAGCTATTGAAATATCAAAAGAAAAACCAACAACCCCATCTGCGTTAATGTTTTCTATTTTCCTATCTTCAGCATAGATTTGAACCCATCCATCCACCATGAGTACATATGCCTCGTTGGATATGTCTTATGAGTGATGAATGCGAGAACTAGGGTCAATCAAGAATCAGAAAACAAAGAATCAGGATATGCAGTAAAACAAAGTTGCTTGCCTCTATTGCTGGTGAGTAAGGTGCTTGCAAGAAACTTTATGCAGAAGGGAGATAATATGTTGTTTGCCTTCAGAAAACCAACTGAAGCACTAGGGTTCATAAAAATGGCTCAAAACTTGGAGGATTTAGGATTGGAGATTCATCTGTTCATATAGCTAGAGGAATGCAGGAAGCATTTGTGAGCTTTTACAGAGGCAGGTGGTGGAGATGAGGGAGGGGGACATGGGAGCAGCTAGGGCTCAATGTCTAGTTTATTTGAGAGTGGGGAAGATGGTTTTTTTTTTTTTTTTTTTCTTTTTTTGAGATCTCGTGCCAGTTCATGGACTGAAGAACCAAGGGACAAACAAATGCTTTGTGATGTTAGGGTCCGTGGAAAACACAATGGAGCATGGCCTGAGTGATTAAGAATGACTTCACCAATTGCCATAGTTGTGTTTGTGTATCACCTTCCTTTTAAGAGGACATTTGGAATTGGAAAAATTTTTCCCAATGAACTTCACAAAAATTTCCAAAGGGGTTTCTTCAACCAAATACATACTTTAGCCAAGATGTAACTTGGAGGCTGAACAATCTTCGGTAATGTTTCTTATAGATGAAAGCATCGTGGCAAATTATAAAACATAAATCGATGGGAATTTAATATGCTACAAGAATGGAGCTTATAACTGCTTGATAAAAAGACTCTTTGGAGTTCCAATGCCAGTTGTAAGAATCTTGGAAGACAATAATTAGTACAATACCTTACCAATATATACCGATACCAACAAAGAGCTCAACATTCTTGTATATCTGTGGCTCAACTAAAGGATTATATTCCAATTTAATTTGGGACAATCACATAAATCTGTTTCTTTCCATCTGCTCACATTTAAAAGTATCCAGTTATAATATAAGGTAGCATTTCTTATCTGCCTTCGCGACATTTTATTTGACTTTATAGTAGAAAGCAATATCCATTTAAAGAGGGAAAAGGCAAACAACCCATAGGACCAACTCTCTCAGAAAACAACAGCCATTAACTCTGAACCAACTAGAAAGAAACTACTACAAATCACCTCATTTATATAATAATAACTTAGGCCTCATGCATGATCTCATAAAAGAATCAAAACTCTCCAACTACCGGTCTGTGTGCCTAACGGAGTTCTTGGGGCACCTTAAATTTGTTTACGTCTATTTCTCATTTGCTCATGTATTAACAATGTCATTGCACTTACAAAATACTCATAATTTTGTTTCCTGCATCAAATCCTCAATAGATTATAACGGAAACATTTTCTTCAACATTAATTCCTCATTGTCAAGCCTCTAATCAATTTTACCATCACGTGCATATATAACATAAGAAATAAGTGTAGGAGATATGGAGATCCAGCATTTTCTTTAAGTATAACACCAAAAATTTTAAACTAAATAGGTCCAATTAAACACAAAGTGAAATATTGCAGCAGGAGTTTCTAAACAGCTCTTATACGAAGAGAGGAGAGGATGAAAAAGACCTTTTGAACAGCTTCATAATTAATGATTCGAGATAATGCATGCTGGTTCCTACACAGCATTGAAAGATTTATATGAGAATATGCTCCAACTATAACATAAACAAGTTTGATGGTATTACAAGTTTATTTACTAATATTGACAATGAATCATCTTGAAAATTTAACCAAGTATAAATACATACAATTGGGCATATCTTTTTAGGCCACTTGTCAGAAACCTGTCATAGAACCTCTGCTGATGCTTTCGGGTAAGGAACCTGCTTCCCATCTGTACACAAGGCAGAGTGTTACAACTTTTAGCAACAAAGTACTGAAATTCAAGAGAGTAGTATCTCAAAGCACCATTCATTTTTTTCTTCTTTTCATTTTGGTGTGCTACAATAGACAGAATTGGATTAGGAAACATACATGAATACTTTGCCATCACAATACATGAATACTTAATTACTTTAGTGGGATGAATGAAACACATCCTATTCCAAGATGGTAAGAATTCAAATTAGTGACAGGCCAACATATGCCTAAATAGAAATCGACAAGGGAAATAGGAAACACGTCCTATTCCACTATTCTAAGCTCTACACATTTCAATATCTCCGGTTAATAGGATAGGCAAGGGCAAAAGTTGTTACCATGTTCCCACTGTCATATAGCATGATAAGAACAGAACATATTGAGATGCAGAAGAATATTGAGTAGGAAGACATAGGCATAGCAATAATGGATGCAAGAGTCACAAAATTTTCTATTTTTCATAAAACCTTGACATGGAGGAAATTTGCATTCTACGAGATTGTATCGAATTACCAACCACAAGATCCCAAGGAGAGCCAACAGCAGCAGCCCCAACAAGGGGAAGATCAGAACCCTCCTCTCCAAGGTATTTTACCTACAAAAAATGAAGTTCAAAGTTAATCTTGGGAAGTCGGAGAACTTACGATCCATTGGTCTGCTTGAAGAATCTATATAAGCATTTAAATGTGAAGACATCTATGTGTAATGCATGTAACACCACAACAAATCATGCCAATATTGTTAAATATATACGAATTTCTTCAAGAAAAAAAAATAATAAAAGAAAAACCCTAAAAGCTAATCAGGTGAGTAATTTTTTCTTCAATAGAGATCTACCTGTTATAATAAACACGTGCCATTCTCTATATGAATAATTTTTTAGAGTAATCAATTGTTCACATCATATTACCCACTTAATACTGCTCATTTCTGGAACCTTTATAATTCATCATGGACCAACAAATGAGGTGGAGCGTTAGCAACAACTTAAACATATGGGTGAAATGGTGCCTAAATGTACAACCTTAATGACCAGCATGCTCTTTATCTCTTAGAAAAGTTCGAATTCCTTCATTCAAATAAGCATTGGTATTCCAAAGAAAAAAAACTCCAATCAAGTTTCAACAACTTCGCAGCATGTTAGAGCTCTGTATCCTGGATGTAATCGACTACTACGATTATTTTCTATTGTTATATTTCAGTTATATAATGAGGTCTGAACACAGGTTTCTTTGATGGGTCATTCTCGAAGTGTAAAAAGCATATATCCAGAGTACACTAATTATGTGTAAGCATCATACAACTTCATCAAGAGTTAGGAGAAAAATCGATGTTCTCACAAAATTGTAAGTTAAAAACAAGACTTGCTGAAGTACAAACTCAAACTCAAATCAACATCTCAAAAACTTATGGAGTTATATATTTCCTCAGTATTTCTCAAAATATCATAGCTAACCACCCTTCTCTCATTCACCAAGAATGCGAATGTCCATCCTTGTGGACAGAAGCTTGACAATATTTCTTTCTTCCTCCAAAGAGCCAAGGCGAGGAGATCCCATTTCTACACTTTTGTCATTTTTCCTCTTTTTATCATTTGAGTTACTGATGTTTTGGGAATCCGAGACTTCAAGCCTATGGATGGGTTATCTTTTCTGCTTCTAAAAACGAAGAAGATGTACTAGATTGGATGAAAACAGAACCTCTTAAAAAGGAGGAAAGGAAACCCTACAATCCCTTCAACACTCCTTTGATTGGTTGCAGGAAGAGAAGTAGGATATCATTCTATAGAGAAAGAAAGACATATTCATACCCAAACTCTTGGATTAAATTTTTGGACTTTTGGATACCTTATAAGTTTTTTTGCTGATGTTAAAGTTTTATAATTGTCTATCTTAGTCCTTTTCTTTCTTGGGCTATAGTCTTTATTGCTCATTTCCTGAATGCTATTCTCTTAAAACGACATCATATATAAGCATTTGTACCAAAACTGACATACCATCATATGTTGATCATCACAGTATAGATATAACAAACACAAGTAAATAAAACCAATATAGTAAATGGTAGTACGATGCCAATTCATACAAACATAATGATAGCAACATCTGACATAGAAATGCAGTGTGAAGAAAAGCACCGGGGGAATTAATAATAAAAAAGAGAAAGAAAGAAATGCATTGTGAAGAAAATGCACAATCGACTGAATTTGACTAAACCTTTTCTCAATTTAGTCAGGGTCAGCCACATGAAAATGCATCATGGTGGTCAATTTGTGCACTAAACAAACAAAAGTTACTGCGATCAACCTACCAAAACATTGGCACCAATGCTAGTTCCAACAGCAAAAAGGGGAGCATACGGAAATCGGCCATGAAGATACTTAACAATACTTCTGACATCTTCTGTCCATCCACCAGTGTAGAAGCAATCAGACTGCCAAATACACCAAAAAATATATATGTATAACATAGAAACATTAGAAAATCTCACAAGAAAAACAAAATGATGGAATTGCACCACTTTTCTTAAAAGTCAAATTAGGACACCTTCATACTTTTTCTTCTTGAAAACATTAAGTTGTTGTTTGGTTAATAGGTATGGGAATCAAGAATGAGTTTGAAACTCATATAAATTGTTTGGGTTAAGGGAATGGGAATCAAGATATGGGTATGAAGCCTCTAATCTATGGGTTTGAGAAACCCAAGTAAAATGATGGGTTTTGGTTGAAACCCATGGATGAAACGCAAGAAAAATTTTTCCCACCTCTTGTCCTTCCATAAAATATTAATTTTTAGACATTTTAAAAAATAAAATAAAATATTAATTTTATCAAGGACACTTTTAAAAAATTTTAAAAAATAAAATAAAATATTAATTTTATCAATATTTTAATTTTAATTTTAATTTTAATTTTAATTTTAATTTTAAAAAATAAAATAAAATATTTATTTTAAAAATATTTTAATTTTAGTTTTAATTTTAAAAAATTAAATTAAATTAAAGAAAATAAAATAGATAATAATTATATTTTTAATTTTACAAAATAAAATAAAAATTTTAAAATATTAATTTTAAAATACTTTTTTATGAAGGGTAAAATTGACAATTAAATGATTCTCATTCTGAAAGATATATAAACCAAATATCAATATTGATAATCAAATTTATTCCATAATTTGAACCAAACAAGGGGTATCGGATCTCGATTCTAATTCTGATTCCGATTCCTAAGGTTTTTTATTCCAATTCCGATTTCGATTCCCGAGTACAAACCAAACACCTCCTAAAAGTTTGACTTAAAAGGGCATCTTCTTCTTCCACAATATAAAGCATCGACACATGCACAACTAGTATATACATAACAAACACACTTATCTAGGTAGAATGCAGCATATTTCTATCTATGGACATGAACACACTTATATATCCCATTTCATATTACAACGGTTGATACGTATGTACTTGACAAATTAGCAAAGTTTAATTTAAATAGGGCTAATGTGACTACTATTACAGTTCCTATCAAACAATATTATAAGATTCCAAAGTTTTATATGATATGATGATTATCACATTTGATCAGAGAGAATGCGTTATTTTCATCCGAAATGTTCCTACTTCAGTTTTTTGTTGTTATAATGAGTGCAGTATGAGAGAAGTTATTAATACATTATAATGTAAATAATTTTATTTGCAAGTGCATATGAATATAAGCATTGGTGGGAATATATAAATATTGAATGTTTAAAACTATTATCAACACTTTCAATCCCTTTGGTGACACTTAAGAGCTCAAATACCAAGAAAGGAAAGCCATCGCACATCTTCATGCAAATTTAAAGAAACAAGCAAAACTTCTCCTTCCCTCTCTTGCTTGATTATCACCAAAATCTCCAAGACTCCTAGTTTCCTTCTCTGTAAACACTTTTTTGCGTACATCCCACTGTCCTAAATTGTGAATACAAAATTTGAATAATACTCTGTTTGCTTGGCTGAATTAGCATTTGCTTCTCTAAACCATCTTAGTTCTGGTGATTTTGAGTCCCCAAACCATCCAGTTTCAAACAACTTTGGGCAAAGAGGTGAAATAAAAACTTGTTTTCATCATGTTTAAGTTTCTGTTATTATGTAATTGACCTGCAACTTGTATCATGAGATTATGATGCTTAAAAACATGTTTGAAAGGTTTATCTTCACTGGCCTAAGTTTCATATGATGTTTGACATGGACACACACTTCCATTTGAAGCATCTATGCTTCACAAATTTACTTATAGTGATTGATGTAATAAACCACAAAGAAGAAGAAGAAAAAAGGGAAGAAAAGGTTAGTTCTGGCAAGATAAAAGCGGGATAATAGGCTTATTAGAAATTCAGAATCAGCACCATCTCAAATTAATAACAAAATAGTGTGTGAATAGAGAATCAACAGATTCATAGACAGGAATAAAATAACAAGAATTTAAGGATCATTACTGTTATTGATACGCCACCAAGCCCCCGATGATTGCTGACAACAACATTCCATCCATGTTTTGCTATCTTGAAGACCATATGCTTTATATACTGTCGGAAGAAAAGAATAAAGAGAAGAGAACTTCAGTATCCAGACATTTCTTGTGAGGCAGAAGATGATAAATAATGGAGTTTCACTTGGCAATGCAAAAGCTTCAAGTCCAGGATATATGGAAGAGTAAGAGAGTCTTCAGCGATTTGTACGACGAAGTAGAACAAATGAACCCAAGTTGATAATTTTTTACGAAAGCCTGTAGGACATCACATTAATAGATGCTAAATATAAAACTGCATATGAAGCAAAATTTGGCATGTATGTCTGCTCTTGGATTTCTTATCTGGCTGCGAATGCGCATTTGTTTTGGTAGAGTAATTTCCAAACAGTGATTGGAAGCTTGATGTACTAGAAATACGGCCCCACATATCTGATCTTTTCCTTTTGATTTTATTCTTGCCTCTTTTCTTTTTTTTTTCCTCGGCAATGGAGAGGAGAGCAAAACTCAAACTCTGGATGTTTATCACAACCAAAGGTTTTGAGGCATTTAGATAATCATTTAAGCCAAAACTCATGGTCTTATTCTTTTCCCCTTATGATATTATTATTATTCTTTTTTTTGGCATTTTTCACCAATAACAATGTCAATAGGATGTAGAAGAACCAAATTCAAATTTTAGAAAATATCAGCAGCCAGTAATGAAGAGGGGAAATAAATTCTCACAGGTGCTTCAGAATCACTTGTTAAGCCGGGAACTATGACCACAACAGGGGTTTTATCCTCTTTATTGATTGTCTGGTTCATTTGTAAGGCATTTCCTCCAACTGTAAACAAAGTACAAATCGATTACAGAACAGGAGGAGGCACGATATAGCTATTGCTGATGAGGAAAATAGGGGAAAAAAGGAAAGAAGCTATTGAGGGTATAGTTTCATATGTTCAAATAGGATGGATGTGCGAACACTGAAATCTAACAAAGAGATTATAAGGAGTAAGGGCAGAAATGCACTTCATTTGTATTATCTTTGTTTTCAAACTTTTGAGAAATAAACAGAATAGATTTTATGAGACCTAGAGCATTAAAAATTCAATAGTAGTAAAATTATTTAATCTGTCTTCCTAAGAAACCAGTTTGCTGATGTGTTTTTAATAGCAGAAGAGACATCAACCATTAGCTATCAACTATCATATCTGGAGAAACCTCCCAAACCAGCTCATTTTAAGAGAACCAGATCAGACATATTTAATCCAGAGAGAGAGAGAGAGAGAGAGAGATGTAAAGAATCAAACTTTGGCCCTCTCTTTCAAATATGTGAAATGTACAAAACCCTAGCCAAAAATTTCCTCTCACTATCTGATCCATAATAGTGCCCAGCAAGGAGTTATAGTTGTTATGAGGGTGTTCAGCTTCTCTATTCTCACTTCTTTTCTCTAAATCCTCAATTTCATCTATTCCACTTATAATATTTCTCATCTACAATTTATAGGTTTTATGTGAAAATATATGGCTTTCTGAAAATTCATAAAATTTTTCTTCGAATGAGTATGAAGTGGCCATTATACTAATAAATTTAAGCACTAATATGACATTTTCTTCTCCTCTGCCAGAGAATAAGTTGCATACAGATCCAATTTATCCAATCCAAGAGAGATATCTAATGTCCTTGATAATCATGTTTTGATGTTATGAAAGAACGAAAGTCAAAAAGGTTATTAGCATTCACTGCATTGTCTGCACCAGGTTGTATGCTTTTCATGAACTATTGCCTTTTAATACCATCTAATGTGTGCTAATGTGTGCATGGCTGTTAATTCTAATTGTCAAGGCTTGTGGTAAAAATGTCTGGTCTGGGTAAAAGCAGTTGAGTTTTATTTCAGAACTATCCTAGTGCCTTTCTTTTAATAAGAAAATGGAACATCACTTAGCAGTAAAATATACTTTTGATTACAATAATTATGAACATAGGCTGCCTGCTCAGGAACAAAAAACTTTCTGTTATATTCAGTTATACGATACCACATTCTTGAGAAATAAGAACACAAGAAAGGGTCAAGGAAAAGAGGAAAATTTTGACGAATATACCATTCGGTCATCTTATATCTTGCTATAAGATGGTGTATAACAGGAAGAACTGAAATTCAACAGAATTATTATACTATGTTAGAAAACAAATGCAATTTTTAACAGTTGACCAGGGTTATTCTCGAAACATTGACTAAACAAGCAGCAAAATTGACCATATACAATTTCACATGCCAATTCTTTGAGCAACAAAATGTATCATTTATGGAGAAAAATGAAGCCGAGACACATAATAACACTACTACACAAATTATGGACAAAGAGTTATCATGGCAACAGGAATTCTATTGAAAAAAAAAAGGTCTTACTATCAGAACTGATTAGCCAATCCAAAGCCAAAGTTCCACCATCCGACGTATGGAATATTTCCCTGGGCACAACAGCAAATTAGCAACAACATAACAACTTTTATATATCCTGCCACAATAACCTCCTCAAACTAGAAATCAGCTTATTGAATGTATATGTGGATGCATAATGGCGTACTCTCTCAGGCCCTTTTTATTTAATGATGAAAACATCCTTAACACCATGATACTATGTCCCCAAAATTCTGCTCTAACTGAGCGTATGAAGCAAGCTTGCATCTGGTTCTGGATTTTTTCTTATTTAGATAATAACTCACATCTCGAACTTGATCTCACAGAACGGCGATATCTTCTTGTTAACTGTTACAACTGAGAGGCTTTTTAATCTCCATTTCTGTTAATAAATCTTTCTGATGACTAAAGCCCTAGGTCCTAATATCAGAAATCCAGTCAGCAATTTGAAAGAGAGAAAGTGCTGCAAATTGTTACCTTTTGTAGCTGAATGAAGGAGAGTTTCCGAAAAAGCTCATGAAAGCAGTTTGAAGATGAGGACTAGAAAGCCATGGCGTAGGTTGGAACCTGGAATAATTAGAATCACTGAATAAACAAAGTGCATTACACCGATCATAATTTTCTACGTAAATGAAATAAAATTAACTACACTTCATTTAACCATACAAGCTCATTGAAATTCATCTATTCCTCTGGAGTCGGAGCAAAATTGCACCCAATCAAAAGATTAAAACAGAAAATTATGAGTTGAAACTATCACTTGCTCCAAAAACTTAAGCTCATAGAGAAAATTTTCTTAAAACATTTAGTATATCAATACTCTCTCTCACGTATTAACCTACGACTAGTAAAATTACAAGATTCCAAATGCTTTTGGAATTAGAAAAGGGTGAAAGGGGAGAGGGTGAATTTTGACTCCTGATGACAGACAAAGGATTCCAGACTCCTCATAGAAGGAATTTTAAAGAGGAGAAAAATGGGTCCAGCAAATTTTGATCTCAGGGTCCTCCCACACTTCTTTACGTTCATACTATGCTACCACTTGGTCTAAAAACCTAAGCATATTGAGAAGGGAATAAAAATAAAATTCTAGGTAGCCATAACCAGAAAATTCTTGTCCTACCTTAAAAATTAGCACCAATCAGACACTAAACACGAGAAATAATTATAAAATTATCGAAATCTTCATCAATTTTGACTAAGTTACTCAAAATCACTAGAATGACGTAGTAAATTAATAAAATGTAAAATGAGAGTTGAGAAGTTGACCTTCCGTGCAGAAGTTTGCACTTGGAAACAACTTCTTCGTAGACTTGGGACGAAGGGTCGAAGGTCAAAACCACAGGGTCGCCTCTGAATCCGGTGAAGAAATCTTGAAGAAAATGCATCTCCCAGAAGAAGTAGAGGAATGTGAGAAGAAGAAAACAAATTCCCAAAAAGTAGTGAGAGATAGGGATTAAGGATAAGCATCGAAGAAGGTGCTGATAAGCAGAAATGGCGGAGTTGAGATTGGTAGATTCCGCGAGGCAATCCATATTGCTTCACAAATCGAAATCCCCAATTTTTTTGGAATTTCAGTTTCGATTGATAATTTTGGAGTGTCGTGAAGATTGAGAGTTCAGTTTTTATGGTCCGTTTGGTACAATTATATTTGGGCGGGTTGAGGTTTTTTGACTAATGTGAGAGAGCGAGCGGGCTGCAACTCTTTTTTTGTCTTAATAAATTATTTATATCGGTAATAATATTATTACGATTAAATTCGATTTAAATCAATTTAAATTTTTAAAAGATAAAAATTTTTTACTGTATATAAAACTTAAATTTAAAATATTATTTAAAAAATATCAATATTCAATTATCGAATCAATCATATTTTAAAGAAAACACAAATCGGAATAGTCATAAGAATAGACAATAAATTATCTGAAAAACCATTTATAAATTAAATTCCAGCTGACGTGATTAATAGACCAAAGAATATATAGTTCAACTATATGAATAAATTTACACAAAAAAAACTATATAAATAAATGAAGACTCCGTGATTTTATAGTTAACTAATATTTTAAGCCCGTGCGATACACGGTTAATTATATAGATAAATTTAATTTTTGCATGTAAGAAATTTAAAAACTTTTTAATAAATTTAGAATGAAAAAAAGAAATTAAAAGTAAAAATGTATTTATTATAAACAAATAAACCCTTGTAAAATGACTTAATTAAGTACATATAATTAAAACAAACTATTCATAAAAAGAAAAAGAAAAAAAAATAATTGGTCATTTTAAATTGAGGGATGTAATTTTTTTCCTCGATATCGAGTTCATTATCTTTCAACATATCAATTGATGTTTCTTCATCAAACTAAATTTTATCAAAAATATACTTATCATCTTCATTTCTGTTGGATAATATTAGGGAATTTATATTAATATAATTTTAAAAGCATAGATTTGTTACTATTAAATAATCAAACTTCAAGTCATAAAACTTAAAAATATGATTATTTTAAATATTTATTTGTAATTGACGGAGAAGCATAATAAAAATGAAAAATCAACATAATAGGATAGTAAAATTGTAAAAATATTTAATTAAATTTTATTTGATATTATTAAATGCATAATAAAGTGAGTTCATTATTAATATTGTTAAATGAAAATAAATGGATATCTATTAAATTCCACCATCCATAAAAATATTTTAAAAGTATAACGTAATATTAACATAAAAATCGTAATTAAGAAAGATATATTAAAATAAATAATTGATTTTTAGGCGAAATATTTTTCAATGATTGAAATAAAATTATAATAAATTTTAAATATTCAATTAAGTTTAATTTAATGTTATCAAGTGGAAATTAGAATTGTAAAAAAATTTAAATAAAATTTATTTGATATTTTTTAATGCAAAATAAATTAAGTGGATATTTGAATTGTAAAAATATTTCATTAAATTGAATTTCATAGTATTCAATGTAGGATAAGTTGAGTCCCTTACCGGGTGTCCATTAGGTAGTAATCAATATGTGTAAACGATATTTTTAAAGTGTAACGTAATATTAATTCGAAATATGCAATTAATTAAGAGAAATACATTAAAAGTCATATAGGGTTATAAGTTTTATAATGATTTTCAAATATTCGGTTTAAGTTTAATTTGATATTATCAAGTGGATACTAGAATTGTAAAATTATATTTATTTAATATTATTAAATGCATAAAAAATAGAGTCCATTATTAATATTTCTTAAATGAAATAAATGGGAGTCCAAGATAATAGAAGAATGTCACTATTCAGGGTGTGGGGTTACATCTTCCCTTCCCATAATCATGGTTCTCTGTCTCTTAACTCTTCACTGTCTCCCCTTCCTCTGCTCTGCCTTTGGTGATTGCTGTACACGAGGAATGGCCATATTTCCCACATCTACATTGGCTCCAGCAGCATGCCCTGTAGGCATATTTACAGAATGAATTAAAAATATTAAGGTCCAACAAGTAAGCAAATTAGAAGGAGATAGTTCAAACAGAAACAAAGAGTCCTATCAGGATAATTGTGACCATTGAGCCCATCTGGCAAACCAGGCAAGTTCTCTACATCTTTACCCTTCCATGCTTCTTCAAAACCAGGAAGATCCTCTGCAGATTAATCACACATCATCACCATTTGTGTGAAACTAGGATTTGATTCTTACTTTTGCACAAGATATAACATAGACAGGACAATCCTTGATTAAGATAATGCTGCATAGTGTCCACCCTGCCATCAGAATTCTAACATGGTGCTTAAAGAGGAATTACTTAAGAAGAACATTCAAAAGAAAAAATAAAAAAATAAAAAGCCATCAAGCCTCTTCACATATAACCGCAAGCTAATCAGCATTAGTATTCGTAATTCAGTTACATTATACATATGTAATATATATATATATATACATATTTTTAGGAACAACTAATGGAGTTTAACAAATAACCATAATGTCAACATACAAAGTTCTACTGGACCATTCTTGCCATTTCCGAGACGGTTCTAAAGAGCATAGCAAGGAGGGATCAGCAAGTTAATGTGCAGAGGAAGAGGAAGGAAAGCTCACCACATCCCATTCACACACATAGAAAACACGCAATCACATAATAAATTATAAATCTTTCCTCTAGGAGTAACTATTTGAAAACAAACATAACTTCAATTTATAAAAGGTTCTCACTAGTCATAACACACTTCCATCATAGGCTCCAAGCCATGTACCAGTGGCAGAACTTGAATTTTGAATTCATTATCTAAGGTTTGCATAAAAGTATGACCGGGATATAATGTAAGAGAATTAAATCTCAGTGAGGACTTGGGGGATCAAATCTAAAAAATAATATTGCATGGTGTACAACAACAGCCGTCCAATGAGAATTAAATAATCCTAAAAGTATGACCGGGATATAATGAAAGAGTATAATAGCTTCAGTGGGATCCTCAATAGTAGAGCTCAAAGATCATAGAAAACTGCAAACAAGTCACCATGGACATAGTCATTATCTACCAAGCTGACCAAGAAGTAATCTCTCTGCACCTGTCTCGCACACATGTACAGTCACAAAAGCAGTGAGTAAATAGGTTATCAAGGGAGAAGGAAGCGGCACTGATATAGCAGCATAGATGTTGTAAAATATTCAAAATGAACAGGAAATATTGCTGTCTAAAGAACATATATATACCTCTTCAAGCAACCTCCTTGATGGGTCATTCTCAGGGTACAAGGAAGCCCAACCCCTTGTCCAGATTTCAAATGCTTCATCCTTCCATACCACAAAGCTAGCAGAATCCACTACTGTAGGTTGGATTATCTCTTTTGCTGGGAATACTCCCCATGTGACCATGTTTACATGTGGGTGGCTAACATTTGATATCCAATGACCTACTTTGTTAACAGCCATGTAGGTTATTGATGTGCTTGCACTTCTCCATTAGAGATTTAACTTCTCCTTGGAGCAGAAAAACCCCACGTAGGCCTTGTGATAAACATATCCACCTGGCCCAACCCATCCTGGAAATCATGTATAGGTGACCCATAAATAAACAACACAAAATTTCGGAAATCATGTTGCACACTAATTTTACATCGTTACAGAGCATTCACAGACAAGCTCAAGTTTAACCTAGTAAAAGCTCAACTGAGATACATTTTGCACAATTAAGGGACAGTTAAGGGAAACCGTAATCAGAAAACCATATTCCACACGAAAATAGATCAAGAACATAAATGAGGAAACTAGATACATTTTGTGCACGCAAGCATTGTAATGCCAAGTGCAGGATATGCTACTCAGATACTACTGTTACTTCTGAATGTCATGTCTAATTTGGGAATTTCACAAAATTATCATGGAACCATTGGAAGGGAAGACAGATCGAAACAATTGTCTGAACAAAAGAGAAAGACAGCAACTAGCAAGCTACAAACACCAATCATTCCATTGTTAAATCAGAAGAAAGCTATACCTAGATAAGATCTTCAAGCAACCGGATTGATCATAACTCCATTAAACAGGAGAATCTAATTTGTTCAGAGATAAGTTTTACGGATTAAAAACCTCAGAAGTACCAATGAGCACGCAATGCAGGACTTACCAAAAGAAGGGGAGTCAGACTTAGCCCTATATGTTACTGCTGGTTGGCTGTTGATCGTAGGAAAACCCTTCCTGTTGATGTTTCCCAACATTTCATTAATAATCTTAGTCTGTGGCTGAAGTCCATCCAGTTCTGACCAGGGACTACTTCTTATATTCCCAAGGCAGAACTTCGTAAATCTCTAAAATGGTGATAGAAGATAAGCCACGTGTACAAGTGCAACCAAAGCAATTGTCTCACAAATGGTTTTCCAGTTCCATACAGTTGGAAGACAGAATGTTACCTCATGAATATCTTCAATAGATTTCTAAGGGACAGCCTACTCTTCATGTAGTTTATTGTCACATGCTCATGGATGCATAAACTGATGGGCAAGTTGCAATCAGTAATGAAGGCAAAGTAAAATGTAGAAAATATAACAAAACCTATGTGCATCAAATTTATTGAGTTACAGTTGATTTTACAAGTACTCGAATCATAGGATTGGCATGGCGCATCCTTAGAACATTACTGCAGGAACACAAGCATGAAGAGCAAGTTATTATTTTGCTCTGTGAGTTTCAAAAGATATGGTGATCTTGGGTCACAATAGTGAACTGATATGACCTGGCCTTTGCAGTTAGTGTAGCGTACAACATATAAATGATAACTTATACTGTCAGGAAATTGCATAATATGCCTATTGTCAACAAAGAAAAGCTGTTGAAGAGTATTCACATGATAAATCATAGAAAGCACAAAGCAGTACGAATCATTACTTAAGAAATACACAATGACAACGAAATCAAGTTCAGAAGTCAAAATAACCTGATAGTTAGTGCCCATGGATTGCATGAATTTCCCCATTGACCATGTGGGTACTGATCCCAGACAATAGTCCTTGATATGTAGCTCTTTGGACGATCAGTCCTATAAACACATGCCAACTACGCTCAGATGCTGAGGATGGTTCTAGAGTGAACGCTTTGTAGAATCATGAAAATAAAATCAAGATAGGCTGAAAACAGCAGACCAAATATAAGGCGAACATCTTCTTTAACATACAAAACATTTGTAAGGCGTCTCCATGGCAAGGTCCTTGAAATTTTGGACTCTTCAATCATTCCTAAGCTCTGCCAATTGATTTCTGTTAGTGAGGCCCAATAGAAACACTAGAGATGGTAAACAACTACTTTAAATCTGCTGGTAAGATATAAAATATAAAAGATAGGATAGCATACCTTTGATGGAGAGAGAGTCTGAGTGTTGTGGATGCTGACTCTGTGGGTACAACAATTTTGATATAAACAATTTTGATTGGAATTCAATCGTTGCTTGAAACAACCAAAGGAAAAAAAAAAAAAAAAGAAAACTTGAGAATGCAGAATGCAGAATGCATTCTAATCATCATCATTCTGAAAACTTGAGAATGCAGAATGCATGTTCATTCCATACCCATCAGCTTTGAAATTGGGCACCATCATCAGCTTCATAATCTTCATTGTCATCTTCATCTCCATCATCATCATCTGCAAGAGCACCAGCACCAGCACCAGCACCATCTTCATCCTCATCTTCATTATTTGTATCCATCTCAGAATTTTCAACACCTTCTAGATTACAATCATGAATTTCAGTTTGATTCACATCTATCACTGCTTCACATGATCTCGTAAAGTTGGAACGTTATATTCTTCCGTTTGAACCGTGTTAGTGTCTTGCTCCTATTGATATGCTATATCTTTTCGGTGTTCCTCGATTTTTCTTTAGGCTTTGGTTTTACCTACAACCCACCAAGCAGTTTTGTCACGTTTCAAACTAGGATGAGGCACAATCCGTGCATAAAGTACTCCCCGATTTAGTGCGAAGGTAGGGGGACAGTGGGCGAATATGTATGAAGTATAATATACTTGAATTGCTTATTGTGCCAACACAAATGGTTCATATTTCTTGTGATTTATTTTTACTAAATTAAACTTTGGATGCACCTTCATACCTTTGATGGAGTCGAACCATTGGCACTTAAATAATATAACCTACAATAATGGTCCAGCATATTTTATCTCTATTGTTTCTCTATTGTTTCATCCAACAAGTCATAAAAATCATCTTTTACACTTCCATCATTAGATGACACAAATCCTACTATTCATCATGGTTTTTCCCATTCCATATTCTTGAATGTGAAAATTATATCCGTTTATAAAATATATTGACTAAGTTCGTACTCTTGAATTTAGACATCACGGCAGATGATATAACAAATTTTGTTTAACTTGATCATGATTAGTTTGAATCCAAAGTAAAGGGACCGATATATATTTTAATTAACTAATGATGTATAAAATATAAGTAACTTCATCTTAGTCCATAGGCAACTTACATATGTTTTAAACTACGTTGCAAATTTTTTATCGCACATACAATCAAACTTATTTGGTGGTAGTTCATGCATTGAAGTTTGAAAAATTCTACAATCAAACACCACTTATATATTAGTAAATATTTTACACACATACAATACATATATTTGTAAATATATACTTACTCGTAATATGATTCCACTTCTAAACAGTTTAGTAAAATATATGTATAGTCTGCTCACTATTCTTGTTCGGTTAAATATTGAAGCTTACATGTGCCACTTGGTCGACCAAGATAGTTGAAAATAGAGTTTGTTTTGCAATTTGAATCAATAGGGCTCTCATCATTTTTTCGTGGTTTTTGTCTCTTACACTATACATGAGGCTCAAAATAGTATGATACAAATGTTGTTACTTGATCATGATTAGTTTGAACCCAAAGTAAAGGGACCGATATATATTTTAATTAACTAATGATGTATAAAATATAAGTAACTTCATCTTAGTCCATAGGCAACTTACATATGTTTTAAACTACGTTGCAAATTTTTTATCGCACATACAATCAAACTTATTTGGTGGTAGTTCATGCATTGAAGTTTGAAAAATTCTACCATCAAATACCACTTATATATTAGTAAATATTTTACACACATATAATACATATATTTGTAAATATATACTTACTCGTAATATGATTCCACTTCTAAACAGTTTAGTAAAATATATGTATGGTCTGCCCACTATTCTTGTTCGGTTAAATATTGAAGCTTACATGTGCCACTTGGTCGACCAAGATAGTTGAAAATAGAATTTGTTTTGCAATTTGAATCAATAGGGCTCTCATCATTTCTTCGTGGTTTTTGTCTCTTACACTATACATGAGGCTCAAAATAGTATGATACAAATGTTGTTACTTCTTTCACGATATATGCATTACAAATTGAAGTTTCAACACATGTCTTATCTTTAAATTTTTTCTTCAAATTATATAAGAATCTTGTTGCAGTAAAAGAAAATTTATCCCAAAATCATATGTAATTAAGTATTTTGAAATTTATACAATAAATATTTTACCTCTCAAATGGATATATCCAGCGAATTGGACGAGATCTGTAACTTTGGCTTCACAAAGCAAGTAAATTAAGAGATGTTTTATTGAATCAAAAAATGATGGAGGAAATATTCTTGCTAAATTGCAAAAAATTATAGGAACATCTCTCTCGAGTCTCTCCTTGTGTGATATTTTCAATACTATTGAGCTAATATCATTTTCAATACTATTGAGCTAATATCATTTTCAATACTATTGACCAAATATCATAAATAAAAATATTTAACTTTGTAATGACAGCCTATACAAAACTTGCTAGAAGTTCTTTGAAAACTATTGGAATTAATCTTTCCATGAATATGTAACAATCATAACTTTTCAAATCTGTCAACTTGCATTCTTTCATGTCAACACATCTCTCAAAGTTTGAAGCATATCATCAGAAAATCATACCGATTTCAACCATTTATAAACAACCTGTCTCTGATTTTTGGTCAATATATAAATTGTCTTTAGTTTGGTCCCTAACTGCTTGCATCCACATCAATGACATCCATCACAGCATCACAGTATTTGTGACATTGTCAAAAATATTTTTTTCTATACGCATGATGTCAAGATTATGATGAATAAGATGGATTCTCAAATATGGTAGATCTCAAAATATACTTTGTTTAGTCCATTTATGTGTGCTTCTATATCCAATAGTTGTACCATGAGGGACTTCAGTAATAGTTGGAAATTCATGCACTCGCTCCCAAATTTGATCACGGTCAATCTCAAATGTGGAGGTGTTTTTTCATCCCTATTCTTGATGAACTCAACTTTATTACTTCTGATTATATGATTTAGTAGCAAAAATTGTTTATGGTAATCAAAATAGTTGCCTTTCTTATCATATTTTAATCTAAATAACTTTAATATCTCCATACATATCGAACATCCTAAGATCCCAACTATACTCTATTTAGATAACATTTCATAAGCTAAAAAGTCATATATCGTCCAACGAAGAGCAGCCTTTGTTACAGATGTTTATTGAGTATGGATATCATAGATAAGAACACATTCATCCGATAGTTGTTGTAATTCCATAATCAATAGTTGCATATAAATATCTATTAACCATTTTGGATCTTGCGAGTTAGAAACGATTAACGTCAAAAATATATAAAGTGTCTTCATACACGTACCAAGTGAAAGATTGTATAGAGTTAATATAACTGACCAACAAGAATAAATTTTTCTAATTTGCCAAATGGAGCAAACCTATAAGCATAAAGACCTAACCTAATATTTCGTGACTCTTTCGCAAACTTCGGATATGATATATCAAAATGTTTCCATGTCTCTATATATGAAGGATAATTACACCCTCTTCTGTTTTATGATTTTCATCTCAAGTCATATGTTCAATAGTGGCTTAAGATACTGGTGACCTAGTAAAGTTTTGATGATAAAAGATTGAAAGAAAATTAATTAAAGAAATATAAAAAAATAATTAGAAAATTCATAAATCTGCTACTCATGTCGACCTGACTAGGACACACATCGACCTGCATAGCATGTCCATCAATTGTAAGTTTTGTGTCGACCAATTCACAATATCCACACACATATCAACCTAAGTTAGCATTCATGTCGATCTGATGCGTAAAACCTCCATAGAAACAAGTATCGGAACATTTCGATCCATTTAAACACACATTGACCTGAATAGTGTCAGGTGGACAAATTTAGAGTGATGTGTCTACCAATTTTAATTTGAATAGGAATATGTTGATGTATAGAAAAATCCTGTCGACCTGAAGCTAAATGTCTCATAGATATGACATTCTAACACATCGACCTAGGCATAAATCATGTCGACCTGAAACAATATGAATAGTGACATGTCAACCAATTCATTATTACACATCAACCAATTTAATTTATGAATAATAACATATCAACCCGTTGGTGTAACATATTAACCTGCAAATTCATAACACATCAACCTACTACTACTCTTGTCAACCTACATACAAATACATCAATCAATTCATCCGAATACATTAACCAATTGAATCCATAAATAGTGACACATCAACCTGCGATTAACATATGTTGACCCGTTGATGCTTGGTTTTGAAAAATACACCTCTACACATCAAAATCATTGTCGACCTAAGGAAACACATCGACCAATTTATTTCATCATGTTAACCAATTCAACAAATGAATAATAACATATCAACCCGTGTAGAAGCCTATGTCGACCTGTCTATTGTTATTTCTTAAATATATACATCAACACACCAAAATTCTTGTCGACCAGCAAAAAGCACATCGACCAATTAATTTGTCCAGATCCACAAATTTTCATTTACACAGTTGTATGTCGATATATGCCACTAGACCTGTCGACCTCATATTTATTTACTCATTAAAACACACATCCACCCGTTCACTTCTTGTCAACATAGCATATGCACATTGACCAATTTAATTATATACGTCAACCAATTTGATAAGTGAATAGGAGTATGTCGATGCATCAAAATGACTTATCGATATGACTTTCACTAAATCTGAAACATCACATATCGACATGGTTAAAAACTTATCGACACATATATGCATATCGACCAATTCAAAATCACATATCTACCAATTTGGTTTTGCATAGTTCCTTGTCAACCTAATTAAGTATCATGTCGACCCGTTTTAACAAAAATACACTACGAAATGTTTGAATTCAGGTCAATATCCACATTAAGTTTGTCGACCAACGTGTATTAGAAATTAGATCTGGGAAACAATTTGGAATCTAACGGACTCCTTATTTTTTCGATTTCTGAAATGTTTTCTTTTATATCAAAATTAACGTTCGAATGAAGGAACGGTCGCAAAAGTCTTAATGGCAGAAATTAAATACCTAAAGTTCGGATACAACAACTACCACCAACCTTCAACGGATTTATTCAATACTTTAATAAATACTGAGAAGCAGAAAATAGAGAGGGTTACGAGACAGAACGACACGAAATGACTCGAAACATTACAAGAATTAAAAACTCTATTGAACACTCTGTAAAACTCATCACTGTGCATTTTAAAGTTTTAAAATTGTCTCAAGTGTCTCTGTTAATTCTCACACTGTCAAATCTAAGAAAAGCAAGTCTCAATTCTTGACATTCATTTCATAGATTAATTAGAGTATCAAAGACTAAAGAATAAGTGTCACTGCCTTAAATCTAAAGAAGTCAAATTCAGTCTGAGTTAGATTGAATTGTGGTGTTCAGACGTAACACTATATAAGGTTGAACTTGAACCTATAATCAAATTTGTAATCTAAACATTTAGTGAAAAATACAAGGGGAGTCTGGGAGTGGACGTACACTGGGTTTAGTGAAACTGCCATAAAAATTCTTTGTGTCCCTTTTCATTTAATTTTCATTTACTGTTATATTACTTTAAATTTTCAAAAAACCATAAAAAATCCATATTCAACTATTCACCCCTCCCCTCTAATTGAATAACAGATATAGAAAACTTTTACAATATAGAAATTAATAGCAAATAAAACATTTGTTTGTATAGTTTACGTTTCTTATTACAACTTGGTTTCATGCTAATCTTATATCTAGAATGATTACAGAATTTACAAAATTCTGCATTTTCATCACCCTCCAAAATAACATGCAACCCTGACTACATACATCAATCCTTATAACGGGAAGGCCTAAGTCTTTCACAAACTTTTTCATATCGTAAAAATCGCTTGGCATGATGTTATCATGAGGCATTGCTTCTTTTCTTACTTCAATGAAAGAGTTAAAACATGTTTAAGATATATTATGCTTTGTTTGGATATTTAACAGTCTTGTCATCACTAATATCAAATAGGCATAACAATCATACAAGAACTTTTAAGAAAATGATCACCCCCACCTTCTAGTGTAATCATAAACAATGCCTAGTGTAAACATAAATGTAGTTGAGGTTTAAAAAAATTAAAAACAAAGATATTCACTATAAATTCAAAAGAAAAATCTATATAATATCAAATAGGCATAACTATTAGGAAAAAAATTTTACAGCATTTCTATTCCAAGTACTAGCTTTAAAGTAAATTAATTTCTCACCCGCATGTTCAAAATATTAAGTTAAGAAGTAAAAGAGGGAAAGGAAAAAAAAAATTGAAACAATACACAATAAACTTATATTTCATCAAGGTGCTCATCTAGCACCAGCACCATCGTGCCTAGGCACAAATGCACCTCGGGTAGCACCTTAAGTATAAGGATATAGATATCTTCAGGCCATCATTTCTCTCCTTGTGTTTATAAAGAATATGTACATGACTTCGATCACAAGAAGAAATTAATTCATGTTTTCATGAAGGTATGTTGAGATGAAAAGTTAAAGGTAATGTAAACTTTATTCATGGATACCAATATGAAAATATATTAATGAATTCTAGACTCTAAATTGGACAATGAATTCTAGGCTCCACAATGGGAAACCATTTATAGAATCCAATAGGAATATGAGTGTGAATATCATCCAAGAGCATTTAGTCACAATATAAATTATGAAATTTCAATTCAAGTGATATTTTAATACACAAACTCAAATTAGCAAGAATTTTTTACAACATGACTTGGAATCCATAAACATATAAAAGACTACCACCAACAGACCTCACGTCCTCAACTCAATTCCACATATAAAGCCTAAAATCTCAAGATCCAATATACCAAGTCAAGCCCACATGCCATTAATCATATATCGCATTTGAATAAGTGCACAAAGCTAGAGAGGCTAAGCAAGCTAACATGAATTATGAATTCTTAACTTATTTGTAAATTTTGGACTCCCTAGTCAAAACAAAATTGGTAGGTATGGTGTCCCTTGGGTTTGGTGATTCCTAACCTCACTATCATGGAGCTTAGTTGATCCACCTTAAGGTGTAAAACCCACAGGGTGCAAGTGGTTCTTAAAAAGAAAATAGACATGGATGGTAATACATCTACCCATAAATCACGACTAGTTGCAAAATGTTACATATAAAAACATGGTATAAACTATGATAAAATCTTTTCACCAGTTGCTATACTAAAATTTTTTAAGATTTTATTTATTATAACTGTATAGTATGATTATGAAATTTGACAAATGAATGATAAGATGGTGTTTCTTAACAAAAATTTGCAAGAAGAGGTGTGTATAATACAATCTACGAGTCTGTCTCTGAAGACTCTAATAAAGTATGTAAGCTACAAAAGTCCATTTATGGGTTTAAAAAAGTTTCTAGGAGTTGGAATATTCATTTTGATAAAATGATCAAAATATTTGATTTCCTAAAAAATGAAGATAAACTTTGTGTATACAAAAAGATTAATGGGAGTATTATGGTTTTCCTTATTTTATATGTGGATGACATATTATTATTGAAAAATGACAAATCTACCCTACAATCCGTTTTGGTATTGTTATCCGAAAACTTTTCAATGAAAAATTTAGAAGAAACAACATATATTTTGAGAATTAAGATCTATTGTGATAAATTTAACAAATTGTTTGATCTTTTATAGTCAACATATTTGATAAAATATTGAAGAAATTTATCATGGATCAGTAAAAAAAAAAGATTATCGTCTAATGTCACATGGGATCAACCTGGACATGTGTGTAAAGACAGAAGTCAAAAAACGTAACATATAGAATATTTCTTATACTTCTGTTGCAGGATCAACATATGTACAAGACCAAATATCTCCTATATTATAAGTTTTACGAGTAGATATCAAACATTCTGGTGATAGTCACTGGAAAGCAGTTAAAAATATTCTTAAGTACTTGAGAAGAACTAAGAATCTATTTTTGATTTACGAAGGAGCGGAGCTTAAAGTATGTGGATTCACTGATATTTGCTTACAATTGTAAATCTTGATTAAGTTACATATTTATCCTAAATGGTGGTACAGTTACTTGAAAAAATTTCTAATAGAATATTACTACAGATTCTACAACAGAAATTGAGTATATTATCATTTCAGAAGCGCTAAGGAAGCAGTTTGGATTAAAAAAGTGTATTTCTAAACTTGAAGTAACATTTAATAGTTGATCCAATATATTTATATTGTGACAACAATGGAGCTATTAGTCATGCAAAGGAGTTTAGGTTTCAACAATGATCTAAACATATTTTATGGCACTATTACTTGATTAGAGAGTCATTGATAGAAATGAAATAAAAATAGAAAAAATTCCTATAGAAGATAACATAGCTAATCTATTGACTAAACCATTATCCCAAAAGAAATATGCTAGTCATGTGTATTCACTTGGTCTGAAAAACTTGAATGGTTAGTTTTAGTGATAGTGGAAGGTACTATATTATTTAAAAAAACTATCATATTTTGGTTGTTATTATGATATAATATAATAATGATATGAAATTTTATCATTTTGAAATATATATTTATATAATGAAAATGTTCTTAAAATAATATTTATTTATTATTCTTAAATATCTCTAATCATAATATTAACAAAATAAAGGATATTGTTAATATAGAAAGATTAGCATATATAGTGGATTGTTGGGGAACAAATTCATTGAATTGAGCCATTTAAAGATTTTC
Source organism: Dillenia suffruticosa (assembly GCA_033439265.1). NCBI lineage: Eukaryota > Viridiplantae > Streptophyta > Magnoliopsida > Dilleniales > Dilleniaceae > Dillenia > Dillenia suffruticosa. The sequence goes on along the minus strand of JAVTVX010000008.1, from coordinate 15,570,309 downwards.
ATAAGATGAACTATGAGTGTCGATGATATGATCTCTATGTGATAATAATGTAAATGATCATTGGATTTGAGATCATTAGAGTATCTTTGGTGTAGATGAATGTACTTTGACTCTACTAGTACATAATTATAATTGGTTATGTGTACAATAGAAGTTATATATAATAGGAAATACATATTGATAGTTTATGATTAATATAAAATTTACCTGTCCTAATAGTGGGAGAGTATATCCCAATTGCGATCATTTGTTGAAATATCAATTCAAAAATATTTGCAATCAAGTAAGTAAATTTGGAAAAGATTCTAAATTTATTTAGAGGAGTTGAATTTTGGCAACAAGAAATGACAAGAATTAGTACATTAAGAATTGGTACTAACATCTTATTCTTGTACTAATTAGGAATATAGTATAATAACATGATAATAATTACACAGAATCTGATTAATGGATGGGTGAAGTCGATCACTTGATTTTTCATAACTCTTGGATAGTCATGATACGGTTAAAAACCATTCTTGATCTATAAATATTAATTAATCAACTATTAAATTAATAATAAATTAAAATTGTTTAATTCATTTAATTTTAGAATTCTCATGACTCAAATGACTTTAGTCCAAACGAGAGTTCATTGAATTTTGTACTAAACCAATTTAATTCTAAAATTATAATTTATATGTATTACGAAGTGATTAGGAACCTAAAGAGTCACACACAAAAAGAACAATTTCTTGGGTTAAAATGATAAATAATGTGATAATTATGGGAATTAAATTTACAAAATAATTTAATTCTAAATACCCTAAATACCTATTAAAGAAAAATTACCTTTAAAAAAAATTTAAGAGGGTTAATAGAAAGTTATTTTGGAGTAACTGAGGGTGAAAAATTGTTCGAGAAAAGATGAAAATGTTTTTTTTTCCTTCTCCTTTACTTTATTGGGATTTTTCTAAGATCTGTGAAAACCCTAGACGATCTAGTATATGGGTTTCACATTAATCGATCTTTTGAAGATGCTAAGAGTTGTTCATGTGGATACCTTGAGGCCAGACTTATGTATGGTTCATAACCTATCTGACCCAGTTATTCAAATTCTTAGATATATGTTTACATAGATTTAATTTTGCTCCGTTGCGTATTGGAGTTTTAGAATACTTATAGACTTTTCTGGACAAATCATGAAAAAGTGTTGGGTCACAAGTAAGCATTAATTCCTCCAATAGGGAGACTAAGGCAAGAAGAGTATTTCAGAGAGAAAAGAGAGAAAGTGGAGACTCTCATCAGAGTTTAGTCCACCATTGACCACTTCTAGAAAAACTTAAATTGCCTCCACATTCTAACTTGAAATAAAGTTTTGATAGTTTAGAAATAGTGTATAAGAGAAAATAAGTTAATTTCAAGTACCAATTTCAGTTTCTACACCGGAATTTTCATATTTCACAACCGTATCTTCACACTTGAAGTTGAAAAAGATGAGTTATCAAATTGGGCATTGAAACTCTTCTTGCAGGTTTTAAACTATGTTTATAGGTCTTTGGGAACTTGAGTTAAGGCTCAATCTCAAGAGAATTAGAGGATTCGAAACTTTTGAGTTTTTATCAATAGCAAATAACCAGAACAAAGAGAATGATAGAGAATCCAAACTCTCAAATTGGTATCGAATTTATCTTAATGATGAACAAAAAACCCATCTAAGACTAATATAAATGAAAGAATGATCTTTGACCACGATTTGAAATTTTGTATTTCTCATCAATGGTGGACAATTAAGGGGAATCTGAACTACCGAGAAGACGAAATCGACGAAGCGAAGAATAGGCAATGGTGATGATGGCTTAGCCCAATCGATGCAGAGACTGAGGTGGTGTGATGATGTAGAGACGAAATCGAAGGATAGAGACTAAGACAGTAGAGGGCAAAGTGGACGAGCAAACAATCTGGGGATAGGAGATGGAATCAAGACGATGGCCGAAGGTGAAATAGAAACCGATGGACAAAAGACAATGAAGTATAGCGATGATTGATGAAAATCAGTGGAGAAATTGAATCAACAAAGGTGAAATTGTAAAGCTTTGTACGGAAGTGATTTTGGAAAAAAAAATTTAAAACAACACTATTGAAAAAATATTTTCAAATCTAATACCTACATATCGAGTTTTCAAGATTTGATATGAATAGTATCATGTCTAGTTTTCAAAACTCGATATGAGACTATATAAACAGTACATGTCGAGTTTTCAAGATTTGACGTGTAGGTGTTAGATTAGAAAATATTTTTTCAACGGTATTATTTTAAAAATTTTTTTCCTGAGGTCATTTCCATACAAAACTCGAGTTGTAGGACTCTCTCTCTCTCTCTCAGACGCATGACTTTCTCTCTCTCTCTCTCTCTTTCTCGGCCTCTATCTCTTCAAGCGAGCTTTGTACGAAAGTGAACCGGGGGAAAAAAAATTTAAAACAATGCCATTGAAAAAATATTTCTAAATTTAACACCTACATATCGAGTGTTGATTGAACAGTACCAATACCATGTTGAGTTATCAAGAGTCGACATGAGACTACAAAACACATTACCAGAAAATATACCTTTAGTGACGGAAAATTTTTGACAAATAAAAATCCATTGCTAATAGCGACGGATTACCGTCGGACAGAATACCAAAGGATTAGCGACGAAAATTAACGACGGAAATAATTCCGTCGCTAATCCATCAATAAACCCTAAATCATAAAAAAAATTAAATAAATATTGTAAACCTATTAGCGATGGATTACTGATAAAATTTTTAACGACGAAAATTTTTCG